>QTSX02005707.1:56643-580475 GCA_014839935.2 Entomophthora muscae
GTACTACAGCGACCTGAGATACCCAATATCGTATTCCAGCGCCTACGCACAACCGAAATTGGCGCCTTTGCGGGATTACGCCAAGAAAAACGCCTCTCTTTGATTAACAGTGCACAGCAAGTTTGAGCAAGTGGATACCCCAGAGACTCTGGATCATTGAAACTGCCCTCCGCATTACAGGGACTGCCTCACGTTTTGTAATGGATGGATACTCAACACCCCAACCAAAAGGGAGACTGGGAATTATTCAAGAGTGTATTCCTCAAAAAGTTCTCCATGAAGGATTTCGGCGTAGTGATCATGACGGAACTTCAAACCTTCAAGATGACAGGAACAATTGAGAGTACATTGCTGCATGCAAAGACCTACATGGCTGCGTGCCCAACACCATCAATTTTGATGAACCTGGGCCACACTTGGACTCTATAATGGTCTTCCCACACACATTAGACGTCAGTTTGATATGACCTGCTGCAAGAACCTTGAAGAAGTATTTGTGGAGTCAAACACGCAGCCCAAAAATCTGATGATCTACACGCAACCAACAAGCGCAAAGAGAGTCCTTCAGCCAAGAAGGATCCTTGATCCAATAAGAAGAACAACCAAGCCAACAACTCCCATCCTTGAACTTGGAATCAAACTGCACAAGCCAACCAGGCAAGCACCAAAGATACCAATGAGGAGGGAAAAGCTCAGGGAGTGCTTAGGCAAGCCGCCCTCCCCCAACCTACAAACTTGTACAGGGACCAGGACGTGGATTCAATCGCCATAATCCAAGTACCCTCCAGCAACCCTCTACTGTTTGCTGTCCAAACTGGAAATAAACTCCTCACTTACCTTTCTGTTTTTGCAGATATCAGGGCACTGCACTAGCCAACACTGGAGCAGACCAATCCCTAGTTGACAAGAAATTTGCCAGCCTCATGAGATTACCAGCCACCTGAGCAATATCAGGAGAGTTATCATGGCGGACAACAGAAGCACACCAGTCACTCAAGAGGCAAAACCTTTCCGTTCCCAAATCAGAGACGTGCAAACCACACTCAGCAGCCCAATCATTCCAATACCCAAGTATGACGTTATAATTGGCCTAGATTGGATGAGAAAGACTAAACCTCACATTGAATGGGACAGTGCTACCCTCACCATACAACAAGGAGAAGTACACCACCATGTTTATCCCACTCACCTTGACACACTTATGAGGGACCATGTATTTGTGAAAATCATCAGAAACGCGTGGTGGGGAACAGTCTGCGGGCTTTGGGAGCGTTGTACTGGTCAATGGGTACAAGGACATTGTCATAGATAACAAAAACTGAGGGAATTTCTTGTCCTACTTTGTAGTCTCTCCAGCTGCTAGGGAGTGCCATTGCTTGGGTCTTTTTATTAGGAGGAATTTTTCCTTTGAGTTGGGTAGGTATGGATAACCTACCTGTGCTACCACTGTCAAGTTTATACTTCTGGGAAGTATAATAAACGGAAAAAGGGGAAGACTTAAGAAGAGAATGATACTTTATTGGATATGAATATGTAATAATATATAGTATCATGACAAGCCACCTGCTGTCCATGTACGTCATGGGGGTCATGGGGCTTATCTAAGTGATTTTCCTCTTGGGTCATGATGCTTACTCAAGTTGTGCTCCATTTAGGATCTGGATTGGGAGATCCCTGTCATAGATGGCTTGACTGATAATGGTGCCACCAGTTTACTGGCTGGCTGGTGAACCATTCAGTGAGCCATTTGATGATCTGCTCAGGGTGTTAATTCCCCAAGAGGGAGTAATCAAAGATGTTGCAACAACAATTTACTTTCAAACATCTTCCCCTTTTATTCCCTTGCTTCTACCAGTCAATTTAATCTATATTAATGGTTAGACTCATTTTCATAGTTACCTTTATCCCAGGACAATTCTCGAACCTGCCACCTTTACGCTAGGGTTAGTATTAACTAGTCCAAACTTGTTACCTTTTGCTTTTTGCCTTGGCTTACACCAGCAGTTTGGATCTGATTTTTCCTTCCTCCCGCTTGCTCTTTTGCTCTATCTTCAGCTCCTAAAGCAAAGCCACTGTTCCCTGTTGTCTCCTTTACCTTCCGCTTAACTTTTAAAGGTTAAGTTAACAGAAACATGTGCTTGTGTTTGTTTTTACCTTGGAAGCTATCTAGCTACCTTTGGTTAGTTGTTTCCCCCTATCATTGCCTCAATAATCAGGCTTCAATAAAAAGCCTGATTTTTACTAATCTCAACTTAAGTTGAGATTGTTTGACTTGCACCCCAAAAAGGTACTTGTTAGGTTTTGTGGCTTGTGTTTTCTCTTTAATTTTTATTCTTGATTCTTTTCCAGCTTAGTTTTATGATTCCATTTGACTACATCTTCTATCAGTTAGGCAATTTTTATTGTGGTACACACACTTTAATTGTTGACATTTTCAATCCCCCAGCTAGTGCTGATCACTTCCCAGACTTAGAGATTGACTTTTTGACCAAATCTTCAGTCATTAAGACTGGTCTTTATTTTGTTTTCTTAGGTTAAATAAATCACCTTAGCCCCTACTTCAATTCATATAAGCTTTTAGGAGGCTTTGTGCAGTTATTGTTGCAAACATTGCCTATCTTTTTATACTTGACAAATATAAATATTCTTGGTTTAAAGGCTTTAGCTTACAATAATCTACCCCTGTCAGGAATATTTCTGACAACACTGTGATTCAGGATGATATTTTGTGTACAATTAATTGTAAAAAACAAAATAAAAATAGCAGCAGTTATCCCTTATTGGGGAAACTGCCGCGGAAAGCCGGGGCCAGAAAACAAGAATTAAAAATAAAAAATTTAATTCAGACAGGTTTTATACCCCGTCCACGGGCCGCGCAGCCGGCTGCCAGCCAGCCCCCGCCCACCCACCACCGCCAGCCAGTCCCTCACCCAGGCCGCCAAATGGGAAAATTGCCAAAGGGGGAAACCCAAAAAGGCAATTTCCCCAAACCCAAATGGAGGGGGGACTGCTGCCCAAATTTGGAATTTACCAAATTTGGGAGGGGCTGACAAGCTGCTCAAACCATCCATTCCTGCATTAACTGCAGAATTCAAAATTGGATGCATGAAAGCATCCAATGATACACCAAGCCAATGCAAGCCCAGGGACAACAATTCATTGCCTGCACCCCACTACCAATTCCCCTGCCAATAGGGAATTCCAGACAACACCAAGTGTTTGGGATTCCCTGTCCAGTGTTTTACTCTATTCATGCCATCACAAGGATGATAGTATATAATAAAGCCAATCCACTTGATGATAGTTTGTGCTATCATTGAGTGAAATTATCCCTCAATAGTATCACATAAATCAAAAACCAGAACTTTTATTCTACAAGAGCGTTAAAGACACTAAGCTTTGTCTGCCTTTCCCAGGATCAGAAGATGAACCATTTAATCTTCTCAGCTGTACTCACAGCCTGCCTTGGGATTGGGGTCCACCAATACAATCACCAGCATGGGCTGTACAATAAGCCACCTGACAAGTACTTCTACGAGGAGCCAGCACAGCTAAACTCCTCCGAGCAGTACTCCTGGCCCACACTGGTGTTGCCCTGCTCCACCCAGCATGTAGCTATATACACCTGTGTATAATACATGCATACATATTTTGCCGGTAATTTCAGAAGATTTAACGTACACATCAAGGTCTTCAGATGGATGATGATGGTCTACCCCATTGTGACGGTGCTCACAGGATTCCAAGTTACCAACTTGGTACCCTACTTTACTAAAATACTCCCTCATATTCTGGGGCTTTACAACCCCAAGCCTCAGAACTTACATGCTATGTTTTTGCTGATAATTTAGGTAGATTTAATGTCCATATGAAGGTATTTTGTTTGGTATTGGCCATATATCCAATCATTACCTACTTGACGGGGGTTCAAGTGGTAAGCTTGATCCTGTACCTTGCTAGAGTACTTTTCTATATGATGGGTTGCTACATATATTCCTATTTAAGGCGACTTAAAATTGCATCCATTGTAAATCCATGTGGTTTAGGATTTGGAATTTGGTGGTTGGATTTGACAGTACCATACTTTGTCAAACAGGTTTGAATTCTACAGAACCGGGCATGGTGTGGAAGTGCTTGATGCCACAATAGAACTCCTGTTTACCTTGAATGTTTGGAGGCTACTGTAGGAACATATAGTACAGGTTCTATACTTTTGAAAACAGTTGCATGTTGTAAATACAGTAGTTTTCAAGCCTGTTGAGATAAACGAATACAACTCAGTCTAAAAGCGAAATCAAAGTGGATCCAAATCTATTGTAATTTAATATAAATTCCTTGATTTTTTTTTGTTTTTAGACTGAGATTTTTGTTTATCTCAACAGGTTTGAAAACTAATGTATAGGTTGATGGTTCAGTTAATGGTACAATTGCCTTTAAATGGGTTGGAAGTAAGCCTACATGCACTCTGTGACCGAGCCTTATATTTTGGGGAGCATGATCCATTTTTTTAGCTGGCGTGGAAGCTCCATTATGGAATCCAGACTCAGTTGTATCTAGTGGCTTATGGCGCTAAAATCGATGAAGAAATCTATCCTTGCTTTAAATGGGTATCCTAATATCGGGGAAGCTGTATTTTGGTGAAATGTTGGATATTTTTTAGGCTTGTAGTAATCCTTATGGAAGGAATTGCTTAGCTCTTGATCGGTTTATATTCGCTGTGAATTAATAGCTTTAGAGTAGGCTGAGTAGAAGGATTTATATTGGGGTTCAGTTGACATATCCAGAATAGTTAATAGCTAGAATAAGGAGCTAATTACTGCAATGATTCTTGATGGTCTTTATTAAAATGCAACAATATTACATTAAATGTACTTTGATGATTGAAAGTTTTTATTATAACTTTGAGGCAGGGTTGAAAACTATTGCTGCATTGAGAGAAAGCACCTCATTTTCTGTGGCGTCATAAGAAGACATGGATTCATCAGAGCTTTAGTAAAATTCTATTTTAAAAAATAAGAAGACATGGATAATGATAGGCCATAAATCATTAGCAACGTCATAAAGGGATTTTAGGCTAGGGCTCAATCCTTGGTTTGATTCAGAATTAATCAAGTGCCAAATCAAAATCTGCTTGATTAAAACATAATCGAAATGTCTCGATCTCAGATGAGCTGCTTGTACGAATCGAAATATTTGTCGATTGTAGATGAAATCTTCAGTAAAGGCATAATGGCGATTTCACAGTGAGATGGGTTGGATTGATTGGCTGGATTTATGGGGCTAGAAATAAAGATTGCTTCTGGCAAGGGCTCTATCAAACCGATCCGATTATTTGGATGACAGATAATCTTTGATTATCTTAAAAGTTAGCATCGGCTTCAAAGATCTTGCGCTGCAAGGCTTCTCTCCTTCTTTGATCAAGATATATTGCAACTAGCTAGTCCCAATATGCTCGGCAAGATCTTCACCTCTACAACTGCTCGTACCTTTTCGCGCCAGGCCTTTCAACAGGTATATAGCCTTCCACCATATAATGATCCCTGTTATGCAAAGCTTAATATTTCAAAAGTGCCAGATGCTTTTAATTTATTATTTTGGTTTCCTGCTTCAATCTCTTAGCAAGCTGGCTACAAATATAGCTTTTCTAATGTATATTTATTAGACCCGCAATGCTTCAACTCAAGCTTCCAAAACCAAGGTAAGTTTCTTGAAACGACACTTGGCGCTTTTTAGAATAGTAAACTAAGTTTTATTAGTTAAGCCGTGGTGAGATCGCCCTTGGTATCGCTAGTGCTTTGGCTGGTGGCGCCGCTGGTGTGCAACTTATGAATCCAGTACACGCTGACGCAGCTGCTGATGGTCTTCACCCTGCCGCTTATCCTTGGGCCCAGAACAGCCCTTTCTCCACCTTCGAGCATGACTCTATCCGCCGAGGATACCAAGTCTACAGAGAGGTTTGCGCTGCTTGCCATTCTCTTGATCGTATTGCCTTCCGTAACTTGGTCGGTGTGTCACACACTGAAGAAGAGGCCAAGGCTATGGCTGAAGAATGTGAGTATACTGATGGACCCGACGATCAAGGAGAAATGTTCCAGCGCCCCGGAAAAGTAACTCACGTGCAAGATCATTTCTAACTGTTAGCTTTCTGATTATATGCCTAAACCTTACCCCAACGAGGAGGCTGCTCGTGCTGCAAACGGAGGTGCCTACCCTCCAGATCTTTCTCTTATTGTCAAGGCTCGTCACGGAGGAGCTGTAGGCTATTTTCTTTTACTATTTTTTAACCTTGCAGGATTATATTTTCTCCCTTTTGACTGGATACGTTGACCCCCCTGCCGGTGTTGAAGTTCGCGAAGGTCTTAACTACAATCCCTATTTTCCTGGTGGTGCCATTGCCATGGCTAAGAACATTCACGATGGAGTTGTCGAGTATGAAGATGGTATCAACTAGCTGGTAGACTTATTCTAACCATTATAGGCACTTCTGCTACTGCTTCTCAGATGGCCAAGGATGTCACTGTCTTCCTCAACTGGGCTGCTGAACCCGAACACGATGAACGCAAAAAGATGGGTCTTAAGGCTGTTTTAATTCTTTCTGCCATGACTGGACTTTCTCTATGGATCAAGAGATTTAAGTGGGCTTCTCTCAAAACCCGTAAGCTGGCCTACCGCCCTCCTCAGAACTAGAAAACCAAACGTCCCAATTCATTTAAACTATACACTTCCCCAATATAGTCTCATTTTCAGTCATGTAAGGTTCAAAGATAGTTTAATTTAAGATTATCTTTGAACTAAGGTTTGCAATAACTTAGCATTTGAATATTTGCTATTTAGCAGAAAAGTCGTTTCAAAGCTTTGGTTTTCAGTTTACTCCTATGATTTCTTATAGAAGCTATTGCTTTGTCCAACTTGGTTTAATTAGCCTTACTACTTGTTTATATTCAGCTCTCTTTTATCGTATATGCTGAATGTCGAATATTTGTATTATTAATTTTATTAAGCGATTAAAGTCATCTGCTAAGACTTTTTTATGGCAATTTTGAATGCTAGCTAGGATATGTCAGTGTTATTTAAAAATGCGATCATTCAATTAAACACATGAGCCCGTGCTAAGATAGAAGATTTGGATTTTACAAAATTTACTATTTTGGACTTGTTTTACCACATCTAAGCCAAACTACAATTGTTTCTGAGCTTAAATAAATACTCCATTATCACATTTTAAACATACTTTATTCAGTTTGTAAGCGGTATTGAAGCTAATACTAAATCAAAGGTCTCAGGGATAGTTTTAATGTTCTTCCATCTGCAAGTAAGGCTTTTTTAAATCTCCAAGCCGGCTCCTTTGAATCAAGCTTGGTTTATTCTATGTTTACAAATCAAACCAACCAATACATTTTTTATCTCTTACGAGCTCACCATACTGTTAACTTCCGAAAACCTAATACCGATATTAAAACGAGTTCCGAGCCATGCAATTCTGCATGGACAATTCTAAACATATCTCGTGGGAATACCGTGCTTATGAAATTACGATGAACTTCCCTTGAAAATCTATCCCAATCTTTTTGCAAACCACCGAGCCAATCACTACAGGATCTACTACTCCAAGAGATCCGGCATTCAGTACTTACTTGGATCAGAAACCCTCTAAACCCCCAAAAGATAGTAGCATCACAACATATCCCTTCGTATCCGTAAGTTTGTCAGAGCAGCCAGCCGGATGGAGTAAAGTTCGGTTTGGGAAGATCGATCACATTCCCCTGCCTTTAAAGGTCATTCCCGAACCGAAGAGATGGATCAATCAGGGATGGAAACGATAAAGACCTTGTCAGTATCGTAAATATACATTCGATAGATCAAGTAAACAGTAAAGCGAGACAATTTAGAAAACGATGTGAGGTTACCAAGAAATAAAGGAGCTCTATAAAGCTAAAGATCACATTACAAGTATCAATACTGTCGTGTATATACTTCTGGAAAGTATAACAAACAAATAAAGGGGGGATTGAGAAGAGAATGACTCTTTATTTGATATGAAGATAGATGATTATATAGTATCATGAAAAGCCACATGCTGTCCATGTATATCATGGTAGTCATGGGGCTTGTCCAAGTAGTGTTCCATTTAGGGTTCCATTTAGGGTTCAAGATATTTGATCCCCATATAGGATGGACGTCTGATAAGAGTGCCACCAATTATTCATTACTCCTACAATTACTCCCTCTCGGGAAAGTAATTCTCTATGTTGCAACAATACAGGCAGAGTGACATTCAGGATGTTTCTTTTGGAAGTCAAGGCTTATTCTGACAAAGAACTGGGCTTGTACTATATCCTGTAACCACTAAGCTCAGTACTTCCACAATTAGCTCCCAGGGAAATAATTTTCTGGGTGGGAGCAATCATAGACATCACAGCACCAGGGTCATAGGGACCCGCTCAAATCTCTCAAACTATCCAAATATCTCGCTTCACTAAATAGTATACTTTCATTGCCATATAACTTGCTTCCTCTAGCACCACCTCAATGCTGGCAGCAGTTCAAAGGATGGAACCTGCATGTAATACCAGTGAGCCACTACAGCTGCCACCAAAGAAGGCTCTGGCATCACTGGTGCAGAAAACAGTAACCATCCTGGTCTATAAGCTCACCACACTTCTTAACCCCTCAAAAGGGATATCTGCAGGATCTGCTTTATAATCCAACTGCTGTGTAGTAAAAGTACAGCCTATCTGAAAGAACCTAGGATCTTCAGATCTAATATCAGAAACTGTGGGCCAAGGTAATGTAGCATCTGCCCAGGGGAATCCTAAGTATTCTAACATTAGGGAAGTACAGGAGAACCTGTGTCACTGGTGGTTATGACAACCCATGTAAAAGTATCTCATATGCAAGAGGTGTGACTGGGCCTGTGGCCCAGAAGGCAGTGAGGCATTCTTTTATACATCCAGTAACTGTCTTAATCTGTACCTATACTGTAACATTACAAGCAGGCGAGATAAAAATATACTAGCCCAGAGAAGGATCCATCCCGTCTAGAGCAGAATTTAACTTTTTTGGTAGAAATAGATCTCGTTTCACAGAAAAAGAGTGCCAAGGAGAAGAAATTTCCACACATACAACAAAAGATGCATACCAGGAAAAAATTTATTCTTAAATAACAACAACACAACTGACCACATGGATGGAATGATTTAAGTCACATTATAGAGCTACTATGTTCATTAAGGGGTTTGAGACTGGGATGAACTCAGCCATGGAAGTGAAAATCTCAATCCTGGCATGAGCCTTGATACCAACTGAAACAGACAACAAAGATATCATGTATCAAAACAAGCTAAAGAAGTTCCCCCATCAGGACCAGTGCATCCTAATTAGGATGGACAATAAAGAGCAGAAGTCAGAAGCATAATATCCTGAGTGTCTGGTTTTGGGAAAAAATTATCGAACAAATTGAGCATACCAGTATGACCAGCTAAAAGCGCGTGTCCATGAGAGAACATAATAATCATAGAAATTGTACTGTCTAATGAGAAACATATGGTATGCCAGCAAGCTTTGGGGTCACTATATGCAGAAAAATGAAAACATTTATTGTCAAAACAACTGGCCAACCCCTGGGCAAAGTTCTGCACAAGAGGCCATATGCCCCGCAAACTGACTTTCTCATCCCTTGAAGCCAAATATGGAAGTCAAATAAAATTCTAAAACAAGGCAACAAGAACCATGCAGTCCCTACTCAAAGAGAAACCCATTTTAGCCCTTGGCTCATTACCAGTGTCTCAACATCTTTGATTACTCCCTCTTGGGGAATTAACGCCCCGAGTAAATCCCTGAATGCCTCACCGAGTGGTTCACTGACCAGTCAGTGAATCAGTGGCACCACTATCAGACAGCCATCTATTACAGGGATCATCTAATCCAGATCCCAAATGGAACACATCTCAAATAAGCCTTGTGACCTAAGAGGAAAACTACTCAGATAAGCCCCATGACTCCCATAACATACATGGACAGTATGTGGCTTATTATGATACTATATATATCCTTATATTCATATCCAATAAAGTATCATTCTCTTCTTAAATCTTCCCCTTATTTTGTTTATTATACTTCCCAGAAGTATAAACTCAACAGTGGTAGCACCGGTAGGTTATCCATACCTGCCCAACTCAAAGGGAAAATTCCTCACAAGAAAAGAACCCAAACAATGATACTCCCTAACAGCTGGAGAGATTACAAAGTAGGACAAGACATTCCCGCAGGCCTTGTCATCTATGATAATGTACTTGTGCTCATCAATCAGTACAACACTCTCAAAGCCTGCAGACTTTTGCCCACCACACCAATTACAACAGCGCCTCCGCAGCCTGAGATACCCAATATTGTGTTTCAACACCTGCGCACCGCTGAAATTGGCGCCTTTGCAGGACTACATCGCAAAAACGCCTCTCTCTGGATCAACAGTACAGAAAGCAAATGTGAACAAATGGACTATCCTCAAAGACTCTGGGTCAGCAAAATTGCCCTTTGTGTCACAGGAACTGCTTCGCGTTTTGTAACCAAATGGCTAGCTCAACACCCTGACTAGAAGGAGAATTGGGAGATGTTTAAAGCTGTGTTCCTCAAAAAGTCCTCCATGAAAGATTCTGATGTGGTAATAATGACTGAGCTCCAAACCTTCAAAATGACAGGAACTATCAAGGAGTACATTGCAGCATATGAAGGACTACAGGACCGAGCGCCCAACACCATCAACTTTGATGAACCTGGGCTGCACCTAGACTTCTACAATGGTCTTCCCACACACATTAGACGTCAGTTTGATATGACTTGCTGCAAGAACCTCAAGTGTTGCAACTGAGTTTCCAGACTCACCTGCTAACGTATCTTACAATACACAGGGGCGCTTGATGAGTTGCCCCTTGACGTATCTAACTTTATGGGTTAATCTGATGGCAATATCAAATGGCAGGTACTTCATCCTAATTAGGAGCACTGCCAATTTGACTTGCTGATTCCCGCACAAGTTATTCCTCGGCTCCAAACCTTACATGGAACTTCCCACTATGCCACCCCCTTGTGGCTTTGTGGCTCTTCCCATATAGTATATTATTCACAATATTCTACAATAAACAATCCCTTGTTCTTATTATTCTGTCCTTTCTATTGGACTGTTGTCTTCCCCAATTCCAAATACTGAATCCTCATTGGTTCAGTTGCACCAGTGGTAGCAGCGGTAGGTTATCAACCTACCTAAAACAAGAATCCCCCCAAGAAAGGACAGAGTACAGGCCATATGGCTACTCCCCAACAAGAGACCTTCCTGCCAATCACCAAGGGGGACATCCCCAACGGGTACGTCATCTATCAAAACCAGTTAGTTCTCACCAGCGTGTACAATTGACTCTGCCTCAGGCAGCGTGACGCCAGCGTCACCCTGCCCCAGTTGGACATGTCCCAGCGCATGCTCAAACTTCAGCTAGAATCCTTTGCTGGTGGCGTTGAGGGGGCCAACATTGTCAGTTGGCTCCAGTCTACTAAAACCCACCTTTGCATCTTCCAAGTTCCTGAGCCCATGTGGGTTGCTACTGCGTCTGGTTGCCTCACGGGGCCTGCTGCTGTGTGGTTCACCAACTGGGCCAGCCAGAAACTTGACATTACCTGGGCAGCATTCCAAGACGCTGCCAAGTCCCGTTACAGTGAAACCTTCTCCCCCATTGTCGTGGGAACTCCTCTTCTAGCAATCAAGCAAAATGGTTCCATTCCTGAGTACCTTGCCATTTGGCAGCAAGCTCTTGCTGCCGCCCCTGAAGCTGTGACTGACAGAAATGCAATGTTACTCACCCTCATTGTCAATGGGTTAAAGCCCCATATCTGCAAGTGGGTCCCTGTAGGTCACTGTACCTCCATTGATGATTGCTATAAAGCCATTGTGGAGGCTAACAACCAGGCCTCAATGGGCTTCCGCCGTACCAGTGATGCTCCATCCCAACCACATACCACACCTGGAAATGGCCACAGTCAAGTAGTCCGCCGCCAACCACGTCAGCAGGATAATGGGACTAAATGCCCCTGCAAGGGGGGAGCTTCAGCTAGCACAGATTGAGGATCAGGGAAAAGCTTGGGGGTTTTAGCAACAAGAGGCCTTACAACCCCACCTGACACATCCTCTCAATCCCTGCTTGCAAAAAATCCCTGTGACTACAACATTCACAAAGTTGAAACCCTGGACATCTTCCTAGTCCACAGTGACAACCTCGTATTGCAAGTGAGCCACTCCTCAAATAAAGTGACACTCTTGTCCTATCCCTTCTGTTTCTATGGGAATACCCACAAACTACTGGTAGACACCGGGGCCGACCACACTATGGTGGAACAGGCATTTGCCGACTCTCACCAATTAAACTGAGTGCATAACAGGTTCAATGCTGTACGGGTAGCTGACTCCCGCAGAGTGGCCATCACTCACAAGACGGTACCCTTCTTTGTAAGAATGGGAAACATCTAAGTTAAGCTCTCTGGGCCAATCATGGCAGGGCTTAGCCACGACGTGATTGCTGGCCTTGACTGGCTTTGGCACAACTGTCCCTACATTGATTGGGATACCTCTGTCATCACCCTCAACAAAAATGGGGTGGGGTTCCAGATTTACCCTATGGAAATGAGCAAGCTACTCCATGATACTGTTTTTGCCAGAATAACGGAGACAGGCTCATATGATTTCAAGGGGGGAAACTAGACTTCAACCAATGTTCAGTCAAAGTTATCTGTGCTGAACCACCAGCGGTCCCTCCCTTGACCTCCTCACCACCACCAGCACTTGCTGCACTCCTCAAGGAGTACAAGGATGTATTCAGTGAGACACTTGAACAATTACCTCCTCCCCAGGAGATCCAGCACGCTGTACAACTTCAAGGATTGTTACCTAAAGCACAACCATTATATTGTCTTACACCAAAGGAAGATGAAGCCCTCTGCCAGCACCTTGTGGACGCGCTTGATAAGGGCTTCATTTGCCCCTTGCTCTCTCCATACAGGGCGGCATTCTTCTTTGTAGCTAATAAGGACAGGTCCCTTTGCCTGGTCACAGACTACCGCGCCCTAAATGAAGTGACAGTTAAGAACAAGTACCCCCTGCCGCTGATTGACAACATGTTTGATACACTTTCAGGTGTGAAGGTCTTTAGCAATATTGATCTCACTTCAGGGTACAACCAGGTCCACATTGCACCAGGGGATGAGGCAAAAACTGCCTTCTGCACACACTACAGGTTGTTTGAGTGTCGTGTCATGAACTTTGGAATGATCAACACTCCCTCCACCTTTGCCATGTTGATGAACAAAGCATTCAAGGAGCTGATTGGGAAATGTGTGGTGGTGTACCTTGACAACATTATTGTCTTCAGTAAAGATCAAACCACACACCTCCAACACCTCCGTGCTGTCCTCAACATCCTTCAGAAAAACCAGCTAAAAGCTAAACCCTCCAAATGTGAGTTCCTTAAGTTGGAGCTACTATTCCTTGGGCACACTATCTCTGCCCAAGGTTTAAAGCCCAACCCTGCCAAAGTTAAGGCAATCACCAGCATGCTGCCCCCCACCAATGTGGGCCAAATGCAAACATTCCTTGACATGTTTGCCTACGTACACAAGTTCATTCCCAATTGTGGGGAACTAATTGCACCTCTCACTGAGCTCCTCAATACCAAACAGCGCTTCCATTGGACCCCTGTCAGAGATCAAGCCTTCAAGACGTTGAAGCAAAGGCTCACAACAGCACCAGTACTGCAGTTCCCCAATTGAAACTGGCAGTACAAACTTGAGACTGATGCCTCCAACAGGGCCATAGGGGGTGTGCTAAGAGTAGAAACTTACAATGGCGTCTTCCTCCCTGTGGCATATGAGTCCAGGAAACTTACTGACTCAGAACAACGCTACCCCATCCATGATAAAGAATTGGCAGCTATTGTACACTGCGTTGAGAAGTGGTGCTGTTACCTGGAAGGCGCTACCTTCCCACCCCGCGTTTTGACGGACCACAAGTTGCTTCAGTACTTCAACACACAGTCCCACTTGAAACGCTGCCAAACAGGATGGGTGGAGCACCTATCCCCTTACCAGTTGTGCATCAAGTAAAAGCCTGGGAAGGAACTTGTCACAGCTGACGCTCTTTTGCAACTCTACATAGTGTTCATCACTGGGGATAATGGCTTGGACCCTGATTGGCCCATGCTCTACCTCCGTCCTGAGACAACTTGTTACAAAGGCCTTAACTTGGTAACCATCTCCAAGCTGAAGGACAACAAAAGCCAGTTCACCACCAATGCTGGTAATGTCTGCTGTCAGGCAGAGACAGGTGAAAAGACGCCTTACATTCCCACCACGCAACAAGGAGACACAATATTGCACTACCACCAAACCCTGGGTCACATCAGAGGGCGCAACCTCTTTGAGATCATGAAACGTAAGGTTTGGTGGCTGTGCATGCGTCAAGACATCTTGGACCTCCTCAAAACTTGTGTGTTGTGCAAAAATAACACGTCCAAACCTGCACCCCCCAAGTTTGTCCTGCCCATCAAAGCCATGGAAACCTTTGAGCAATGGGCCCTGGACATTGTGGGGCCACTCCCCAAAGACAGACTGGGGAAGAAGTACATTATCACTGCCATTGACTACTTCACTTGCTGGCCAGTGGCCTGGGCAACAACTAACCAAATTGCCACCACCAGGACCTGCTTTATTGGCAAGGAAATTGTGGCCCGCTTTGGGCAACCCAAACGTCTCATCACAGATGGCGGTCCTGAACTAGTTAGGCATGTCATGAAGGCATACTGCGCCAAAAACGCACTCCAATGTGTAGTTACAGCCCCCTACCATCCTCAAGCCAATGGACACATGGAACAGTTAAATGGCTCACTGGTTCAACTTGTTGCCAAGCTCTCACAAGAGCACCCCAACACTGCGTGGACTGAACACCTGCCCACCGCTCTACTCATCCTGCAAGCAAGAATCAACAGGGGCACTGGGTTCAGCTCTAGTACCCTGGCCTTTGTAACACCTGACAGTCTAACAGGGGTTGAACAAGGAAAGCTACGGTCTAAGGTTCCTGACAAGCTTTCCTAGTAACAATCCCATCCCTGGATTAATGGAGTGCCAAGGCCCAGGAAGTTGAACACAAGCAGATTGCAGGAGGGACAAAGCACCTCAAAGCTAAATACGCCATAGGTGACCCAGTATACACCCTCAATCCCAACTCTCCCAATTTGGAACCTAACCACCTAGGGCTCTTCAAGATAGCCGCTGTCTAAAACAATCATACCTACCAACTTGAAGATGCCCAAGGAAACATCAAGAAGCTTCACCATGACCTCTTGCGCCCCTGCTGCGCCATCCCTGCACAAAGGTTGTTTGTGCAGACCTTCCCAGACCTTCCGCAGACTCCAGTCCTGGTGTCTGACAACAAGCAGGGGGGTGTTGCAACCAAGTTTCCAGACTTGCCTGCTAACGTATCTTACAATACACAGGGGGTGCTTGATGAGTCCCCCCTTGACGTATCTAACATTATGGGTTAATCTGATGGCAATATCAAATGGCAGGTACTTCATCCTAATTAGGAGCACTGCCAATTTGACTTGCTGATTCCTGCACAAGTTATTCCTTGGCTTCAAACCTTACATGAAACACGCTACTATGCCACCTCCTTGTGGCTTTGTGGCTCTTCCCATATAGTATATTATTCACAATATTCTACAATAAACAATACCTTGTTCTTATTATTCTGTCCTTTCTATTGGACTGTTGTCTTCCCCAATTCCAAATACTGAATCCTCATTGGTTCAGTTACAACACAAGGATGTATTCTTAGAGGGAAAATGCATAGCTCAGAAGTCTGAAAATCTACACACCACCAACAAGCGCAAGGAAAACCCTGCAGCTAAGAGAGAACCTTGCCCCAATAAGCAAAACAACCGACCCACAATACCCATCCTCAAACTGGGAATCACACTGCACAAGCCAACCAGGCCAGCACCAAAGATACCAATGAGGAGGGAAAATCTCAGGGAGTGCTGATGCAAGCCACCCTCCCCCAATTCACAAGACTTGTACAGAGAACAGGACGTGGATTTGATCACCATGATCCAAGTACCCTCCAGCAATCCTCTACTGTTTGCTGCCCAAACCGGAAATACACTCCTCACTTATCCTTTCTGCTTTTGCAGATATCAGGGCACTGCAATATTTGACACTGGAGCAGATCAATCCCTCATCAACAAGAGTTTTGAGGACCTCATGAAGTTGCTTACCACTCAAAGTAGCGCCAAGAGGGTCATCATGGCAGACAACCAAAGCACACCAGTCACCCAAGAGGCAAAAAAATTTTGCGTCCAAATCAGAGATGTAAAACTACACTCAGTGGCCCAATCATACCAATCCCCAAGTATGATGTCATACTTGTGTTACAACTGAACCAATGAGGATTCAGTATTTGGAATTGGGGAAGACAACAATCCAATAGAAAGGACAGAATAATAAGAACAAGGTATTGTTTATTGTAGAATATTGTGAATAATATACTATATGGGAAGAGCCACAAAGCCACAAGGAGGTGGCATAGTAGCGTGTTTCATGTAAGGTTTGAAGCCAAGGAATAACTTGTGCAGGAATCAGCAAGTCAAATTGGCAGTGCTCCTAATTAGGATGAAGTACCTGCCATTTGATATTGCCATCAGATTAACCCATAATGTTAGATACGTCAAGGGGGGACTCATCAAGCACCCCCTGTGTATTGTAAGATACGTTAGCAGGCAAGTCTGGAAACTTGGTTGCAACACCCCCCTTGCCCTATGTTTGTTGTCAGACACCAGGACTGGAGTCTGCGGAAGGTCCGGGAAGGTCTGCACAAACAACCTTTGTGCAGGGATGGCGCAGCAGGGGCGCAAGAGGTCATGGTGAAGCTTCTTGATGTTTCCTTGGGCATCTTCAAGTTGGTAGGTGTGATTATCATAGACCGCGGCTATCTTGAAGGGCCCTAGGTGGGTGGGTTCTAATTTGGCTGAATTGGGGTTGAGGGTGTAGACTGGGTCACCTACGGCATATCTTGCCTCAAGGTGCTTCATCCCTCCTTCAATTTTTTTGTGTTTGATCTCTCAGGCCTTGTCACACCATTGGTTCAGGGATGGAGTTGTCAAAGGGGAGGTTTCCCGGGAACTGTAGATTGTAACTTCCCTTGTTCAACTCCCGTCAAGCCGTCAGGCGTTCCAAAGGCCAGGGCTCTGGGGCTGAACCCGGTGCCTCTATTAACCCTTGCTCGTAAAATAAGTAGAGCGGTGGGCAGGTGTTCAGTCCACGCAGTGTTGGGGTGCTCTTGTGAGAGCTTGGCAACCAGTTGAACCAGTGAGCCATTTAATTGCTCCACACCTCCATTAGGTTGTGAATGGTATGGTGCCATGACTATCTGCTGGAGTGCATTCTTGGTGCAGTATGCCTTCATGACATGTCCAACAAGTTTGGGGCCACCATCTGTGATGAGGCGTTTGGGCCACCTAAAGCAGGCCACAATTTCCTTGCCAATGAAGTGGGTGATGGTGGTGGCGGTATGGTTAGTTGTCACCCAGGCCACTGGCCAATGGGTGAAGTAGTCAATGGCAGTTATGATGTACTTCTTTCCCAGTCTGTCTTTAGGGAGGGGTCCCACAATGTCAAGGGCCCACTGTTCAAAGGGTTCCATTGCTTTGATGGACAGGACAGACTTTGGGGGTGCAGGTTTAGATGTATTCTTTTTGCACAGCACACATGTTTTGAGGAGATCCAAGATGTCTTGATGCATATGCAGCCACCAAACCTTCTGTTTCATGATCTTGAAGAGGTTAAATGCTCTGATGTGACCCAGGGTTTTGTGGTAATGCAGTATGGTGTCACCTTGTTGTGTGGTGGGGATATAAGGTGTCTTCTCATCTGTATCTGCCTGGCGGCAGACGTTACCAGCATTGGTGGTGAACTAACTTTTTTGTCCTTCAACTTGGAGATGGTGACCAAGTTTAGGCCCTTGTAGCGAGCTGCCTCAGGGCAGAGATAGAGCATGGGCCAATATGGGTCCAAGCTATCATCCCCAGTGATGGACGCTACGTAGAGTTGTGAAAGGGCGTCAGATGTGACAAGCTCCTTTCCAGGCTTGTACTCAATGCGCAACTGGTAAGGGGATAGACGCTCCACCCATCCTGCTTGGCAGCGTGTCAAATGGGACTGCATGTTGAAGTACTGGAGCAACTTGTGGTCCGTCAGAACGCGGGGTGGGAAGGTAGCACCTTCCAGGTAACAGTGCCACTTCTCAACGCAGTGTACAATGGCTGCTAATTATTTATCATGAATGGGGTAGCGTTGTTCTGAGTCAGTAAGTTTCCTGGACTCATATGCCACAGGGAGGAAGACGCCATTGTAAGTTTCTACTCTTAGCACACCCCCTATGGCCCTGTCAGAGGCATCAGTCTCGAGTTTGTACTACCAGTTTCAATTGGGGAACTGCAGTACTGGTGCTGTTGTGAGCCTTTGCTTCAACATCTTGAAGGCTTGGTCTCTGACAGGGGTCCAATGGAAGCGCTGTTTGGTATTGAGGAGCTCAGTGAGAGGTGCAATTAGTTCCCCACAATTGGGAATGAACTTGCGTGCGTAGGCAACCATGCTTAGGAATGTCTGCACCTGGCCCACATCAGTGGGGGGCAGCATGCTGGTGATTGCCTTGATTTTGGCAGGGTTGGGCTTTATCCCTTGGGAAGAGATGGTGTGCCCAAGGAATAGAAGCTCTGCTTGAGAAACTCACATTTGGAGGGTTTAGCTTTTAGCTGGTTTTTCTGAAGGGTGTTGAGGACAGCACAGAGGTGTTGGGGTGTGTGATTTGATCCTGACTGAAGACAATAATGTTGTCAAGGTACACAACCACACACTTTCCAATCAGTTCCTCAAAGGCTTTGTTCATCAACATGCAAAGGTGGTGGGAGCGTTGGTCATTACAAAGTTCATGACACAACACTCAAACAACCCATAGCGCGTGAGGAAGGCAGTTTTTGCCTTGTCCCCTGGTGCAATGCGGACCTGGTTGTACCCCGCAGTGAGATCAATCTTCCTAAAGACCTTCACAACTGAAAGTGTATTAAACAGGTTGTCAATCAGCGGCAGGGGGTACTTGTTCTTAACTGTCACTTCATTTAGGGCGCGGTAGTCTGTGACCAGGCAAAGGGACCCATCCTTCTTAGCTACAAAGAAGACCGCCGCCCTGTATGGAGAGAGCAAGGGGCAAATGAAGCCCTTATCAAGCGCGTCCACAAGGTGCTGGCAGAGGGTTTCATCTTCCTTTGGTGTAAGACAATATAATGGTTGTGCTTTAGGTAACAACCCTTGAAGTTGTACAGTGTGCTGGATCTCCTGGGGAGGAGGTAGTTGTTCAAGTGTCTCACTGAATACATACTTGTACTCCTTGAGGAGTGCAGAAAGCGCTGGTGGAAGTGAGGAGGTCAAGGGAGGGACCGCAGATGGTTCAGCACAGATAACTTTGACTGCATTGGTTAAAGTCTAGTTTCCCCCCTTGAAGTTGTACAAGCCTGTCTCTGTTATTCTAACAAACACATTATTGTGGAGTAGCTTGCTCATTTTGACAGGATAGATCTGGAAGCCCACCCCATTTCTATTGAGGGTGATGACAGAGGTATCCCAGTAGATGTAGGGACGGTTGTGCCAAAGCCAGTTGAGGCCAGCAATTACGTTGTGTCTGAGCCCTTCCATGATTGGCCACAGAGCTTAACCTGGACGTTACCCATTATAACAGAGAAGGGTACCATCTCATGGGTAATTGCAACTCTACAGGAGTCAGCTACTTGTACTGCCTTGAACCTGCTAGGCACTTGGTCCAATTGTTGGGAGTCAGTGAATGCCTGGTCCACCATAGTGTGGTTGGCCCCAGTATCTACCAATATTTTTGGGTATTCCCACAAAAATGGAAGGGATAGGCTAAGCAGGTGACTTTATTTGAAGAGTGCCTTGCTTGAAGTACAGGGTTTTCACTATGGACCTGGAAGACGTCAAGGGTTTTAACCTTGTGTACACTGTAGTTGCAGGGGTTCTTTGCAAGCAGGGATTGAGAGGTAGGGCCAAGTGGGGTTGTAGAAACTCTCGTAACTACAACCCCAGGCTTTTCCCTGGTCCTCAATTTGTGCTAGTTGGAGTTCCCCCTTGCAGGGGCATTTGATCCCATTCTCCTGCTGGCGGGGCTGGCAGCGGCCTACTTGGTTGTGGCCACTGCCAGGTGTTGCACAAGATTGAGGTGCAGCATCACTAGTACAGTGGAAGCTCATTGAAGCCTGATTGCTGGCGTCTCCAATGGGCTTGTAACAGTCATCAATGGAGGTACAACAACCCACGGGGACCCACTTACAGATATGGGGCTTGAGTCCATTGATGATTAGGGTCAGAAGCATGGCATTCCTCTCAGTTACGGCTTTGGGGGCGGCAGCAAGGTACTCAGGAACGGATTCAGTCTGTTTAATTGCTGAAAGGGGAGTTCCTACCACAATATGCAAGAAGGTTTTGCTGTAGCAGGATCTTGCAGCGTCCCAGAATGCTGCCCAGGTAACTTAATTTCCTGACTGGACCAGTTGGTAAACCACACAGCGGCAGGCCCCTTGAGGCGCCCAGACGCAGTAGCAATCCACATGGGCTCAGGTACTTGGCAGATACAAAGGTGGGTCTTGGTGGATTGAAGCCAACTGATATGTTGGCTCCTTTGACTCCACCTGTCAGGCCCCAGATTGCCCTGGACAGTCAGCTGGCCTCCTTAGAGTTGGTTAAACATGCAGTGTGGAAACCCACACAAATCACCTTCTAGGGCAAAATACCCCCTTTCAACTAGCAAATGGCCCAGGATTTGAGAGGCACACAAGCCTTGAATCCCTGGCTTTGAGCCTGTTATCAAATTTGGGCCACTCACCTATTGGAAAATGGCACATCAGGAGTGCAATAGTTCAATTGCGTGATTGGATAATCAATTCATTGTGGTAGCTATAAATAACTGTGGCAACTTGGAATGCTGCAAATTTCAAAAGGTTCATGTTATAGCAGCCAATGAGATCTCACCCTCTTGCCCAAGCACACAAATTCCGGTTAAAATTGTAAATCCAACTCCAAATGATGCCATCAGTTCTCTGGTGGCACAAAAGGCCACAGAATCTTCAGTAAGTATAAGTAGTGAGGAGGAGAAGCCCTCCTCACTGTTGACATCTTAATAAAGCAAGTTTATGCCTAGAAATTATTATCTTATTGCAGGTATTGTCTATTTTTGCTCAAATTTAATTATTCTCTTTGCATCTATTTGTGAATCCACTACTCAATACAAACTTGCATACCCATATCCTCCCGGCCATACTCCTGTTGTCCTTGCCAACCTGCCCTGCGCCCTTGACCTGGAGTATTTCTATCCCCATTGCCTGGATCTGCCACCAGCAATGAAGGAGATTCCTACTGCTCCTCCTCTCCCTGACAAGCCTCCCACCCAGGACTTTAGAAAGCTTGGGTTTGTCTATATCACAGTATTGGGGCTGGCTGACCAAGTTGTGCCCCATACTGGAAGTTGGCGCCCCCTAGCCACTGCTCTAAACTAACTGGTTTGTATAGCGCCTATTGTGTACATGGCCTTCCAGGCCCTGCCTGCCTCCCCTATGGGAGTCCAGCCGGACTCTGGTATGAGCTGTGACACCACCTGCAAAGGATTCCAGCTGGAGATTGAGCATACATTGTGAAAGGTCTGACTGGGGAGGAGTAACACTGGCGTCATGCTGCCTAAGGCAGAGCCAATTATACACACTTGTAAGAACTAGCTTGTCTTGGTAAATAACATACCCGTTGGGGATGTCCCCCTTGGAGATTGGCAGGAAGGTCTCTTGTTGGGGAGTAGCCATACAGCCCGTACTCTGTCCTTTCTTGGGGGGAATTTTGTTTTAGGTAGGTCAATAACCTACCGCTGCTACCACTGTTGCAACTGAACCAATGAGGATTCAGTATTTGGAATTGGGGAAGACAGCAGTCCAATAGAAAAGACAGAATAATAAGAACAATGTATCATTTATTGTAGAATATTTCAAATAATATACTATATGGGAAGAGCCATAAGGCCACAAGGGGGTGGCATAGTGGCGTGTTCCATGTACGGTTCAAAGCCAAGGAATAACTTGTGCGGGGATCAGCAGGTCAAATTGGTAGTGCTCCTAATTAGGAGGAAGTGCCCGCCATTTGACATTGCTATCAGATTGGTTCATGTTGTTAGACACGTCAAGGGGTGACTCATCAAGCGCCACCTGCGTATTGTAAGATACATTAGCGGGCAAGTCTGGAAACCTGGTTGCAACACTTGGCCTGGATTGGATGAGAAAGACACAACCTCATATTGACTGGGATAGTGCCACTCTCATCATACAGCAAGGAGAAGTCCATCATCATGTATACCCAACACACCTTGACACACTCATGAGGGACCACATATTTGTGAAAATCATGGAAACAGAAGAAGAAACCGACCCTAGCAAAATCAATTGGAGCACCTGTACATACAAGGTTATCCACTTCAAAAACAGGGAAACTCAACAAAAACAGGCACCCATTAGAGACCAGCTAGTCAGTGAATTTCTCTCTGTATTCCAAGAGACACTACCTGGGTTACCCCCTGATTTGGGTATACAACACAAAATTGACCTAAAAGGGAGTGTACCTAAAGCACGACCTATCTACCGCCTCACACCACAAGAAGACAACATCCTAAAAGCTTACCTTGACAAAGCACTCAAAAAAGGCCTCAATAGACCCTCAAAATCACCTTTTTGTGCCACTGTCTTCTTAGTGTCAAAGAAAGACAGAGGACTCTGCCTGGTCACAGACTACAGGGCCCTTAATGAGGTCACAATTAAGTACAGGTATCCCCTGCCCCTCATCAATGACCTTTTTGATGCCTTTGGGGGTCCAAAATCTTCACAAAAATTGATTTGACAACAGGTTACCACCAAATTTGCGTGAAACCTGAAGACATTCCAAAGACCACATTTCAAACAAAGTATAGATCCTTTGAATGTGTTGTCCTCAATTTTGGCATGAAAAATTCTCCCAGAACTTTTGTAACCTTCATAAATGAAGTCTTCAAGGAACACATTGGAAAAAGAGCAATTATTTACCTGGACAACATCATCATTTATAGTCCCAATCTGCAACAACACTGGGAAGACGTCCTCTCAGTTCTCTGTACCCTTGAAGAAAACCAATTGATTGCCAAGCCGTCCAAATACGAGTTTTTCTCAACTGAACTTCCATTCCTCAGCCATATCATCAGCAAGGACAGTAGTAAACCAATCCAGATAAGATATGTGCTATAACAGAGATGCCATCCCCAAGAAACAAGAGCAAACTCTGCAATTTTCTTGAAATGGTAGCCTATGTATGCAGGTTCATCTCTGATTTGGGCGCCCTAACAGCTCCCTTGTCAGTCATCACCAGGAAAACAACCAAATTTGTCTGGACACCCTTACGAGATCAACATTTTTGCTAGCTGAAGGAACACATGGTTACCACCCCCATCCTACAATACCTGAACCATGAGGGTATTTATGAGCTAGAAACTGATACCTTCAACTATGTCATTGGAGGAGTCCTCTGTATCCAAATGGCCCAAAATGACTTCCTTCCTGTGGAATATGAGTCAAGGAAGCTATCAGATGGCAAACAATGATACCCCATACACAACAAGGAATTGGTTGCCATTATACACTGCCTCATGAAATGGCAATGCTATATGGAAGGAGCCCAGACATCCAAAGTACTCACCAACCACAAGTTGTTGATATTTTTCAAAACACAACAGCACTTGTTAAGAAGACAAGCTGAGTGGATGAGTCTCATACAGAGATACCCCATGCAAATCAAATATAAGCCAGGCAAGGAAATGCTTACTGCAGATGCCCTGTCAAGGCTATACAGAAAACATGTCCTCTGTGCTGATGGCAACCCTAACTAGGCCATGTTAATCATGGGGAATCTCCAGGAAGGGTTCCCACCTGGCACACCAATGGACATACAAGAGAAGGTCCTTAAGAACAAACATTTGTTCAAAAACGTATATGGCACACTACACCAAATACTTCCAAATGGTGACACCATACCCTACGTCCTGTCAACTCAAAAGATTGACACAATCCTCCAATATCACAGAGACCTTGGACACACCTGCAGTAAAAACTTTCATGAATACCTTAAGACACACTACTTGTGGCCCAACATGCTAGATGATATCAGAGAGGTACTGAAACAATGCAAAGTCTGTGAGAAGTACACCCAAACCAAAGCACCACCCAAGTCAGTAGTACCTGTATCCATCACACAACCCTTCAAGGTATGGGCACTGGATATTATGGGACCCATGTCTGGCAAAAACAAGGGCAAGAAGTACATCATCACAGCTATCAACTATGCAACCAGATGGCCTGTAGTGCAAGCTACAAAAGAGCAAAAAGGCAACAAAATGAGATAATTCATTGGGAAAAAAATCATAGCCAAGTTTGGCAACCCTGACCTCCTAATCACAGATGGAGGCACCAAACTTAAGGCCATTGACACCAATATCTATTCTACCAAGAATGTAATAAAACACATCACAGCCAGCTCATATCATCCTCAAGAAAATGGACACGTAGAACAACTAAACAGCTCTCTAGTGGAAGCCCTCAGTAAGTTATCTGCCAACAATCCAAAAGCCTGGGTCAATATGCTATCAACCGCCCTTATGGTCTGCAGAACACAAGTCAACTGCAATACGGGCAAAAGCCCTTATGAACTCGTCTATGGTCAGAAACCTGCACTTGTCAGCACAGCCACAGGACCACAACTGCCGCTCCCAAAGGAGATACCAGACAATAATGATACCAAGGTACTACACGCCAGAAAAGACCAAGAGAGGATGGAACACCAAAGGGTCCTGCAGGAAGAAATCCCTTTACAACAAGAAAGGTTCTAAGTCAGGGACAAGATCTGGGTTGTCAATCACAATCAACACAAACTATACCCAGGACTACGTGGACCAGGCATTGTCATGGAAGTTAAACCCAACAATACCTACATGATCAAAGGAATTGGAGCTTGAACCAAACTGAAACGTATGCACCACAACCAACTCCACTTGTGTAAGTCAAGAACAGCCCAGCAAAATTCAAGGCTCCCTGTGCCCAACACCAAACTGGATTAATACCAAGCCTGCATACCAGATACTCTCAAGAAAACCCCCAAGGCTCCGCCTTCCAGCACCCCAGGGAGAGATGTCGCAACATCTTTGATTACTCCCTCTTTGGGAATTGAAGCCCCAAGTAAATCCCCAAATGCCTCACCAAGTGGTTCACTAACCAGCCAGTGAATCAGTGGTACCAGTATCAGATGGCTATCTATTACATGGATTTTTATGAACCGCCATGACATTATTTTTGTCCCAAAAGTTGCGTTTTAACTACCTGGACTGATAGAGCAGATCCTTGCTGTCAAAACTAGCCCTTGATGGTCTCTCTAGATGAACTAGTTCAGAAGTAAATTTGAGTTGAATATTGTAATAACAATAACAACATTGAACCTAAACCGCTTGAGGCTGATACAGCGGAGCTTACTCAACAAGGCTTATTCCAATGATTAGAGAAAATCCACAAATCAAAGTTTCAGCCACTCCAGCCTCATTCAATCCACCCTATAAATAAGGGACTTGCACTACAATTAAAGACACCTTTTTGTGAAATCAAATATAGTTTATATTTAGCCGACTCATTGAGGTTCTACATTGACAAAAAGAGTATACAGGGACAATATCAAAATACCCTACAAAAGGTATTTTAATATTCAGCCCAGGAGAACTCATTGATACATCCCAAAAAGGAAATGCAATTAGGTATTAGGCCTACAAAGACAACAATCAACGCTGTGCGGACAAACACTAGTGTATCTCAGCTAATACTGATTGGATTGAACGTTCATACACTCAGATTGAAGCCACAAAGCAGGAGCTTTGATTTGAGCTATTTTTGGACAATAAAAAAAGCAAAGCGTGAAGTTCAAATATTTTCAAAGGAATATGATGCCATATAATCAGCTAATGTCTCAGACTCACAGAATGAGCCCCCAGATGAAGACCCAAGAACCTCTGAGAATGATCTGGAAGAATCAGATCAAATGATATAAAAAGTGCCTGATTATCTTTCCCTTCTTTGTGGTCATTTTTGGTCATTGAAATAAATAAATCAAATACATCCAATCTTTAATTTAATGGTTCAGAGTCAGAAGCCCTTGGGCCCTGACAGGGATCACCTAATCCAGATCCCAAATGAAATACAGCTCAAATAAGCCTTGTGACCTAAGAGAAACACTACTCAGATAAGCCCCATGACTCCCATAACATACATGGACAGTATGTGGCTTATTATGATACTATATATATACTTATATTCATATCCAATAAATTATCATTCTCTTCTTAAATATTCCCCTTATTTCGTTTATTATACTTCCCAGAAGTATAAACTTGACACCAGGATTAAGCCACCCTCTACAAAATCCAATTGAGTGATAATCTCAATCTTGTTCCCTGTAAGCATCTGTCAATATTATATAATCTCATACACCCCAATAAAGATATTATCTAGTTTCCAATTATTTTCCCTTTATATCTCTGCTAATACAGCACAGTTATGAAATAATATATATGTTGTGTTCTGAGGTGTTGCACAGACATACAACAGGAATTCCAACCTTAGGAATAGATTTGTACTAAGTCTCAGTTAGATGGCAGGGAAGGCTATGCAATTACCTTGTGGCTTGAATTAATAATCTCTAAAAGTTGTGGCTAGCAAGAGGCACTAAAGTACTGGGAAACACAAAGACAAAAATGTCAATAGAACTTAACTTTATTGGGTATAAAGATTGAGAATATATACTGTGTAGCTTTATCACAAAGCAGTACATGGACGGTAGGATCACTTGTCACAAGCATGAGTGGGGCAAGCAAGTTGCAAAGAATCAGGAAACCAAACAATTATATTTCCCAGTTTGGATACAGATTCATTTTGAGAGACAAAGGTAAAAGCAAGAGATTTGTTCTCAAAATAATCCATCAAAGGCAAATTTGAAACAAGATGAATGGCGGCATTCACAACATTGCCCCCCTCTAGATTGGCCTTAGGGGGTAGTATTTGCAGAGAAATTTGGCATGCACTTGGGCAAACAGACGGCCACTAGAGAGGAGTTTAACATTGTACTCTGATCCCTGTTTGAAAGTCACTTCTAGAGGCATAACCCACACTGTATCTAGCTTTTGAGTGTGTCCTCCTACTCTATGCTAATAGTAGAGAACATGATCTCCAATATTGAAATCAGGCAAAGGGGAACATCCAGCATTGTCAGGAGAGAGCTCGAGCATCTTGGTCTTATATGCATAGGTATACGCTGTGGCCTGTATGTCAATTATGCAGTTGACTAGATCTTTGATATGGGCATCAGGATCCATAGCCTTATCAGAGGAGAGTAGGCCCCTCCCAGAAGCAAAGAGGTGGTGGCCTCACGTCTATACAGCATAGCAAAGGGGGAATATCCAGTGACCCAATGCTTGCTAAGGCAATACACAAAGAGAGCAGCAGGTAAGTATAAATCCCAGTTTGAAGTGTTAGAGTAAATGAGTTTCCTCATGATAGAAACCAGAGTCAAATATGCATGCTCAACTGCCCCATTGGTAGAAGTATTATAGGGGGCAGAGAAAGTCTGGTGGGATCCCAAAGCTTCAACCACAGAGGTCACCAACTTGGCGTTGAAGTTAGTTCTATTGTCAGACAACACCACTTGAGGGCAGCCATGGCAGTAGAATACATCCTGCAACAGAAAGGCAGCATTTGTCTTGGAAAAGATGTCCTTAGTAGGACAAGCTTATACCCATTTGCTGAAATGATCAACAGCAATTAGGATAAAGCGTCAACCAGAGCAGGAGCAAGGGAGAGGCCCTACAGCGTCAATACTGACAGTGTGAAATGCATGTTGAGAGGGGACTAGCTTGAACTCATGAGCAGTGGCTTTAAGTTGTTGAAGTTGGCAATCATGGCAACTAGCAATAACATCTGGGATCAGCTGTCAGGGATTCCTTCCCTGACTCCTTTCATTTTATTGACAATATGAAGGGAACAACACAGACACAACAACACAGACACCAAGTTTGTGACACCAGTTTGTTTGCCATTCCTTTTTTGAACGGGGATTGAACCCAAAACCTTCAAAAAACACCTATTGTTAGTCAAAATCAACTACACAGTTTACTTTACCTATTTATGATCCTTCAATTCTATCAAATTTCACTTTCACACTTCAAATCAAATTTTGAAAAGGTTAGTAAGTTCAGTGAGAACGTCCTTACTGCTTGGCCGTTGATTGGCTGCTTCTAGCTTGATTGCTGCTCTTGAATTTACTATTCCCATATACCTACCAGGCTCTGCTTTTGATTCCTGCTGATGTTAAGCCACTCCACCGCTTAATTACCGCTTATCTGGTGGTTTACTCTGTCTATCTTTCTTGGTATGTTAATTTTATACACATGATTAAGATCCAGGCTCATATCCACATGGTAAACTTAGTAATTTCAGCCTTAAAATCAGATAAGCCACAATGTAAATCCTCTATCCTCTTAAATGTCAAAACTCCACCATTTTGATATTTAAGTGAACTTTTCCTAGTCTTTACCCTTGTTCCAACAATAAAAACCTTATCCTATACCTACTACTCATTCACCTTCTGATAACTTATTTTTGAAACCATGAGAGGAATTCTATTCCTGTTCTGGTTTCTAGCTTCCTTCTTGCCAGTGGTATCAACCTTGGAAAACCCAACACCTACAACTGACTGGTACAACTCTTCTCCAGATGACGGCCATCAAAAGGAATCCCTTGCCCACAGATGGTTCAAGTACCCCTCTGGCCACTGGGACGTAAATTCCAATATGTTTGTTCTTTCACTCCTCCTCCTGCCAAACCTGCTCTGGTTAGACCTTATGCCTCCTTCTGCCTCTTGACGCACGTGGTGGAATACTACCTACTTGGTTGGTTCAGTTCTATGTTTGGAAGATTTGCTTACCTGGGACACCTTGCAATGGTCATGGTCCCTATTGGCTTGTTAATAAGAGGATTTAACTTAGAGGCCTTGGCCCACCAATTAGGGAACTTGTTCCCTGCCAAGTGGGTCCCTGACATCAGCAAGCAAAGATTTTCCCAGAAGTAATTCTTCTGGAGCCAGGCATGGGTCTTGGCAACGCCTCCATGTCCTGTCTCTTTATGAGCTTGAAGCACCAACAAAAGGCAAATACTAGGCCTTACATAGGACAAGTAATGGTCTTTTACTTTGTTGAAGAGCTGATTGTCACAAAAGAGAGTGTCTTCAGATAGCTTAGAAAAGGCAACTCAAACTTCCTCTGTCTCAATCTCCTAAGAGAAAGGATATTCAATTAGTTCATACAGTCAATCAGCCTCAGAAGGGTGTAGAGCAAGGATGGTCATTCTGGACAATCCATCAATGTTCTGATGTTGAATCCTGGGACAATGTAATACTGTGAAGTCATAGTCTTGCAGGCAGAGGGCCCATCTAGCTAGTTGTCCCTCTGGTTCTTTAAGCTGTTGTAACCACTCAAGCAAGGCGTGGTCAGTGACCATAGTGAAATGGGTACCATACACATAATGACAGAATTGTTTGACTGCATGCAGTAAGGCAAGGCACTCTTTCTCTGTGACACAGTAGTTCTTCTCATGCTTGTTGAGAACATAAGAAGTATAAGCCACAGGGTGATCTACTCCTTAATCATCTAGATGAGCCAATATAGCCCTAATAGCCAGGTTGCTAGCATCAGTGTAAAGGATAAATTATTTATTGTAGCCAGGATACACCAGGATGGGAGCCTCTTTGAGTTTTTGCTTAAGGGTCTCAAAGGCCTGTTGCTGACTAGCGGTCCATTTGAATGGGAAATTACGTAACAGTTGGACCAAGGGTTCACTAGTTTTGGCAAAGTCAGGGATGAACTTTCTATAGTAACCCATTATGCCTAGAAAGACCTGTACCTCTTGCAGATTAGTAGGTAGAAGAATTTTGTCAATAGCCTCAACCTTCTTGGTCATTGGACAAATCCCAGTCTGGGTCACCTCATGGTCCAAGAATTCAAGACATTCATTGAAGAAAGCACACTTAGATGGCTTCAGTTTAAGGCCAGCCTCTTGAATCTTTACAAATACTTCCTTAAGGTGGACCAGGTGGTCAATAAAGGTAGCACTGAAGACAGTCATATCATTTAAGTACACTAGAACACATGAGAGCTTCAAATCACGGAGGATGGAGTTCATGGCTTGTTGGAAAGTAGCTGGCACATTGCAGAGCCCTTGCAGCATTCATTTAGGCTCAAAAAATCCTTCATAAGTGATGAGCGCAGCCTTCTGTCTATCTTTGGGAGAGAGATCAACTTGCCACTAGCCAGAGGCTAGATCCATGGCAGAGAAGAACTTGGAGCCCCCAAGGCAGCAGAGAGCATCATCAATGTGTGATAAGGGGTAGGAATCCTTTTTGGTTAAGGAATTCAAGCGTCGGAAGTCCATCACAATACAATGACCTTTATCCTTCTTTTTTTAGTATGAGTAAGGGGGGAGGCCCATGGACTTTGGGAAGGAGCAAGAAGTCCAGTGTCTAGAAGTTGCTTGAGCTATTTAGACACCTGAGCATCCTCTACTTGACTGCAACAGTAAGGTTTAGTGCAAAAGGGGGAGCATCACCAGTGACAATCTGGTGAATGACACCTTTAGATAAACCATAATCTGTGCTATCTTTAGCAAAGATATATAAAAACTGATATAGAAAATCAAGCACCTCCTTCTATTAGACCAGGGATAGCTGCAGGAAATCTTCCACAGCAAACAAGGATAGGGCTTGGGGCTTGTCTTCAGGTAAATTAAAGTCCTGGAACATACCAAAGAGATTTAGCAATAGGACATCAGGCGCATTCAGCAACTTGCCATAGCCAACAACCTGCCCTCTTGTCATGCCCTGCCCCAAAGGGCAGGCTTTTAAAAAACTTATCATATTTTTAGTGTTTAGAATTGATTTAATCTCTCTGTATTTTTAATATGGAAATTTTGAATTAAAAGTTAATATTTAAGTATTTTAAAGTAGTTTACCTTCTTTTATGTTGATTTGCGTTTGAATTGTTGTTTTCATTGTTGTCTTTTGCTTTTCATCTAGTTTTTAGCTATATATTCTCTAATTTAAAGAGTTAGAGAGATTCATTTTTTGCTTACACTTAAAAACTCATAGTTATGTTGTTACTGCTTCCCCCCAGCTTCAACTTGCAGATCTGCTTCAAACTGGGCTTCTAATTCTCCTTTCTCCTCAAGTTCCTCTCCAAACTTCTCCAGTTGCTCCTCTTCTTGGCTTTTTCCTCCTTGCCTATCACTCCCCAACTGACAGAATTTTTTTCTATAAATAAAGGGCTTATGAAGAGTAGGCTTTAAGCCAAGATTCTAAGTGATTTCTACTGTCAGGAATCACTTCCCTGACAACAGTTATCCAATAGTTGAAGACCTATTCCAACTTCCAAATTAGGATGATCTAGATTACTGAAACTTAATTAATTGTTCCTATGCCCCACAGTGATGCAGATGCAAGTAAAACCTGCAAAGAACTCAGTACTACCATGCATCTAAAATTAGCCTGCATAATGATTCCTGCCACTGCATGTGAGGCATTACATCTGGGTTTCAAACTCATCAAGTCTGTACTCCAAATTTCACCCCCCTAGTATAAAAACTCCCATCCCAATCCCAATTTAATTGTTTGATTGAAATTTATTTCTAGAATAAAGCAATCTTGCCCTATTATTCATTTAAGCGTTTAATAGTACTCCTAGTCCAGATGATTGGAATCCCTTATTTGTGGTCTGTAGTCACCATCTGGCTCTCCTTATTCCTGCCTTATATCCTGTCTCAGGGGCCAGCTACCTTGTGGTTCCCTGGTCTTTGCCCAACCCCTACCCTACAGCTTGAAGAGCTATCTCCTGTTTTAGAGAGTAATGGTCCCTTATTTGATTCCCCAACTGTATTCTCCTCTATAAAGAGGGTCCCTTACATCTACCCTTCAATTCTTTATCAAATTTTAACTTGAGATCTTAATTTTTAGAAATTTGTACATTTTTATTAATTCATTTTTAAGTTTAGTCTTTTCTTTTCTTGAAAAAATGGAAGTTGCAAAACAACAAGCCTTGTGCTTGTTGTATCCATTATTTTCCCTTAAAGAGTCTTTTAATAGTTATATGTACCAGTTTGCTGATGGAGAGTATCCAAATATTGACATTCCCTTAGTTACAAATTGTTCACTTTTAAGCACTTTGTTTTATCTTATTTGCTTAGGGTTCTTAAACTCTATCACTTCTTTTGTAACCCAGTATAGGTTTTTAGCAGAGCTCTGTAAAAATATCTTAAAGACAGTTCCTACCTTTTTATATATTTTGAATCTTAACCCTAATGCTTTACACATGATAAGGAGTGCCTTTTGGGAAAGCTTCAAATATTGAATTAAGAAAGAAGAGAAGTAAGTTTTATTGTATAATACTTTAGACTTATATAGACTTGACTGTGGTGGGGATTTAGTTAGATCAAACCTAGGGGTTGATCATGTGCAAGATGGGTTCAAGCCACTGGATACTTGGACAGTCATGTGATATTGCTTGGTTTCCATTCTTGGTATGTCAAACAGTATATTGGAAGGGCACCAAATTGGGCAATGGAAGGATGTTAGGTAAGTTGGCGTTAGTCAGAATTCCTGATAATCCAGGTCCTCAACACCCCCCTTAAGGGGTTACTCTGGTGCATCAGGAGGGGGATTTGTTTTCACAGCTGCCATCTGATGCTCCTGGAGCTGTTTGCTAGTTGGAACCAGTCAGGTCAAGTGTTCTCCTTTACTGAGGCGGAGATGGGTTCTGTGGTATTTCTTGACAATTGGGGTTTTGGCACCTTGGAACTTTACTAGATAGGTGTTGTGATCTGGTCTGTACTTGATGATTCTTCATGTTCCCTAGTTTACCAAGTCTAGTTTCTTTCTGGTGCCAGCTAGAACCCAGACGGGGGAGTTGATTGGAAGTGGTTCCTCTGTGGAGGTTACCTTTTGTGTTTTGAGCCTCTTTATTTCTGCTATTTTAGCTTTGAGGCAGATGTGTTGTAGATTTGGTGCTTGTTCTACTGTGGGGGTTTCCATGGGGGGATCTTTATGTATGGCTGTTTGTTGGAGGTGATTACTTCCAGTTTGTACCTGTAAGTTAGCTCAAACAGTGAATAGCCTGTTCCTTGATTGGTACGGACTCTGGATACTAATAATGCATGTTTCACGTATAGTGGCCATGTTTCTTTGGCTTTGCCATCCATTATTTTCTCTAGGGTCCTGATAAGGCTGTCATTGAGCCGTTCTACTCTGCTGTTGGCCTGTGGCCTGTATGGAGAGGTTGTGGAGTGTTTAATGTTTTTGGATTTTAAGTTGTCATTTACTACAAGACCTGTTAACTTGGTTGCTCCATCAGTTATGATGTAGTCTGGGGTGCCATAGTTGGCTATGATTGCTTTGTTAATGAAACAGCTGATAGTTTCTGCTCTATGGTCCTTTGTTGCCCAGCAGATGGGCCAGCGTGTGGCAAAGTCAATAGCTACAATTAATAAATGTTGGTTTGTTTTTGTTTCTGGGAAGGGTTCACTACATACAGTCCCCAAACCTTGAATAGTTCAGGGTCTGGTACTGGGTTGACTGTTGGCTGAGGAGCCTTTGTACTGGTGTACTTCTTGCACACTGTGCACTTTTTCAGAACATCAAATATATCCTGCTTGAGGTTGGGCCATCATACTATCTCTTTTAGTGTGAGGTCTATGTTGTTAGCCTTTGTATGTCCTAGTATGCGTTATTGACTTAGTATGGTGTCAACTCTTTGTGCAAGTGGGATGTATGGGACATGTTTGCTGTTAATGATTTGATATACTGTGCCATTCGATACATGGAAATACCTTTTGTTCCTTACTAATGTATTGTGGGTCAGTTGGTGTGCTGAAGGGTCTTTCCCTTTGGTTTTATACTCAGTGTTGTACAGTTTTGGCCAGTCAGGGTCCAGTTGGTCAGGGTGATCCTCTCTAGGCTGACATAGTCTAGAGAGAGCATCCACTGTGACCAGCTCTGCCCCCTTTTTTTATTGGATGTCCAAATTGAGCTGTTCCAACAAAGACATTCCTTTGGCTTACCGCCGTGCGAGTGCGTTCTGAGTTTTGAAAAAGATTAAGGATTTATGGTCAGTTAGTACTCAGACGTTTAAATGTCCTTATAAATAACATATCCATTTCTTGCATGTGTGGTATATTGCTAGCAATTCCTTATTGTGTATTAGTTATCTCTGCTCAGTGTTTGTTAGTTTTCTGCTTTTGTAACATACTGGCTGAAAGTCTTGCTTCCCAGCTGGCAGATGCGTAGGACTGTGCCAATGGCAGTGTCACTGGCATCTGACTTGAGCTTGTAGCACCTGTTGTTATTAGGGTATTGCAAGATTGGTGCTTTGATCAGATCTTGTTTTAATAATTGGAAATTCTTGTCACATTTTGGTGTCCAGATGAATTTCTTTTTGGCATTACCCTTGGTTAAGTCATTGATTGGTGCAGTTAGTTTTCTGCAGTCTTTGATGTATTTTCTTAGGTAAGCTACCATACCAAGAAAGCATCTAACTTGTTTCATGGAAGTGGGGTGTTGCATGTTATTTATGGCTTTTATTTTGTCTGGATATGCTTTGATGCCACTTCCAGAGACAATTTGGCCCAAGTACAGGAGTTTCTTTTCCATAAATTGGCACTTACTTGGTTTTGTGTAAAGTTTGTGCTTTGCGAGTCAATTGAGTGTCTTGCAGTCATGTGTGAGGTGTTCCTCTTTTGTTTTTGAGATTATGATGATATTGTCAAGGTAGAATAATGTATTTGAGAGACTGTTTAGTGCTTGGTTCATGATGGCAACAAATGTTGCAGGAGCGTTGGTCACTTTAAAGTTCATTACTCTACATTCAAAGGATCCAAATTGTGTATGGAACACAGTCTTTGGTATGTTCTTTTCCTTTACTTCAACTTGGTTGTAACCTGAGATGAGGTCAATTTTAGAGAAAAATTTGGCTCCTGAGAGTCTTGCAAACAGATCATCTATGTGATGCTCACAGAAGATGGGGTTTGAGGGTAAGGGGACCTTGTGTAAACTTCTTCCAGAGAAGCTAAATGGAACTACTAGTACTGGGCTGCAGTGGCAGGGAACAGTGCAGTGCACTTTGATCAGGCCTAGGGTACTAACTCTAAACTGTTAGCACAGCAGGGAGATCTTCCTGTTACCTGTAGTAGCAAAGGCAACAAGAAAGCAGAGTCTGATAGAGTCTGGTATAAAGAATGAGTCTTATTGGAAAGTAAGATCAGGCTAAAAGTGCAGAAGTAGTATAGTAAAGATATGTTTATTGTTTAAGAAAGAGAGTCATTATATACTTGTAGTATTACTGCACATTAACAATTATGCAGGAATAGGGAAGAGAGCTAGGAAAAGACAGGACTACTTTTCATCCAGTATTTGTCAAGATCATCCCATTTAGTGATAGACCATGTGCCCATGTTTCACCTCATGGGTGAAGTAGGGTATGATGCACAGTCATCACAATCTATAAGTGAAAGAGGGTATTTATTCTTTACTGTAATTGAATTTAGTGCTCTGTAGTCATTTACTAGACGTAGAGTGCCTTCCTTTTTCTTTAGAAGAACACTGCTGCCCCCCATGAGGATTCAGAAGGCGGATGAAGCCTTTAGCTAAGTTGTCCTCAATATGGGTTTTGAGGGTTTGGGTCTCCATGGGAGAGAGTCTATAGAGGGGTGCAGGTTTAGGCATGGCTTTACATAAATTGATGCCATGTTTGACCTCTTGTTTGGGTGATAACTCTGTGAGTTCTTCCTTGAATACATGGGTGTACTCATTTAGGAGTGCCGCAAGTTCTGGGCATTGGATCTTGGTTATTGGCTGTTATTGAATTCAGTGTACCTCATTATGTGGAGGGTACTATCCTTGGCTAGATGTTATGAGTCATCTTGGTTTATGACCTGGACAAATACTGTGTCTCTTAGAATGAGGTTGTTGGGTTCTTTAAGAATGTTAAAATTGACTCTGTTGCATTTGATGGTCATGGTTTTTGTTTTCCAACATACGCTGGGGTTCACTCAGGTGAACCAGTCCATGCCTGCTACAATGTCATAGTTTATGTTGTTCATGACAAGTCCTTTGATGAACGTTTTTATGCCTTGGAGGTCAATTCTAAAGGGAGTTGTTTTGCCTTTGAGTAGAACCTTTGATTTATCTACCATTCTGGCAAATTTTTGAAGTTGGATTTGACAACTGGTATTTTGTATTTGGTTACAAATGGTTTTCAAACCATAGTGTGTAGTGCACCAGAGTCAAATAAAATTTTATGTGTATGAGATTTTTAAGTGCATGGATAGACAAGAAGTTGTGAGCAATCTTTAATTTTTACGTTCATAAAAATGGAGGATTGTGGGACACGTGGGATGCGAGCAGCAAAGTTTCTGCCTTGGTATAGTTTCTTGTCAATTTGGGGGGAGACAGGGGCACTTAAGCCTGTTCCCCCTCCTCTTTTCCCTGTTTCTCTATTTTGAGACCTTTGAGGTCAGAGAATGTGGGGTCAGATTCATAGTGGGTTGCTACTTCTGCGTTGTTAACTTTGGCAGTGTCCTCTTTCTTGGGACAGGAGCAGTTTACGCTTTGGCTGTGATTGCCATTGTGCAGTTGGAGTTGCCGTTGTTATGGTTGGTATTTTGGCTTTTATTGCCATTGGCGTTTTCTCTGCCATTGCCATTTGAGGAGTGATTGTCAATGCGTGCGCATATTCCATTTTTGCGCATTTTTACGCACACTTGACTTCTGCAATGAGCGCGGGCATGGAGGTGCTAGCCTCTGGGCAGATGAGGGCAGCAACAGAGGGTTTCATTTTGTTGATGAATGAGGCTCTGGTATGTACGTTGTCAGCTTGTGCTGGGTTTTGGATCTTGCAATGTATTTCCTTGAATTGATTGGCGTAAGCTGCAATAGTGGTCTTCTGAGGAAGATCACTGAGCTGTATTGCAAGGTCTTGAAGGGATTTGGTGACACGGAAATTGTGCGTGATGTCTGCCTTGAACTCTTCCCAGTTGTCAAGCTGTTTGTCAGTTTTTGAGCTAACCCAGGTGGCAAACCAGTTAGCTGCAGCCTTGTACAGGCGCTTGCTGGCTTCCTGGACCCATTTCTCATGGGGGATGCAGCTGGCGCGGAGTTTGGCGGCTGAGTGGTCTAGCCAGTTGATAACGTTTTTTTATTATTACCAAAGAACTTGTTGATACCAATGTATTTGGTGTTGGTAACTTCACCTGTGATAGGTGATTTACGTTTTTTTGTGGTTGAAGAGAGCAACTGTATTGAATTATCTTGGCGCATGCTTTGGGCATGACCAGACCTTTGAATACGGTGCATCCACTAGGTATATCTTTGTCAATGTTGTGGGCGCAGAAGTACGTTTTCCAGGTCTCCTGGGATGTGGCCTGGTTGAGTACGTGAGCAAAGGTGGGAGGGTTTTGGTCAGTCATTTTCTATCTCATGGGCGTGGTCAAAAAACCGTAGCTGCTACCAGTGATAAGGAGTGCCTTTGGGGGGAAGCTTCAAATATGAAATTAAGTAAGCTGATAAGTAAGTTTTATTGGATAATAATTTAGACTTATATAGACTTGACTGTGGCAGGGATTTAGTTGGATTAAACCTAGGAGTTGATCATGTGCAAGATGGGTTTGAGCCACTGGATACTTGGATAGTCATGTGATATTGCTTGATTTCCATTTTTGGTATGTCAAACAATATATTGGAAGGGCACCAAATTGGGCGATGGCTGGATGTTAGGTAAGTTGGCAGTAGCCAGAATGCCTGTTCATCCAGACCCTCAACACACACTTTAGGCTATAACCTTGCACCATTATGGGCAATACCTTACACCTATAGACACATGTATGAGAAGAGCAGTTAAGTTGGTGACCAGCAATTGAACAGGGTCTTTATGAGAGACATCCAAGATTCCTGGGCAGAGGTAGGGTTTGTTACGGCCTAGCAAGGGAGGAGAGTAAAACTCTAGGAATGTGCGCTCAGGTAACTCATATGATAATTGGGAGTCTAGGATAGCTTGAGATCCAGAGGGAATGGTTTCAGCAGAATTGGCCAGGAGAGGAATCCCCTCAGATGCAGGGCAAGCCACAGGTGGAAACTCCCTGTTGGACAAATGGGTACAGTATTTTTGGGTGAAAACACTGGTGAGATATTCTAAGGCACACATCTTGAGGCGTTTCCTGGGGACTTTAACAGGCTCTTCAAAGATCAGAGGGACTTCATACCCTAATATAAAGAGGTAGCCATCCTTCAAGTTAATGATCCCATTACATTCCCTAATGTCAGGATTGACAATTCCTTTCCCCTAGGAACCCGGGCCCAGGAGTGGGATTTGAACCCTGACCCTAATTCCCTGCAGGCTAAAAGCCCCATGGACCAAGGGGCTGCCTGCCTGTATTTTCCTGAGACTGAGCCTCTGCAAGATGAAGCCCCTACTAAGTCCCAAAGTCAGAATACCAGTGCAGGGTTGACTATGATGGTACCTGATAAGGAGCTTCTTGAATTCACTAATGAAGGCAGAGAAAGTTTTTCTGTGAACTTAATGAACTTGAATTCCTCTTGGGTAACCAATCAGATTCAATCACCAAAGGAAAACATGGGCTTTAGGCCCAAACCTGTGACCACAGCCCAAAATCAAGAATATTGAGTGACCAATTTGGACGTCCCAGCCAATGAGAGAACACCCAGCCAAGATGCCATTTTGCTGCTCCTGCACCTGGGCCTCCTGGCCACCTGCCCACATTTTTCCCAATATTTTGAAGAAACTCTTATGGAAAATACTAAGTTTGGAGGCAGTATGCTATATATGCCTATAGATGCTGTGCTCAAACCTTAATGCCATTTTTGAATAAAGGTTATGTTATTTTGGCTTATCCAGCTACTGCCTTATTTTGTATTTACCATTCATCAATTCAGTGCAAGATCTCCTGGTCCTCCTGTCCCTCTGCCCACAGATTTCTGTCCTACAGGTGTTCCCTTTGGCCCTTTCTACTTCACAGATTATCCTTTGAAGCCTGAATATAAGGACTACACCCGGGAGAAAATACTTGAACTAGATCCTTTGGCCCACATATAGTCTGCAGTTATATACAACTGTCAAGGCCTGTGAATATTCTCAACACCAAAACTGTTTAGAGTAAAATTCAACTACCTTCCTGCTTATGACCTCCACATAGAACCGCCTGTGACCCCCAAGCCAATACCAACCTCCTCACCCAACCTCCCAACTGACCACACAGGCAAGCTATTTGGGATTGTGTATATCACCCTCACAGAGGTGATTGACACTATAATCCCAGCTACTGGCCTGTAGTCCTGGGTGGGGAAGTCCTTCTCCTACCTTTTTAAATTAGCATCTCTCTTGTGATAGGCTCTACCTGCAAAAAACCTGGCCCAAATTAACTCAGAAAACAATTAATCAGCCGCCTAATACTGGATCCCTAACACCTAAGGAACTGAGTACCAACTAGGAGATTGTAACTCTCATTTTCCAAGACAATAGCAGGCACGGCTAAGAAAAGTATGTCAAACTCCGTAGGAAGAGCAGAATAAGCCCCTATAGCACAAGTCATGGATAGCCCAGCTGTACCATACAGCTGGTGATAGTAAAGGTCAGGGGCAAGCTTGAGCTTCTTGACAAGCTTTGAGTAGACAACATTAACAAGAGATCCAGTGTTTAAGATGTCCTTGATTTTTACCTTTTGGATGGATATTTCCACCTGAGTGGTAGTACAACCAAAGGGTGGAAGGACGGCCAGATGTTCTTGGCTTCTGCTAGTTCTTTACCCCTCTTTTTAATCATTCATCTTAAGCCTTTAAACTCTTTATAGATAGTCTGGAGAGGAAGCAAGACCAAAACATTCTTAAATATAGCATCAGCAACCTCAACAGCTTCCTCAGAAAACTCCACAAGCACAGGAGACCTCTTTCCTGGGTGAGATATGGGCAAGAGACAACCTCTTTGGCTTCAGACAAAGGCTTGGCAATTGTTGTAGTTTTCCCAGAGCGTAACTTATAAGGGACCACAATGGTTTTGGGGACAGCAAGAACTGAATACCCATAGGTGTTGGGATTGTCAGCGTCCAAATCATTCATGTCAGAGTCATCAAGGATGTTGTGGAACAGCAGCAGAATGGGAGGAGCCTCAGTTTAAGCAGGCTCAGAGTCAGCTATGGAGGGGGGAATTGAAGGAGACTGGGAAGAATTGTCAACCAAGAGTGTCTCTGCCTCTAGGTTGACTTTTGTTTTCCTGTCTGCTCTTTGGGATCAGCTCCTTCAACCCAAGTATTGGTGCAGACTCAAGAATGTTGACCTATCTATCCACAGTTATGGCAACCTTGGCGTCTAGGAGGATTATATGAGTTCATGGTGAGGATGCAAGGGCCACAGGAAGACAAACCAGAGTTAGAGGCGGCATGATTCTCCATCAAAACTGCCCCAGAATGAGTAAGGTATATATCCTGTAACAGCGTCTTTATGCTCTTAATAGAGGAAAGCATGGATTTATGGGCCTTAAAGTGGAGACACAGAAGCTGATTAACCTTGAGGGCTTGAGAGTAAGCCATGTAAGCTTTGTGCACTGCCAATTGTCTGCTTGTTATCAGCTGCTGTCCTTACATATAGAATCTATCTCCAAATTAAGCTAGAGTCTCCTTAGGTTTGAAAGCAATGTGCATGAAGGCGTCCTTATTCACTTCCAAACTAAGGTCACCACAAAAATTGTTGATCAGAAGCTGCTTCATTTTTTCCCAAGTCTCAATAGTGGGCAATTTGGGCACTACTACCTCCTGACAGGTTGGGTGCAGGCAGGTTAGAATGTGTTTCTTCTTAACATCATCAGAGGCTCTCTCATGGCAGTTTTGTAGATAGTTAGGAAAGCTGCAATAGTAGAAGTTTTGGGGTCAAAGACTTGTGTAAGGTAGGTTTGAAGTATGCTTTGGGAGTTGGACCACCATTGTTGCTATCAAGTACATTTATGCGCGAGGAGAATTATGCTTCAGATTTGGAGGGGGGCTGTCTGGCCCACAGCTGGCAAACACTTTCCTCAAGAGTAGTCAGGGTCTCAGCAGTGCAGGCACCAATATATTAGCTAAGGTGGAATGTTGCTCAGTAATGTCTAGGTGTTGGCCCTGAGTTGTTACTACCGTGGAAAGCTCAGCCAGTTGAGAGGTAATGGAAGGACCCACTGAGAGGCAAGGGTCAAACCTGTGAGAGAGGGGGGCTAAACTAACTGAGTTTGGCTCCCATCCTGGTGGGAGGATCAACCAGGACACCATCTAGTGCAGGACTGGTATGGCCGCTTGAAGGGGTGTCCATAGAGAGAACACATCAGATAGCTGGGGGAAATAGAAGTCTAAACCCATAAAAGTCATTCCACTAAGTAACCAGGAAGTACGTTTGGGAGCAAACTCTGGGATAACCAAACCTTCTTATGGGACCAAAACAATAGGATCCCCAGATGGGAGGGGCTTAGGGCAAGCTAGACCAGGGGGAGTAGCAGGAGGTGTCTCAACAACAGGAAACTCAAGATCATTGCAGGTTAGACTCCTCACAATGTTCTTGTTGGTAGTGTATATCCCCTGAGCACGGACAGGGATATCTTCAAAAATGTGCAGGAACTGATTGGGGTTGGTGCCAATGAAAAGAAAAGAATTGGAAATACAGCCCCAGAGATCTGGAAAGGTAGACCAAATCATTACTAAGGCTGACGCCAAAGTGAGGATCACAGACTTAACCAGAGGCACTATCATTTGTTGTTGGGTCTTAAAAATAGAGGCCAGAAAACTGTAGTGATTTCCTTGGACTTTTTCTTTATCTTAAACGCAATACAAATTGGTACCAACAAAAGCAAGTAGTTTTCTACGTTGCTGGTGAAGAAGGAGAATGGCAGCCGCAGGCTAAAAGGTTGGAGAGTGGACGGGTGCGTAAAAGAGGAGCACGTGTAGGACTCCAGCAAAAGCAAAAGCAAAGCAAGAACAAAATCAAACTTAAAGTAGGTAAATATATGAAATTCACTACTAAACTTTAAAACTGAGTCAATCTTTTCAAAGCAAAAAGGGTAAACTTTAACTCTGATGTCAAGCATGTCTACAAAGGCTTTGGAAAGCGGCAAGTAAGCCCAAAGGAAAGGGAAACAGGTAAAGATAACAAAAACCAATAATAACACTTTAGATAATCAGAAGGGTCAAACAAAGGACCCAAACTACCAAAATCCAAATGTTTTTTTAAAAAAAGGTTCAAACTTTTAATTGTAAGAATGAGCAAGCAAGGGACCAAAAATCCCCTGTCTTGCTATAAGGGAGGAACCAAATTCAAAGGTTATCTGACCCACAGGCGCAGATTTGATTGGCTACAGGAGAAATTTTGTCAGGAAAATCCAGCAAGCTAGAGGGCTTGGCAACAATTTCCAGGTTCAACTCTGATTGGCTGGCATCACTGGAATGGTTTAAATCAGCATTCAACCCAGTTGGATTGGAATTTGATGGTTTAGCAGTAGCGCGACCTGGTTGGTTGGACTTAATTAATTTTAAATGTGGTTGAGACCAAGCCAGAAGATAGTCCAAATTAATCAGGGATTCCTCCCAAGTGGGGACAGAATCCAAAGCACCATTATTTGCCACCTGAGAAGGGTATGCCAACACAAATCTCTCATCAATTGTGTGGGCTAAATCTTTGAGGGAATTGAGGGGCTTGGCCGGCTTCTGAGCTGATTTTTTTGTGCGGCGCGGGAAGATTGTCCTATCCAGGGCTAAAGGGGGAAGTGACTTTACAGAACTTGTCATTCACTGAATTAATTAATTCACTCATTTCTTGTACATCTTTATCAATTTTGGAGTGGTCCTGTTTCAAGTGGTCCACCTCATTAGCTAGAGCTATCAACTCTTTAGCACAATGAATACAGGGGGGTCTCCTGACAGGCCAGGGCAACAACCGCCTTCCTCAATAAACCCAGATGGACTTTCAGCATTTGCAACCATTTTCCATAAAGCAGCAACCTCTTGCTGTAGCTCAGCAACTTGAGTTATCAAAGCAAGCACTTGGAGATCTGGATGAGGTGCTTTGGCAGGGCAACCTTGACTGCAGGTGGACGCTCACAGCTCTCAAATGGCATCCCATAGCCTCTGTTCTCTATCCACCAAATTTTCAGATGGGAAGAAGGTGGAACATCTGGCTTGGGTGTAGACAATTCAATAACTTGAGTCTGGAGCTTGGTAATGGCAGCGGTGGTGGCAACCCTTTCCTGATCAAATTCTTCACCAAGCTTGTGAAGGCCTTTAGCAGCAAGGTCTACTACTTGTTGTAGTTGATTGAAGGAGTAAGCACTGAAAACATTGAGCTGCTGCACAAGTTTTTTGAAGTTGGTGAGATAGGCATTCAGGGTGGAGTCTACTTGGGTTTGCCAGCGCTGTTCTAACTGGTAAAACTCATTAGACGCTCCCTGGCGTATTTGGGGATGGACTGGAACATTTTCTTGATGGAATTAACTAAGAAAGTTTGGGAAGTGACAGAGCCGCATTAATTGTCTGACACCAAGGAAAAAGGGAGTGGATCCACTGTTGGTAGGCCACAAGCTGATCCCATTTATGAGTAACGGCTTTTTGTAGGGACAAAATCTCTTGAACGTGGAGCCCTAGCACCATTTGATGGTGAACTAAGGTGGATTGTACAAAGGATGTCAATAGGTGCTCAGCAAAGCCAGCCACTGAGAGGAGATGCTGTGAAAATTGCGGAGCCACAATCAGTTCATAGTATTCCTCTCAACTGAACTGTAGCTGGAGGCAAGGGATGGTCCCATCACAGGCTAGCCCAAGGGCTACTGCCATGACTTGTTCCAAGTCAGGGGTGCCCAAAGGGTAGGCCACTAGGCGGGGACTATTCCCAAGGTTCAGCACATTAGGGACAATAGGTGGGTCTGCAATGTCTTCCTTGATAGGAGGACTGGTGATTTCAGGTGAATTCAGCTCTTGTATAGGAGGAGGCAAAGGATATGAAAACATGGTTTCCAAAAGGGATAACCAAGGGGCCTACAGACCCTGTAGTGAGCACCATTTTTGTTGTGTTCTGAGGTGCAGCACAGATACACAACAGGAAATACTAACCTTATAATTGGATTTATACTAAGTCTTAGTTAGAATGGCAGGGAAGCCTATGCAATTACTTTGTTGCCCTGATTGAATAATATCTACTAGATGTGGCTAGAGAGGCGCTAAAGTACTGAGAGACAAAAAGATAAAAATGTGAATAAAACTTAAATTTTATTGGGGAACAAGAAATAGAATATATAGTGGTTGACAATACCACAAAACACTACCAGGACAGTAGAATCACTTGCCACAAGAATGATTGGGGTGTGTGATTTGCGCAGAGTCAGGAAACTGAACAATTGAATTTCCCAATTTGGAGTCAGACTAATTTTGAGAAGCAAAAGCAAAAGAGAGAGATTCATCCTCAAAATAACCCATTGAAGGCAAAATCAAATCATGGTGAATGGGGGCATTCACAACAATTATCCAGACTGGAAGTTCAATATCAACATTGGAAACCCCAGAATCAAACCCTGACCCTCCAAAGGCTAATTGAGTCACCCAGGATGGGCAGGGACCCACCAACTCACTGAGTTGCAAACCCAAGTTGTTGAGTTACTCTGAGACCTGCCAGTCTCCCAAGGACAATTCCCTAAATGGTCACCAGAATGCTACCAACCACGTGCCACCAAGTATCCAGACCTATGCAGAGGTTGTAGCTTGCCTAAAGGAGATTAACACAAAACCTACTGCTAACTCTGCCAATGACCACCAGCGGCTGCCAGTCTTTTGTCCAGAATGAATAATACAATTGGACTGCCTAGGTGATGTGGTGAACAGTAATGGCAGAATAAAGCATTGTCACTTCTTATCATCAGAGCAGGCCAGCCTGGATCCGCCGCCCTCAAAACTCTAAGCCAAGATCCATGCCCTGCCATTGCCTTGTCTGCAAACCTGAACCCTGTAAAAATTATAGAAGCAAAAACCCATGGTATAAAAGCCCTGGTGGTATGGTAATGATCATATTATCATTTTTGATAATAAAGTTTTATGAACCTTTCGCTCAAACAAATATTATCTTATCTAGTCTTAGTGATCTTTCATCTCAACTCTGGCCAAGTAGAAAATCAGGCAACCACCCCCTCCAGAGACCAACCTGCTGACCCGCATCAGGCACCATACTGTCCCTCTGGAGCCCCCTTCAGACCTGTGCATTTCAATGAGTACCCACTGAACCTCACCTACTCTGAGTTTAACTTGGAGAATGTACTTATTGCCAAACCTTTGGCAAGGACTAGAGAATCCAAATACATAGGACAAAAAGGAAAACACTACAAGGTGCCGCCAAGATTGTTCAAAGACAAGTACAGTTATCTTCCTGCCTACTTTGTTCCCATGACTCTGCCCTTGACCCTGCAACCCAACTGCCCAATGGAATCTACCACCACTACTGAGACAGTGTCCACTCAACTGTTTGGAGTACTATATATTACTCTGGCAGGATTAATGGACTCTATGGTGCCCAACTCTGGGCCCTGTTCTTTATTTGGGAGATCCTTATATTACATTATCAAGTTAGCACCCATCCTATGGTGGGCATTACCCACTGGCCCAGTGGTACCCTTTCCTGAGTCACTTAATGCCTTTACCTATGCCTGGCTTCCTGAAAGTGTCCATAAATTCCCACTATTTGAAATATTCAAATAAAAATACAAAGTATTTGATATAATTAAAAATGCCTTCCCCAAATTCAATTTGGAATTTGGACCAAGGATTTGACAATCCTGCATTTTTACCTTTAGGTTCTGAATTTACAGTGTGATAGTGTTAACGGCAAACTAAATGAATTTGACCAAATCTGTTAACGCTATTGAACCACTATAAAAGTGGATTAGCATTAGTTTAAATAAACTGTTCTTGATCTCTTACATTAGTTTTGGGGTTTTTGTAGTTCACCACTACAAATCTTTTGAGGTGACACCTTTTCTCCTAATTTTATTTTTCTATTGCTTATTGTTGTTTTGTGCTGGCTGTGATGGCACCCCCCTGTTATTGTTTATAAGCCTGATTAGACTGTTCCTTCTTTGCTTGCTTCAAAACCTTCCTCTGGGAATCTCCCTTTAGTCTTCTATTCTGCGCCGCCCTCAAGATTAAGTTTTGGGCTGCTCAGAATGTGGGAGCACTTTAGGGGGGAAGGTTATAAAGCCTGGATTTTCACATTCAAAGATTACTGTGTTAACTTTGGGTTTTCTGACGCCACCTGATTGAAGGAGGTGGGTTCTTTCTTGCGTGACAAGGCCTGCCTTTGGCACCAAGACCTCACCTTCTCTAACTGGGAGGACTGGAAACAGAAAGCATGTATGTAGTTTGCTGGCATCACAAACCTGATGCATGTCACCGCCTCAACAAAGTCAAAATTTCCCAGTAAATTTACATGCAAGACTTCATTGTTGATTTTCAGGATGAAGCTAATCCTGTCCTCTCTCAGCATTTTGAGTCTATTTCCAGCACTGATTGCGCTGCAGCTATTGAAAAATTTCATAGGCTTATTAGGATCCCTGCATTCAAAAATTCTCTTCCATCTCCTTAAGCTGCACTTATCTGCAAAAAAGTAATCTAGCACCCTGGATAAATTATTCTGTATTGTACAGAAGCAATATAATAACTATTTTGGCCATGAATTAAATGAAGATACCCAGGTCACCAGCATTTAGAACTTTTTTGTGTCTGAAACAAAGTCAAAGAAGGAGGCTGCACTTGCTGAAACCATGGAGGCCAAGTTCAAAAAGTTGAGCAATAAGTTTGAACCCTTGTAACTTGCTCAAGATTTCAGCCTCTTTTTGACCTGCAATACCCTTCTGCTCCAGTGCCAACCTCACTTGCTACAATTGTAGTGAGGCCGGCCATGTTTCCAAGTTGTGCACCAGCCCCTGTTTCATTTGCAAGAAACCCAACCATTCTAATTTCTGTTGCCCTCACTGCCATTAATCAGAACCCAGGCAACACTTTCTATACATCATGATGTCTGAGCAGTCCTTTGCTGAAGAAAAACGTGCCCTATCCTCTTCTTCCACCCCCAAGCTATGAATAAAAAATCCAATTCTGATTACATTGATGATCCAAATGGGCCCCATTTTTCCTTCAAATTGATCAATCCCAGAAAAGTTTGCTCTTGAGGGCCATCCCCAGATCATGGACACACTCAACCCCCATGAAGCATACTGATAGGTAATCTGCACCATCCTCCAAGCATTTTAGTATGCATCCCCTTTGGGATTCACCCATTCCTGATGCTGTGAACTCCCTCAGCACACAACCCCCACTTTAACAAACCCCCCAGCTCCCCATCACCACCCCGCCTGTACGTTTGTAACAGCTGCTGGAACCCATAGCACCCTAATCTGATCAACCCCTTGGAGGAGCTATTGGATTTTGATGACCATGATCTTGCCAAGGACGCAACCCGCTATAACATAGTCACATTAGAGACCACGCCAAACACACCACCAAGCAGTCCTGGCCCTTCTGACTTCCTCCTACAGGAAACTACTGTCCCTAGAGCCCATTCTTCACAGAACACAGAGGCCAGCTAATCAGGAACTGTAGGCAGAGGTGCCAGCCATGCTGCTACTGATGCAGCAAAATGAGAGGGCTCCACTTTTGGTGCCCCTTGCCCAACCTTCCCAATTCTTGGGACCAACCTAGAAAATATTAGCAGTAAAATGCATGACTCACCTTTGGTTGGCCCCAGCAACCAATCAGGGGCCCCGTGTGCAAGCATGGCTTTTGCCACTGCAACAGGAACCAATGGAATGGGCTGTGGCAATGTAGCCACAGATCTCAACCCTTCTTCTGTGAATAGCAACCTAGAAGATATTAGTAATAACCATGATGATTCACCTTTTGTTGTTAATGGCTATGGCAACACTAGACAATTAAACGTTGAAGTCCCTAGCTTTTGGGACTCTCTTCCACTTTTGGTACTAGGATTAGTAAGGTTGATAGTACCACTTACCTTAAGCGGAACTGAGAATATGATCAAAGCTAACCAAACTGTTTTAACTGTGCTGTGTTAGCAGAGTTACAAGGGAAAATATTTGGAAACTAGATAATATTCATTATTGAGAGATATTGCTTATATAGTTAATGTGAGTCATGGATAACATGGACATGATTGTGTAGATCACACAGTAGGATGGTGAAGGGGGTGGCTTGATCCTAATAATGAGTCAAGCTCTAAAACAAGGTATCCACCATAAGGGATCATCATTTGTTCATGTTGTTGGATTTGGCAATTTGAGTTGACTTCCTATTATGGCTCCAAGTGACTGGATAATCAGATTGCAGGTCACAAACCTGCTTACTTGGAACCTTGCTGGCGGATCAAGCCTTCTGTTTTGACACCCCTGGATGAAGATTAGCCTCCTCTGGGGGTAGATTGTCAGGGTGGTTGTCAGGAGACCAGGCGCCATACTGGACTAACTTTTGTTCTGTGGTGAGTAGGACAGTCTTGAGCTGTTTCTGTCTTGCCTTGCAGTGTCTCAGGCAATCATGGTGGAGGACCTTGTATTTTTTAAGTTTCCTAAGCCCTTTCATTAGGTAAGTGTTGCTTTTGTTTACCTTTAAGATGATTGCTGGGCCTACTTTCTCTGGTTGTAATTTACTTTTGTCAATGTTCATGAACCAGAATTCATTGCTGACCTCATGTCTGTTTTGGATGGGGACAAATGTCTTTTGTAGACGCTTGTTTTCTTTTTCTGTTTGATTGTTATTGGCCTCTATGACCTGGGGATCTGAGCAGGGTAGAACCTTACTTGGTATTTCCAGCTTGGGTCCTGACAATGCTTGGATGATATTGGGCTGTGTGCCATATACTAACTCAAAGGGACTTTTCCCAGTGGATCTCTTCACACAAGTTTGGCATACAAGTAATGCAGTCAATAGCTGCTTGTACCATTCCTCAGGTCTCCCGGCAGTGAGCTTGGCTAAGGCTTGCATGAGGCTGCCATTTAGGCGTTCCACAAATCCATTATTCTGAGGATGATAAGGTGTTGTCACTGTGTGGTTGACCCCATTCTTGGCAAAGTATATGTTGGTGTCTTCAGAGGTCAATTCTTTGCCTCTGTTAGCTATCAGGAGTTCTGGCTTTCTGAACTTGCTGATGATTTCTTTTCTTATGAATTGCCACACTTTGTTGCATGTATGTGTTTTTACTGCTTGTGCCACTGACCATTGTGTGGAAAAGTCTATTGCAGTGATGATGTACTTATTATTGTTATGTTTTCCTGGCATGGGGCCCATAATATCTAGGGCCCACACCTTGAAGGTTAGTTGTGTGCGGATAGGTAGTACTGACTTAGGTGGGGGTTTTCTTTTTACAAATTTCTCACATACTTTGCATTGGTCCAAGACTTCCTGAACAACTTGGTACAGGGTTGGCCACCATGCTTTGTGTTTAAGGAATTTGTAGAGGTTGCGGCCTTTTGTGTGCCCTAGGTCTCTATGGTAATGTAAGATGGTGTTGAATTGCTGATGTGTGGGAACATAAGGAATGGTGGTTCTGCTGGACTTTTTTTTTGATGTAATGTTCCATAAACGTCTGTAAATAAGTACTTGTTCTTAATGACTGTTTCCTTTGTAATGTCTGTGGTGCCAGGGGGGAACCTTTGTCCTTTGTCTGAAGTACCAAGAGGAGCCAGTCTGGGTCAAGCCCATTCTCTCCTCTTGTGGCTTAGACATACAGGTGTGAGAGTGTGTCTATCATGGCAATTTCTGGACCTGGTGTTGAGGATCTTGATGTACAAGTATTCTGGCTACCGCCAACCTGCTCAACATCCAGCCATCGCCCAATTTGGTATCCTTCCAATATACTGTTTGACATACCAGGAATAGCAACCAAGCAATATCACATGACTTTCCAAGTATCCAGTGGCTCAAACTCATCCTGGAAATGATCAATCCCTAGGTTCAATCCAACTAAATCTCTTCACCAATCAAGTCTATATAAGTCTAAAGTATTATCCAATAAAATATACTTCTCTTCTTTCTCAATTCCATATTTGAAGCTTCCCCAAAAGGCGCTCCTTATCACTGGCTTGTACTGTATAAGCATATTAAATCTCTCCAGGAGTTTCATCCAGCAGGCCTGACAACAGGATAGATTTTCTTGGGTTTTTAAATATATGAGTGATTTGTGATTGGTCAACGCCGTAAATTATTTTGTGTTGTTCTAGATAAAAACGCCATTTGACTAGGCAGTGTACAATTGCCAACAATGCTTTGTTGTGTATGGGGTATTGTCAGGAATATTCCTGACAACACCTTGTGTCAAGATAAACCTTTGGGCGCAATTGTGCTCAAAGAGCAAAATAAAAAATTTCAGCAGTCCCCCCTGATTGGCAAAACTGCCGGAAAACACCTGGCCAAAGAAACAGAAATTAAAAAATTGAATTTTGGGAAAAACAGTTTTATACCCAGCCGCGGACCGCGCAGCCAGCCGCCAGTCCCCCAGCCAACCAGCCAGCTGGCAGGGGACAGCACACCCCCCACAGCAGGACCTTCCACTCCTGCCAAATGGGGAAATTGCCCAATTGGGAACCCCCAAAAAGCAATTTCCCCAAACCCAAAAATGGGGAGAATGCTGCCCAAATTTGGAACCTACCAAATTTGGAGGGGGTTTACAAGATGCCCAGCATGACAATTAATGCATCAACTACAGAAGTTGAAAGTGATTGCATGAAAGTACCTGAAGAAGCTCCACAGTCATGCAATTCCAAGATTAACAATTCATTTCCTACCAATCCACTCCCATCCCACTCCCAAAAGGGAATTCCAGACAACACCAAGTGTTTGGGGTTCCCTGTCTAATGTTTTGCACTATTCATGCCCCACAAGGATGATGGTATATAATAAAGCCAAATCACTTGATGATAGTTTGTGCTATCATTGAGTGAAATTACCCCTCAATAGTATCACATAAATCAATTCAAAAACTTTACCTACAAGAAGTTAAACAAGACACTAAGCTTTGTCTGCCCTTCCCCAGGATCACAAGATGAATCACCTAATCTTCTCAGTTGTCCTCACAGCATGCCTAGGGATTGGGGGCCACCAATATAACCAACAACATGGGCCATTCAACAAACCACCTGGCAAGTATTACTACAAGAAGCCGGCGCAGCTCAACTCCTCCAAGCATTACTCCTGGCCCATGCTGGTATTGCCTCACTCCAACCAGTCTGTAGCCATATACACCTGTATATACTATGTACTCATGTATTTTGTTGGTAGTTTCAGAAGCTATAACACACGCACCAAAGTCTTTTGATTGATGATGATGGTCTATCCAATTGTGACGGTGCTCCCAGGCTTCCAAGTTGCCAACTTGGTTTTTTATTTTGCTAGAATACTTCCCCAATTGTTGAGTTTTTACAGGCATTGACACTTGCCATTTGTCAGTTTCTGTAATTTGTAGGCTACAGGCAGGAAGTCACCATTATTGTCTTTGATTTTTAATACTCCCCCAATGGATGAGTCTGAGGCGTCTGTTTCCATTTGATACTCCCTATCACATTTGGGGTACTGTATAATAGGCTCTTTTGTGAGTTTTTCCTTGAGACGCATAAAGCAAAGATTGTGTTAGGGGTCCATAAAAACTTGGTCTTGACACAGTTATAGCGTATAGGGGTGAAGTCAGGATGCCACAGTCAGGTATAAAGCAGTGAATGTAGGCCACCATTCCCAAGAAGGTGTGGAGTTCCAACTTATCTTTGGGTGGTGGCATCTTGCAGATGACCTGGATCTTCTGACTGTTGGGTTTAATGCCGTCTTTTGAGACTATGTGCCCTAGGAAAGGCAACTGCTTGTGAAAGAACTGGCATTTGGAGGGCTTGGCTAGTAGCTTGTATTGTGTTGTGCTAGGATAGCAAGGACTGCCTCCAGGTCCTTGCAGTGCTGCTCTACCAAGGGACTATAGACAATAATGTTGTCCAGGTAGACTAAGGCGTTTTTGCCTATGTGACAGGTAAACACCTTGTTCATGAAGGTCACAAAGGTTGACAGGGCATTTTTCATACCAAAATTGAGCATCACACACTTGTACAAGCCGTACTTAGGGCAGAAGCCTGTTTTGGGGATATCTTCTTCTTTTATAAAGATCTGATTGTAGCCTGCAGTTAATTAATCTTGGAGAAGACTGTGATGCCGCCCAGGGCATTGAAGAGGTCATCAATGAGTGGCAGCGGGTAACAATTCTTGATGATAACTTCATTTAAGGCTCAATAATCTGTGACTAGGCGCAGGGTACCATCCTTCTTGACCACAAAGAATATGGCGGCCCCAAAAGGAGATTGTGAGGGGCAGATAAGTCCTTTCTCCAAGGCCTCTTTGAGGTAGGAACATAGGGTGTTGTCTTTGTTTGGGGTAAGGCAATAGATGGGTTGCGCCTTAGGTACAGCTCCCTTGAGTTGGATGGAGTGCTGGATGTGCTTTTCTGGAGGCAACCAGGGTAGAGCCTCCTTGAAGATTTCTGGGTGGTGGGCTACAATTTTTCATTCTTGAGGAGTAGTGGTATCCTGGTGGTCTTTGAAATATATGATCTTGTACTGGTAGGAGTCCCAGTCAATTGCATTGAGGTTCTCTTTTTGTCCAGGATCTCTGTGATACGTACAAAGAGTGGTCAGAGGGAGTTGGTCCACTGAGTCAGGGTAAATCTGGTGGTTGACGCCTTCACGCTTGATGGTCAATACCAAGGTTGTCCAGTCCACGTGGGGGTTATATTTCTGCAACCAGTTCAGACCCAGTACAATGTCAAACTTTGGAAAGTCAATAACAGGGCCTTGGATGGTGGAGTGCAGGCTCTCAAGCACGACAGAGAAGGAGGTGGTTTCCCTTATCACAGAAATGTGGTGTTCACCAGCTAAAGCCACATTTTTAATCTGCAAAGGGATAGTGGTTAGCTTGAACTTATCCATAAAGCTGCTGTTGACTAGGGTTTGGTCTGTGCCTGAGTTGAGGAGTGCCAAGCCTGTGTAACTGCAAAAGGAGAAAGGGTAAGACATCAGTTTATTGGGGTGTCTGGCAATAGTCTAGAAAACCAGGTCTTCTGAGGGTACTTGGATAATTAGACACTGATACACGTCCTCATGGCGGTAATCATCATTGGGCAAGTCAGGAGTTGTGCGAGGAGAGCTTGGCTTGCTTAGTGCTCTCCCTGAGCTTTTCCCTTGTCTTGGTTGCCTTGTGTGGCAGTGATACAGAAATGGAACGGTTTGACTGACCACTGTTTCTGTTTCAATGTCCATCTGAGCCTACAGGTTTATGGTTTGTGTTGCTACTGTTGTTCCCAGGGGCTGTTGATTGGAACGCCTGGTTGGGTGAGAGTCTTTGGGTCTATCTTGCTTTCTGGTTTGCGCCCTGTAGAGGGTGTTGGTCGTTTGTTCTGCTTTCTCTGCTTTACTTTACAGACTTTGTAGGTGGGTCACTTGGTCCAGGTTTATGTGCCTCATTACATGCAACTTGAGAGTGTTGTAGTACATGAGATAGGTAGCTGGAGTGTCAAAGGCCATATCTGAGGGAGCACGTAGTTGGAGTTCCTCATAAGTGCAGGTGAGCTCCTTCACTGTGCCTGTCAGAGTTAGGTTCTTTACTTGGTGTATGATCATTAGTGTGGTGTCTTTTAGCACAAATCTTGCCAAGAAGTCTTGTTTAGAGGTATCCCAATCCTTCTTGGTGTGTTCTTTATACCACTTGTTACACCAGGTGCCAGCATCATGAGTCAGTCAGATGGAGAACTCTGCAATCCAGAATCACTACAGGCATTCCATTTGGGCCAGTTTGCTTTGGGAAGATTGAATCCATGCAGCGGTGTTGTCATTGTTGGCTCCAGTAAAGGATTCCAGGGCGGTGCTCTGAAGTCTTTGAGCTACATAGGCTGGCATGGTGTTTTCATCAGTTTCATAAGGCATAGCGTAGGGAGCCTAGAAGAACCCTTGTGCTGACAGGGTATTGAATATGGGGGGTGGTATCACCATGTTCTGGTAGAGAATTACCCCATCAGGTATTTCAGCACCAGGTGTGCACGGTGTCCAGTCTTCTGGGAGGCCAGACATGATTCTATTGAGGATTTTTTAGCCACAGCAAGTGTCATGAATACTTCTATTCATCATGTTTTGATTTCTCCTTTGGTGGGCCATTTTGAAGACAAATCCCTTGCTTTTGCTTCTTGAAATGAGTTGATGTATAAATCAGAAAGTACAATTGTTTGGTTTCTTGATCCTGCGCAACTCACTTGCCCCACTCATGCTGGTGGTGAGTGATCCTACCGTCCTGGTAGTGTTTTGTGGTATTCCTCACCACTATATATTCCATTTCATATTCAACAATAAAAATTAAGTTCTATGTACATTTTTGTCTTTGTGTCTTCTGTACTTCTGTGGCTCTCTCTAGACACAACTAGTAGAGATTATTCTTCCAGGGCTGCAAGGTAAACACATTTGCCTTCCCTGTCATCTAACCAAGACTTAGTACAAATCCAATCCTAAGGTTAGGATTCCCTGTTGTGTGTCTGTGCCGCGCCTCAGAACACAACAAAAATGGTGCTCACTACAGGGGCTGTAAGCCCCTTGGTTATCCCTTTTGCATCCAAGTTTTCAGGTCCTTTGCCTCCGTCTATACAAGAGCCGACTTCACCTGAAATAACCAGTCCTCCTATTGAGGAAGATATTGTCAACCAGCCTATTACCCCCACTATACTGAATTTTGGAGATGATCTCTGCCTAGTTGCCTACCCCATGGGTACCCCTGACTTAGAACAAGTCATGTCGGTAGCCCTTGGGATAGCCTGGGAAGGAGCCATCCCTCGCCTTCAGTTACAGTTCAGTTGGGCTGAATACTATAAATTAATTGTAGCTCCTCAAATTCCACAGCATCTCCTCTCAGCGGCTGGCTCTGCTGAGCACTTAATATTGTCCTTTGTGCAGTCTGCCTTGGCCCACCATCAGATGGTGTTGGGGCTCCACGTCCAAGAAATCTCGTCCCTACAAGCAGCGGTTACTCATCACTGGGACCAGTTTGCTGCCTACCAACAGTGGATTCATTCCCTGTTTTCCTTGGTATCTGACAATCAGCGCAACTCTGTCACTTCCCAGACCCATTTGGTTAATTCTATTGAACAAATGCACCATTCCATCCCTGAATACGTGAGAGAACGTCTACACAAGTTTCACCAGCTAGAACAACCCTGGAAAACTTAAGTGGATTCCACCTTAAATGCTTATCTCACTGACTTCAAACAACTTGTGCAACAGCTCAATGCATTCAGCATGTATTCCTTTGAGCAACTACAGCAGGTAGCAGACTTTGCTGCTAGAGGCTTTAATGAACTCAGTACAGCATTTGAGCAAGAGAGAGCTGTCACTGCTGCTACTATAGCCAAACTCCAGAGTCAAGTGAATGAACTATCTACGCCCAAGCCAGATGTTCCGCCCTCTCCCCCTTCTGATGACTTGGTGGATAGGGAGCAGAGAATATGGGATGCCATTTGAGATCTACATACAACTACTTGCAGTCAGGGACGTCCTGCTGAAGCTCCTCAGCCTGACACACAGGTGTTTGCATTGACTGCTCAAGTTGCAGAGCTACAGCAAGAACTTGCCGCCCTACATGAAATGATGGCAACTGCTGCTAGTCCAGTTGGGATTGTCAATGAAGATGGTTGCTGCCCTGGTTTACCAGGAGCTGCTTGAATCCAATACACTAGGGAATTAATTGCCCTAGATAACAAAGTGGATCAATTAAAGCGGGACCATACCAAACTGGATAGAGATGTACAAGAGATGAATGATGTGATTGACTCTGTGAATGATAGGTTTTCCCCTTGCCTCTCAGTGAGGCCATCCCTTAATTTGCAACTGGCTGAACTCTCCACAATAGTGACCACCCAAGGTCAATGCTTAGATACTACTGCACAACAGACCACTCAAGCTGTCAATATGGGTGCTTGCGCTGTTGAGACTCTTACTACTCTCGAAGAAAGTATTTGTCAGCTATGGGCTAGATAGCCCCCCTGGAAACCAAGGCAGAGTTTTACCTGTGTATAAACATACTTGATAGCAACAATGGTGGTCCAACCCCCAAAGCACACTTCAACCCTACCTTTAAGCAAGTCTTTGATCCTAAAACCTCAACCATTGCAGCTTTACTAACTATCTACAAAACTGCCATGAGACAGGCTTCAGAAAAAGTTAAGAAAGAACATATTCTGATCTGTCTACATCCAACTTGCCAGGAGGTGGTGGTGCCTGAGCTGCTCTCCATTGAGATGTGGGAAGATATGAAGCAGCTTCTGATTGATGAGTTTGGTGGTGACCTTAGCCTGGAAGTAAATAAGGACACATTCATGCATATTGCTTTCAAACCAAAGGAGACCCTAGCCAAGTTTGCCTACAGATTCTACATGGAAGGATAGCAACTGATCACTAGCAGACAGTTGACAGCCCATGAAGCCTAAACAGCTTGCATCAAGCCCTCAAGGTTAACCAACTTCTGTGCCTTCACTTCAAAGCCCATAAGGCTATGCTTTCCTCCATGAAGAGCATAAATATGTTGTTTCAGGACATGAACCTTACCCATTCTGGAGCAGTTGTTAGAGAAGATTGAGCTACTTCTAACTCTGGTTTGTTTCCCTGTGGTCCTTGCATTCTTACCATGAAGTTGCAAAATCCTCCTCAACACCAAGGTTGCCACAACTGTGGTCAGATAGGTCACCATTTTCAAGTCTGCACCAATCCACAGGTTGAAGGAGCTGACCCAAAAGAGCAGGCGGGAAAAGAACAGTCAACCTAGAGGCAGAGACGCTCTTGGTTGACAGTTTTTCCCAGTCTCTTTCAATCCCTCCCTCTATAGCTGACTCTGATCCCGCTGATAGTGAAGCTCCTCCTATCCTCCTCTTGTTTCACAATATCTCTGATGATTCTGACCTGGATGACTCTGACACTGACAATGCTGATGCATATAGGTACTCTGTTCTGGCTGTTCCTGAAACCATTACAGTCCCCTATAAATTACGCTCAGGGAAGACTACCACTACCACTAAGCCTTTGCCTGAAGCCAAAGAAATTGTCTCTTGCCCTTACCTCACTCAGGCCAAGAGGTCCCCCGTGCTAGTGGAGTTGTCAGAAGAAGCTGCTGAGGTTGCTGACGCTATCTTTAATAATGTATCTGTTTTTCTCCCCCTCCAGAATGTTTATAAGAAGTTCCTGGGATTAAGATGCATGATTGAGAATTGGGATAAGGAACTAGCAGAGGCTCAAGATATCCTGGCTGTCCTTCCCCCCTTTGGTTGCACTACCACTCAAGTAGAGATATCTATTCAAAAAGTGAAGATCTTGGTTGTTCTAGATATTGGCTTGCCAGTCAACGTTGTCTCCTATAAGCTTGTGAAGAAAATCAAACTTGCCCCTGACCTTAATTATCACCAGTCCTATGGCATGGCTGTCTATGACCCGCACCATAGGGGCGTACTCTGCTCTATCCATGCGGTTTGGCAAACTTCTTCTAGCTGCACCAGCAGTTGTCTTGGAAATTAGAGTTACAATCTCTTAGTTGGCACCCAGTTCCTTAGGGAATATACTGGGGTAATCAACTTGAAAGATGGCTACCTCTCCATCCTAGGCTATGAAGTCCCCTTGATCTTTGAAGAGCCTGCTAAAATTCCTGGGAAGCGCCTCAAGACATGTCCCTTGGAATATCCCACTGGGGTTTTCAACCTCAAATATTGCACCCACTCCTCAAACATGAAATGTCTACCCAGGGCTTGTCCTGCGTCTGAGGGGATCTCTCTTCTAGCCATGTCTGCTTTCACCATCCCTCCTGGCTCCCAGGCTATCCTAGACTCCCAGATATCATATGAAATACCTGAACAAACCTTCTTGGAGTTGTACTCTCCCCCCTTGCTAGGACGCAACAAGCCTTATCTCTGTCCTGGAATCCTAGATGTCTCCCATAAGGACCCTGTTCAAATGTTGGTAGCCAACCTGACTGCAATCCCCATGATTGTGTCTAGGGGGCAGGTCATTGGATATGGCAAGTTGTTGAGCGCTCCTGATGTCCTGTCTCTTCATCCCTTTGGCACATTCCAATATTTTAACCTGCCTGAGGATGAGCCTCAAGTCCTATCCTTGTTCACTGCGCAAGACTTCCCACAACTGTCCCTGGTTCAACAGAAAGAGGTGCTATATTTACTAGACCGATTTCCCGACATCTTTGCAAAGGACAGTACCAATTATGGGTTAGCCAAAGGCGTTATCCATCAGATTGACACTGGCAATGCCCCCCTTCTGTGCTAAACTATATTGTTGCAGCCGTGTAGAAGACACCCAGGTATCTAAAGAGCTCAAACAACTGTTAGACGCTGGGCTGCTGGCACCTTCCCAAAGTCCTTGGGCATTCCTGCTACTCATCTTAAAAAAGAAAGATGGGGGTCATTGTATTGTGATGGACTATTGCCAATTGAACTCTTTGACCAAGAAGGACTCATACCCCTTGCCGCTTATTGATGATGCCCTCTGACGTCTCAGAGGCTCTAAATTCTTCTCTGCAATGGATCTGGCAGCTGGATACTGGCAAGTTGACCTATTGCCCAAGGATTGTCAGAAAGCTGTGCTCATTACCTCTGAAGGACTTTTTGAGCCTACTCGCATGCTGCAGGGACTCTGAAACGCCCTGGCCACCCTCTAAAGGGCCATGGACTCCATCCTCTGTGATTTGAAGTTGTCATGTGTCCTAGTGTACTTGGATGATATAACAGTTTTCAGTGCTAACTTCACCAATCACCTGGCTCATCTCAAGGAGGAGTTCATAAAGATTTGAGAAGCTGGCCTTAAGCTAAAACCTTCTAAGTGCGCCTTCTTCAAAGAATGATTTGAATTCTTGGGCCATGAAGTGTCCCAGATCAGGATTTGCCCAATGATTAAGAAGGTTGAAGCTATTAACAAAATGCTTCCGCTCACCAACCTGCAAGAGGTACAAGTCTTTCTAGGGATGATGGGCTACTACAGACAGTTTATCCCTGACTTTGCTGATACTAGTGAACCTCTAGTCCAGCTGTTATGTAATGTTCCATTTGAATGGACCGCCAGTCAACAGCAAGCCTTTGAGACCCTTAAGCAAAAACTCAAAGAGGCGCCAATCCTAGTGTATCCTTACTATGATAAGGAGTTCATCCTGTACACTGGCGCTATCATTCTTGCTATTGGAGCTATTCTGGCCCAGCTAGATAACAAGGGTGTAGACCATCCTGTGGCTTACACTTCCCGCGTGCTAAACAAGCATGAGAAGAATTATAGTGTCACAGAGAAGGAGTGCCTTGCCGTGTTGCATGCAGTCAAGCAGTTTTGTCACTACGTATATGGGACCCACTTCACAGTTGTCACTGACCATGCTTCTCTTAAGTGGTTACAACCGCTTAAGGAGCCTGAAGGGTGCCTAGCTAGATGGGCTCTACGTCTGCAGGGATACAACTTCACTGTGCTCCATTGCCCTGGGATTCAACACCAGAACAATGATGGTCTCTCCAGAATGCCCATTCTTGCTTTGCATCCTGCAGAGGCTGACCATTTATACAAACTAATTGGGTACCCGTCTTCTTGGGAAAACAAGACAGAAGAGGTACAACTGGCCTTGTCCAAGCTATCCAAAGATACCCTCATACATGACAATCAGCTCTTCAAGAAGGCATGAGACCAGTATGTGCCTTATGTAAAAACCAGTCTTTGCCTCTTGTTGGTGTTGCAGGCTCATAAAGAGACTGGGCATGGAGGTATTGACAAGACTTTTGACTGGCTTCAGAAGAATTACTCCTGGGAGAACCTTTTCCTGCTGATCCCAGATGTCATAGCTAGCTGTCACAACTGCCAGCTGTAAAGGCCTTGAGCTGTTTCCCATGAGTTCAAATTAGTCCCCCTGCAACATGCCTTCCACACTGTCAGCATTGACGTGGTAGGTCCTCTCCCCCGCTCATGTTATGATGTGCTTTATTCTGATTGTGGTTGATCACTTCAGCAAGTGGGTAGAGGCTCGCCCTACAAAAGACATCATGGCTAAGACAACTGCTGCCTTCCTGTTACAAGATGTTTTCTACCACCATGGCTGTCCTCTTGTGTTGCTCTCCAATAATGGGACTAACTTTAATGCCAAGCTGGTAACCTCTGTTGTTGATGCTCTGGGATCCCATCAGTATTTCTCTGCCCCCTACAATCCTTCTACCAATGGGGCAGTTGAGCGTGCAAATTCAACACTGGTCTCTATCATGAGGAAGCTCACCTACTCTGACGCTGCCAACTGGAACCTATACTTACCTACTGCTCTCTTTGCATACTGCCTTAGCAAACATTGTGTCACTGGATACTCCCCTTTTGCTATGTTATATGGACAAGAGGCTACTACCCCATTGCTTGTGAGGACCCCCTGCTTACCTCTGATAAGGTCATGAATCCTGACAACCACATCAATAATCTAGTCAACTGCATAATTGATATACAGGCCACTTCCTACACTTCTGCATACAAAATTAAGGTGCTTGAGCTTTCTCCTGATAATGCTGGACGCTCCCCCCTGCCTGAATTTGATGTTGGTGACCATGTACTTTACTAGCAACACAGAGTAGGTGGTTGCGCACATAAGTTGGACTCTCTGTGGATCAGCCCTTTAGAAGTGACTTTTAAACAAGGGTCCAAATACACTGTAAAGCTCCTCTCCAGTGGCTGTCCTTTTGCTCAAGTGCACGCAAAGTTCCTTTGTAAATATTACCCCCCTAAGGCCAATCTAGGGGAGGGCAATGTCATTAATACCGCTATTCACCATGTTTTTATTTTGCCTTTGGTGGGCCATTTTGAAGACAAATCTCTCACTTTTGTTTTTGCCTCTAGAAAAGAGTTGATGACTGAATCAGGAAATACAATTGTTTGGTTTCTTGATCCTGCACAACTCACTTGCCCCACTCATGCTGGTGGTGAGTGATCCTACCGTCCTGGTAGTGTTTTGTGGTATTCCTCACCACTATATATTCCATATTCACCAATAAAAATTAAGTTCTACTCACATTTTGTCTGTGTCTTCTGTACTTCTGCGCCTCTCTCTAGCCACAACTAGTAGAGATTATTCTTCCAGGGCCGCAAGGTAAACACATTTGCCTTCCCTGTCATCCAACCAAGACTTAGTACAAATTCAATCCTAAGGTTAGGATTTCCTGTTGTGTGTCTGTGCGCGCGCCTCAGAACATAACAGGGTCTCTCTTGCTTTCCGGTTTGCGCCCTGTGGAGGGTGTTGGACATTTGTTCTGCTTTCTCTGCTTCACAATACAGACTTTGTAGGTGGTTCACTTGGTCCAGGTTCATGTGCCTCATTACATATGACTTGAGACAGTTGTAGTACATGAGGTGGGTAGCTGGAGTGTCAAAGGCCATATCTGAGGGAGCACATAGTTGGAGTTCCTCATAAGCGCAGGTGAGCTCCTTTACTGTGCCTGTCTGAGTTAGGTTTTTTACTTGGTATATGATCATGAGTGTGGTGTCTTTTAGCATAAATCTTGCCAAGAAGTCTTGTTTGGAGGTATCCCAATCCTTCTTGATGTGTTTTTCATGCCACTTGTTGCACCAGGTGCCAGCGTCTTGAGTCAGTCAGATGAAGATCTCTGCAATCCAGAATCACTGAAGGCATTCCATTTGGGCAAGTTTTCTTTGGGCAGATTGAATCCATGCAGCGTTGTTGTCATTGTTGGCTCCAGCAAAGGATTCCAGGGCAGTGTTCTGAAGTCTTTGGGCTATGTAGGCTGGCATGGTGTTTTCATCAGTTTCACAAGGCATAGCAGAGGGAGTCTGGAAGAACCCTTGTGCTGACAGGGCATTGAATGCGGGGAGTGATATCACCATGTTCTGGTAGAGAACTACCCAATCAGGTATTTCAGCACCAGGTGTGTATGGTGTTTAGTCTGCTGGGAGGCCAGACATGATTCTATTGAAGATTTTTTTGGCCGCGGCAAGTACGGGCAACAAGCAGAATTTTGGAGAATAAAGTAGGATGGAAACCCTACTTCTGCTACCAATGTCGTAACTGTGCTGTGTTAGCAGAGTTACAAGGAGAAAAATATTTGGAAACTAGATAATATTCTTTATTGAGAGATAGTGCTTATATAGTTAATGTGAGTCATGGATAACAGGAACATGATTGTGTAGATCACACAGTAAGATGGTGAAGGAGGTGGTTTGATCCTAATAATGAGTCAAGTGCCAAAAAAAGGTATCCACTGTAAGGGATCATCATTTGTTCATGTTGTTGGATTTGGAAATTTGAGTTGACTTCCTAGTCTGGCTCCAAGTGACTGGATAATTGGATTGCAGGTCACAAACCCGCTAACTCAGAACCTTGCTGGCAGGCCAAGTCTGCTGTTTCAACAAAACTTAAAAGCAGGTTTGAATTCAGCACAATTTGAAATCAACCCACAATCTGCAAATGTGGAATCTGCAGATGTATCCAGCAAGTTTGAACTTAATGATTTCAACCCTAATGTTGATATCAATGTGGAAAGCAGATGGCACAGTTTTAAAAATGATAATGTTTCTGAACCTGTTTTCAATAGCCAATCAAATTTAAGCCCCTTGAATTCAAACCCTGCCAGTAACTTGGCAGGTGCTGACCAAAAAAAGACCATTAATAATCACACAAATACAGACTGGATTTTTTATGACAAATTTGGATGCCAATAATGGTCCTGAATTTCATTCCAATGAACCAATGGAGACAGATGGCATGCCAAATGCCTACCCTCCCAATGGTGAAAATTTTGGCTACCTGAATTCACCCATGGAAATTGACACCCCCTCAGGAGTACCACACAATTCTAACCAACTAATAGATGAAGCAAATACTCCCAAAGAGATTGCTGACATTGAGGAAAGTATTACTGCTCTCAACCAGAGAGTGCATCAGCAAGCTTTGTATGGCAAAAAGCAATGGGCAGTGCCAGCACTACCCAGACCTTGTCCTAAGGTTCCAGAAAATGTGAAGGCTCCTGAGGTAAGATTATCTGCTCCTGAAATACTAAAAGAAATAGTCCTAGAAATTTCCCTTGAGGATTCACTTTTCAAAAGCACAAAGTTCCATCAAAAATTGACTAAGGCTGTTGCTGCCCTTGTCCCACACCGCAGAGAGGAACTCTTAATTTCTAGTAAAGGGGCACCCTGGCCAAAGGGACCATAAATGGTGTGAAAACCTCTATGATCCTTGATGGCAGTGCCTATAGCAATATTATTTCACTCCTGTTTCTGAAGATGCTCCCTAACACAATGGTAGCTCCCTCTGATACAGTATTTTTCATAGCCAGTGGTTGCAAGAGCTTCAACATAGGCACCACAGTACATCTTACACTGTGGCTTGGAGGCGTCTGAACGGTCATATATGCAGCTATTTTCAACCACAAGCAATATATATTGCTTATTGGCTGGAAGACTTTGAGTGACTTAGGGGTCATAACAAGATATACCAACAATTTTTGGACTGTGGAATGCAATGGCAAGGAATTCCCACTTAGTGTCTCTTTTGATAGTTCTCATGCCAAGGAATTCTTATATGAGCCTGTGGCCAGGTCTATACATAATAATCCTTGGTTGTCCCCAGACCAGAGAGTGTAGCTGGCTTCCATGATTGGCAGGTTTTCTATAAATATAGTAGAGGACTCTGACAACTTTCTTGAAGCATCAGGGTCTGAGCATGAAATTGACACTGTTGATGCCCGTCCTATAGCATCCAGATTCTAACAACTGCCCCATTCCAAGGAGAACTTTGTCAAGTCTGAAATCCAGAGGCTTCTGAAGCAAGGCCTCATTAAGCCTAGCAAGTCACCATGGTCCTTCCCCCTGGTTGTTGTGCCCAAGAAAGGGGGTAAACAGCAAATTTTTGCCAATTACATCCCCCCTCAACAAGGTGACCATAAGCAAAAACTACCCTCTGCCTCGCATATCTGATATCCTTGCTTTTTTTGGTGGCGCTCTGTGGTTTTCTGAAATTGATCTATTCAGTGGCTTCCATCATATTTTGTTCCGCCCTGAGGACCAGCCTAAGACAGCATTTGTGACTAAGTGGGGTCAGTACAAATACTCCTGCATGCCTTTTGGTCTTAAAGGCACACCACAAACCTTTCAACGCATCATAAACCAAATCTTCAATGGGTTGATTGGGGATTTTGTCACTGTGTACTTGGATGACATTATCATTTACTCAAATTCTTTTGAGGAACACTTGGTGCACCTCTGTATCTGCCTTGACCGCATCAGGAATGCTAATCTTAGTGTCAATGCTGAGAAGACCATCCTGGCAGTGCCAGAGCTGAAGCTCCTTGACCACATTGTTGATACCAATGGCAAGCACCCTGACCCTGACAAGGTTACTGCTATATCTGAATGACCCACCCCTACCAATGCCAGCCAAGTCCTTCTTGGGCCTGATTGGGTATTACCAGCAGTTCATACCCAATTATAGCAATGTGGCTGCCCCTCTCTTTAATCTCACATGCAAGAAACAAGAGTTCAGTTGGGGGCCTGAGGAGGAGGATGTGTTTAGGCAACTGCAGGCTACTGTGTCATCTGATATGGTCCTTGTCTACCCTGACTTCACCAAAATGTTTCACATCTTCTCTGATGCATGCAAAGATGTGTTTGGCGCTGTACTGTGCCAGGAATCTGATGGCCTGTTTAGACCATTGAATCCATGTCAAAGAAGTTCCTTACAGCTGATTACAGATATGGTATCTAAGATAAGGAGGTTTTGGCTATGGTCCGTGCCCTTGAGAAATTCTGCTGTTACATCCTGGGTTACCCACTCACCATCCACACTGACAACCTTGCTGTACAGTTTATTGCTGATAACCTGGGCACAAACAGTAGGTGTATTTGCTGGTTCCTTGATTTGCTTGAGTACAACTTTGACATTAAGCATGTACCTGGCAAGGAAAACATTGTTGCTGATGGGATATCTGGGAAGTTCTCTCTCTTGTCTGAGATTGCTTCTTACGGGAGCAACCTCCAGCAATTCAGGGAGTTGGCCCTCAGCAAGGTCACACCTCAATCACTTGCTGAAGTCAAGCAGCTCATCCAAGACTGCACTGACTTTACCATGATTGATGACTCCATTTTTAAAAAGGTGGATGGTAGCCTTTGGCTGGTACCCAAGATTGCTGACAGAGCTGCAATACTCAAAGAAGCTCATGAGGGTGCAGACCACTTTGGCAGGGACGCCACATTGGAGACTCAAGGCTACCTACTGGTGGCCTGGAATGTATGTAGACACAGTGAATCATCTGCAGAGATACAAGATCTGTTAGTGCTTCAGCAAGAGTGCAGCCCATTCCAAACCAACTGTACCCATTGTGGTGTCCAATATCTTTGAATTACGGGGCATTGATTTCTTGGGACCCCTACCACTTTCCAAGCATGGGAACAAGTGCATCCTAGTAGCCACAGAGTACTACTCCTGCTGGCCCATAGCTTCTGCCTGACCTGATAACTCCACCCTAACTACTGCCAAATTTATCTGCAATGAGATAACCACCCAGTTTGGCCCACCCACAACTCTACTTTCTGACCAAGGATCATACTTTTGAAATCAACTAATAGCCAATCTCATGAAGAAAGTTAATGCCACCCAAAGATTTGCTACTGCCTACAATCCCAGCTGCAATGGGCTGACAGAGAGGTTTAACAATACCTTAGTTGAAACCCTGGAGAAATGCACCAAGTATCAACTATCTCTATGGGAGGACGCCCTATCCACTGCCTTATAGAACTATTGCACCAAAGTACATGCAGTAACCAAAGTCACCCCATTGGAGGTCATCTACGGAGTCAAACCACCTACAGTCAAGAAGCCCCTACTGCCCAACTACCTCACGGCTTGAGAGTACAGAGATAACTTAAGGGCCAAGGCAGAGGCAAACATGGTAGCTAGAGCCCTTAAGGTCAAAAGAGTCCAAGAAAAGATCCCACACCGCCTCCCCATCTTCAAGACTGGCCAATGGGTCCTCAAGATGAAGACCGAGCTCGGTAACTCTCATTCCACCAAGTTCAAGACCAAGTGGTCAGGCCCGTTCCAAGTTTACCGAGTGGGGTCTAACTTTAACTACTACATTGAAGACAGAAAAGGTGTCTGCTTCTCCCAACCAGTCAATCGAAGCCGCCTTAAACTCTACCATGCTTAGTTTAGCAGGGGAGTGTGATAGCGTTAATGGTGAATTTGATGAATTTGACTGAATTGGTTAATGCTATTGAACCACTATAAAAGTGGATTAGCTTTGAATTAAATAAACTATTCTTGATCCCTTACGTTGATTTCGGGGTTTTTTTGTAGTTCACCACTACAACAGTATCATTATTCCACTAACATCATCATTAGGAGGATACAATGGTAATCAAGGTTACCTCTGAAAGGATATGGATCTACTTGGATCAGGTGATGCATCCAAGTGGAATGTCCTATTATTTCACTTGAAGAAGAATAATTTCAAAATGTGAAGGCCAACCATCTCTTACTTAAACCAAAATTCATATTTGTTATTTGAGTTGTTGCTTTAAAGTGACCAAGCTCTGTCTTCATCATCAATCCTCGTCAAAGAGGTTAACCATCCAAACTTCAATCGTATTATCAAACAATATGCTTTTCGCTTTTCTATTCTGATCCACATATCCAGGAGTCGGATAATCTACACAGATAAGCCTCTTTTCTTAGGCGAAAGGGTTGAACCACGACTCAACAACCAAGCTATTGTATATATATTTATTAAAGTCTGAGTGATAATAGTCTTTTTTACATAACTTTAGCCGCACTCCACCGAATTCAACTTGCATGGTTTCAAGTGTGCTTGTAAGGATGTGCCAAATCAAGCTTTTGGCTTGGCCATCAACTTTATATTTATATCATGTGATAACCAATCCCTTTCGGCTTAAGCCCACTCGAGGTGGTATTTAAGGCATCCCGACTCGTGTATATATATTAATTCAGCAGAAAAGTAAAGATTGGTAAAGCTGCTATCAAATATCAAGGCTGCTGTTCCAAAGCCAATTCATGAAAGCTGCGCATATCCAGGGATTTGGGGAGCTGCTTCTTTATGACCATTGGTCAAATTTAACCATGTAGCTCTTACTGCTGTTTGAAACGGCAGTGGCGATTAATCGCCAAGCGCTGCAAAACAATCCTCCGGGAATTGCCCGCCCGGATCTTCTAAAAGAATAGTGGCGCGGTTTGCAGTGTCTATTGTAGCAAGCAACCCTACCTATTCTGATGATGAAACTTGTAAGCCTGTGCTAGTTGAGCTTGTTGGATCACGTTTGGGTTAAAAAGATTTCCTCTGTGATATCATTGTGGAGTAATGAATTGGGGAATAGTCTTGATGGGGATCCAAATTCAGTTATAGAGAGTAGTGCAACTTTAGAATTGTGATACTGAACTATTGGTTGTTCAACAATAGCCCTTGTAAAAGCATCAGGATACATTGCTCATATAAACTACTCTCATTGATGTGGAATGTTATATGTATTTCCACAAAGCAAAAGGGGCGTGGGGAGCGGTCACTTCTTCAGTTGACTGGTGCGAGGCCAACTATGTACACTCTCCTTTTATTGCCGAGTTCTTCAACACCCTCTCGTCGCTTGCCTTGGTCTTTCTGGGGGAGTTTGGCGTGCGGATGAACCATACAACCCACTGGAAGCAGGCCATGTGTTTCCGCATGCTTAGCGTTGTTGGGGTTGGAAGCATACTGTTCCATATGACACTCAAGTATCACATGCAGATGCTTGATGAGTTGCCGATGCTATGGGCAAGTGCTCTGATTATCAGCCTTTGCCTTGAATTCCATTACAAGAAGCTTCCAGCTTGGGTCTCTCCGTCCCTGTATGCGTTTACGGTGTTGGCAACTTTGGTCACCACCTTTGCCTCTGGTTCAGTCCAAGTCGGTGTGTTCAGAGTTACATTCGATATACTTGGGATTGTAAGTTCAGTAATCGGAGTAATGAGCTTCTCGCGTTTGCCGGCAAAGTCGCCTATGCGTGGCATTGGAAGATTGGGTGCCGGAGTGATCCTACTTGCCACATTGTGCTGGCTTGTCGATATCCATCGTTGTAAGGAGCTGTCTGGTCTCTACATCAACCCACAGCTCCATGCGGTATGGCATATACTGGTTGCCTTTGGAGTGTACCACATCATGCTCTTATATGTGTACTTGCATAAGTCCAAGTTCGATCCCTTCTCCTCTTCACTCCATTACAGATGGGGCTTCATCCCCTACTTGAAGCGATCCTCCCTAATCCGCAGGAAGTGATCCTACAATATCCATGTGGTTTCAAACAATTACTATCTCACTACTATGGATACCGTAAAAATAAACATGAAAATAAATATAAAACTTATTAATTTTTATTGACCGGCCCACAAGGACTCACCATACACGTCACAAAAGTACATCACCGATCTCTCAGATTGCGATACAAAGCCACAAAAGAGATGCATGCCGTTTAAAACGCGTTAAAATCAAATCAAACCCAACTTTGTTTTCCCATGTCCTGGGGAGAGCTGCTGAATAGAGGGATTCGAAATAGTTTCAACAAGAAGATCCATTAGCAACATCCCTGCTGCACAAGTTCATCCCTTGGAACCGGCTGTGGCTGCAGAGGGTCGGATTTCTACAGAAAACAGGGGCGCGGCAGCCCATCCTGGAGTGGATTTCAAATCTACTCTCTCGCTGGCTATTGAAATTGGGTTTAATTTTTTATAACTTCCTAGCCTTGGGTAGGGCTGCGTCGGATTTGAGACGAGTGGCTCCTTTTTAGAAAAGGAGCCACTCGTCTCAAATCCGGAAACGAGTCCGAGAAATCTTCTCAACAAAGATTTTCTTGGATTCGTTTCCACACATAAGTGTGGACGGGTTTTTCTTCACAGAATTTTTTTATAATAAAATTTATATTTTTTTCTCTGATTTTCAAAAATTAAAATTTTGAATTAAAATTTTGTTTCAAATTTATTTTTTTATTGAATATATATGTAAATATTGTTCGAATCCGGAAACAGAAAGCCTTCTGAGGCCTTCTTTTTTTTAAATTTTGGATTCCCCTACGTTGGAGGAATCCGAAAGAAGATTACGGGGAAGGGAGGACAGGGTAATTACGGCAAATGCTGTAATTGTCCCTTTTGGGGCCGACACAGCCCTAGCCTTGGGGTAACCTTCTCGTTCATCACCTGCCTGGCATCTGGTATAGACCATAGGCTGAGCCTAGAAGTGTAGCAAGAAAATATCAACCAATGGATATTTACTCAATAAAGTATCTCTTCCCTCCCCTTTAAACTTTAGCCTTGTACTAGCTCCCATAAGACATGAGGTTTCAAAGGGGTTGATCCTTCCCACTCCTGGGTAGCATCAAATCCATAGCAGATCATCCTTTATCAGGCCTGATTCCAGTGAAATCCAAAAATACCAAATCTACCACAATAAGGTCAGGATTTACTCCTACCTGAATAGCTTAATGATTCCAAAAGTAGTTGGGAACCCTGATGAATTTTTTTGGCTCAGGAAGAGCCATCTAGTTTCCACACCACCTTGCAGCTACAACACCCCAGCCCTGATGCCAGAAACCCAGAGGGTGGGGACCTAAGAAATTGTTCCTGCAATAAACATATATACCCCTGATTTTTGATCATTGATCTTGTCACTTTGAAATTAATAGTGAATGAACTTCTTGTCTGCCCAATCATTACCCAACGCTGTTCAAGGTTTCTACCATATGAAAACTACCCCATCTAGCCCAGCTCCTCCTCCTGATAGTCCAGCTGATCTGCCCAAGGACCTTTTCCCTGATTAAGTTATACCCCTGGCTTGCTTTATGGGCAGGTGCACTTCACAGAGTATCCCCCTTATCCAGACTATACAGATCTCACTTAGAAAATATCCTTTTTCCCAACCCTTTGGCCTTGATTAGAACCCCAACCCCATAAGCAGCAAAGCAGTTTGATCTACACTCCAGCTATTGGTGTTCCACAACAAATTCAGCTACCTAACCCCATACTCAGTCCCCATGGAGCCAGCTCCCACCTCAAAGCCAGATTGCCTGCCTTCTGCCTTGCCTACCTTAGAAGCCCCTTCCAACCAGTTGGATCAGTCTTTATCCCCCCATGGGTGCTATTGGCTCTACAGTGCCAATGTATGGGCCCTTGGACCATGCTAATGTTGTGACTGGGCAGTCTTAGCAAGCAACAGGGGGAAGATATCAGAACCTATACAATTATTTTTATTGTGATGTATGACTAGTATAGCTTGGGGACTGTTTTTAAGAGGGACATGGTTGTGGCAATCAACCAGCTTGCACTGGACAGGGGGTGGCCTGATCCGTGTAACAGCCCAGCGTCAAACCAAGCTCTCCACCAAGTAGGGTTATCCCTGGGTCCTTTTGCCCTGTCTGGAAGTTTGAGCTGGCTTGGCATCCGGCTTTGGGTTGTGGGGAAGCTGGCTCAAGTGTTGCAGGGTCTTTTTCCCAGAGCTTTTTCCAGGGTCAACCCCCCTGCTTCAACAGGAGCCAGCTTGATAATGTGGGATAGGAAACTACCAACAAGGGACCCTGGCCCTGAACTGGGAACCATGGGATCTGCTGAACCAGTAAAAGTGATATAGAACGCTCCAGATATCCAGGTGCAGGTGGTGTTGGTGGCAACAAATCAATCTTGCTGCCGGTTGGGCCGCAGGATCAGGGGGTCATTGGTACTAGATAGGCAGGCAGATAGCTATATCTATCCCAGAAGAGCCTGGGATGCCTGGTTTACTAGTTCCCTTCACAGTTGAAGGTTTCTGGTTTTCTAGCTCTTGCCAAGGGGCTGGCAATTAATATGTTTTCTAGAGTGGATTTGAAATTGGCTGGGTTGTGCAGGTACTTGGTGAAATAGATGGGAGCAAATGGTGCTCCTACTGGGCAATTTCAGGGATCCGGTCTTGGGCAGCTGGCCCGCCATTTTCAGGGTTAACTTGGGCCAGATTTTTTGCAGGTAAAGCCCACCACAAGGGGGAGCTAACTTAAAAAGGTAGGAGAAGGACTTACCCACCCAGGACCACAGGCCAGAAGCCAGGATTATAGTGTCAATCACCCCTGTGAGGGTGATGTACACAATCCCAAACAGCTTGCCAGTGTGGTCAGTTGGGGGGCCGGGTGAGGAGGCGTGCATAGGCTTGGGGGTCACAGGTGGTTCCATGCGGAGCTTGTAGGCAGGAAGATAGTTGAACTTCCCTCTAAACAATTTTGGTGTTGAAAATATCCACAGGCCTTGACAGTTGTATCTAACTACAGATTGTATGCGGGCCAAAGGATCTAGGTTAAGTATCTTTTCTGGGGTGTAGTCCTTGTATTCAGGTTTCAAAGGGTATTCCGTGAAGTGGACAGGGTCAAAGGAAACACCTGGCGGACAGGAATCTGCGGGCAGAGGGACAAGAGGACCGGGAGATCTTGTACTGATTTGATAGATGGTAAATAAAAAATAAGGCAGTAGCTGTGTAAGCCAAAATAACATAACCTTTATTCAAAAATGGCAATAAGGTTTGAGCACAGAATCTATAGACATATATAGCATCCCCCTCCAAACGTAGTATTTTCCATAAGGGCTTCATCAAAATATCAGGGAAAATGTGGGCGGGTGGCCAGGAGGCCCAGGTGCAGGAGCGGCAAAATGGCATCTTGGCTGGGTGTTCTCTCATTGGCTGGGACGTCCAAATTGGTCACTCAATATTCTTGATTTTGGGCTGTGGTCACAGGTTTGGGCCTAAAGCCTGTGTTTTCCTTTAGTAACTGAATCTGGTTTGTTACCCAAGAGGACTTCAAGTTCATGAAGTTCACAAAGGAACTTTCTCTGCCTTATTAAGTAATTTGAGAGGCTCCTCCTTGGGCACCACCATGGTCAAGCCTGCGCTGGCATTCCAACTTTGGGACTTAGCAGGAGCTTCAGCTTGCAGATGCTCAGTCCCAAAGAAATGTGGGCAGGTGGTCCCTTGGTCCATAGGGCTGGCGGCCTGCAGGAATTCAGGATCAGGGTTTGAATCCCACTCTTGGGTCTGGGTTTCCAGGGGGAAAGATTTGTTAATCCTGACAGACAGGATAACACAAGCTGAGGGGCTATGATTAGAAGAAGGACAGGTAAGGGCCTATGAGCTTATGAAAATTGTGTGTAGATAATAGGAAACTAAATTTAGATAAGGAAGAAGTTGTGTGAACCAAAGGTTCAATTAACTTTATTATCAGAATGATAATGCCATCATACTCAACATAGCTGGGTATTCTTTACTACCTAGTCTTATTTCTTCAGCAATTGTGGACTTTAGGTCTGCAGGTATATTAACATTGGGGATCTGATGCATAGGTTAGTGAACATATTCAAGGACTTCCTGTTTTCCAACTCTATTTCTAAAATCAGGCATCCTGGCCAAATAAAGTTTTGTTCAAATGCTGAGAGTTGACACTGGTCAGCTCTCATTGTGGGGGTGTGATTTTGGATTTCACCAAAATCCCCTTTGTGGAGGCCACTGCCTCTGCTTAGGTCTGGGCCCTCTGTGGTGCATCTTTGGTGAACAATATCATCATTAATCCGCTATCAACTGATCCAACACAACTCAATCTAACCTAACACACCCCACCATGACTCAACTAATGTTAACACTCTGAATCCAAGAAAAGAACAAGGAAATCAGAAGACAATCATCTTCCAAAGCCATTAAATAATTATTCCTAAAGAACCAACATAATGGGAAGGACAGTCAATTAATTCTGAAACCATTAAGACTAGCCCCCAGGATTCATCCACTATATGAGAGTTAATTAAGTCCTGAAAGCTGTTACCTGCTATTCTGCAACCAGACCAGGGCCTGGACCTGGATCAAGAATTAGCTGCTTTATCTGAAGAAAAACTGAATTTGAATAATCAGCAACAAGTCCAAAAGAGCTTACCTTTGACAGCATCCTCAGAAATTTACATAGATAATAAAACAAAGATTAACTTAAATAATAGGATTTTAATGAACTTACATACTTAAAAGTAACCTAAGATCAAATCAAAAATGTAATGTCAGGGCCCAGAATGGGCCAGACAAAACCCTACGTTGCATAGGTTCAACACCTGCAATTGAGCAAATGCGCAACCAATCAATTGCTTTGTCAATTACACAGATTTACCCAAAGGAAACTTTAATTCCAAGTGGAGAATTGAACCCTGGTCAATGCCAAGCCTGGGGACAATTGAAAACTGTCCCAAAGCCAAGTGGAAAAGATTTTAATTGGCCCACATCCTCTGAAACCCAGAATTGGGGACTTGGGTTGCCAAATGGCCCAAAATCTCCCTGCCAGCTTCCCCAGGGCAATAATAATGAAAGGATCCATCTAACTGACAAATAAGGGGTCACCAATGGAACCCAGCTTGGGAATAATCCATTGACAACCAATAAGAAGTTGCCAGTAAGTCCAATTGCAGTTTCCCAGAAGGATATAGCTGGGAACACTGACATTCCCTTTCTTTGTTGACATCTTCATCTAATAAACTTTGTTGGTTAATGCACACTGAGCATTTATACTTTGCAGGGGATTATTATATTATCACAAATTTTATACTGCTGGTGCTTCAAACAGAGAGTACCTCCAGTACCAACACCAGCGCTGCAAAACAAAGCAACTTCTAGCTGCCTCTAACCAACCACCACCAGCCTTTACCCCATCTTCTAGAGTGCTGGACCAAGAACTAATTCCTGCTCCTGCACCACGCCTCTCCTTTCCTGGTGCTCCTCTGCTCCAACAACTTGCTTAGCCAAGCCCGACCATGAGCGCCGCCACAGGAGAACTTCCTCTCATTCCTTCTGCTTCATCATATGATTACAGAAAGCTTGGGTTCGCCTACTTGACCATGATGGGGCTCACTGAGCAAGTGATACCCCACATGGGAGTGTGGCGTCTTTGGGCTACAGCTGCCAATTATGTGATGTGGATGACCCCTGTCATCTACTGGGCCTTTCAGGCTCAACCCTTCCCCTTGACTGAAGGTTCCCCTGGGAGTCACCCAGGCCATGACACGTAAAGATTAAGACACAAGCATATGCAGAAGCCTTAAAGATGATCACAAAACAGCCTGGAATGATGAATAAGGATCTGATAAAAAATTTAAACATTCCAAACTTTAAAGATCCCAAGGATCCAGACCATTGTTGAATCTTGAGCCCCATTACATGACAAAAACCTGGATCAAGAAACAAGAACTGGAATAAAACAAGAATAAGTTTAACTATCCAGTAAAACAATATAATAGACACTGTTACAAACAAACCTTCAATTGAGGCCACCCAATTACTTGTTTTACCATCCAAGTATAAATAAAAAATAGACCTTTAGTGACAGACTTGTGCTATCATTGATCTTAAAACCCATACTTTTAAATTAAATCAAATCATATCACCTACACCATGAAATGAAGCTCATGCTTCTGGTTTTCTTGTCCTCCCTGATGAGAGATCCTGCACTACCAAATTCTAAAAAGTATCATCAAGAACCCAATCTAGATTATGACCCCTTCTCTGTCTCCACAAATAACCAAGTATACTTTGAGAATCCCAGTCTGAACCCATATTTCAATACATCTCTGCTATTCTTCACTGACATCTACTATCTCTTGGGATATATGGGGGCTCCTTTGTCTGCCTTAATCATATTGCTAAATTTTCTAGACTTGTGATGATAATGTGGTCAGTTGTATTACAGCCAACAGGCTTTTCATTCAGACAGCTACCCAGACCCATATTGGCTAATTTCTCAGTGGTGTATGGGTTTTACAAATAATTAGGAAAGAAAACATCACATTATTGACCATAGTCTGGTGTCTGACACTATAGAATCCAACAACTGTCACATTAGGTTACATAATGCCAGGAATTTCTTGCCCAAGTCAAAATGCTTGAAAGGCCAGAAAGCTGTTAACCAAATTAACTGATTTAAAATATTTAAATCAAAAAGTTGATTAAAAATGAGTTACTGCCGCTCCAGTTTGCCATCTGAATTTGATTCCCCCTTAAAAGCTGAAGCTGATAAATTTATGTAATCTGAGAGTCACTTGGTACAATCTTATTTATCAGAATGGTCATCAGAAGTTGGTCACACAAGGTTTCTTTGCAAACTGGACCAGGTACTCACTAGAAAATGAAGAAGGAATAGGAGCCAAGGATCCAGGTGGTATTGCTTAGTTGAATTTTGATATATATTGGAAATTATCACTGTTCAACTCTTAAGAGTTGAGTCCTCCCTAAAAATTTTATTCAAGTAAAATCAAATATTCTCCTGGTCTAACTTTATTTTATTATGCATCCTGTAGTTGGCTTGCTGTGCTAAATTTCCTATAATTTGATTCTCAGTCAAATTATTACTGGAAGATGAGGTCCCACTACCAGCACTTTGTTGTTGTCTCCTACCAATGTTAATCAAAACGCCCATAATCTTGGTGTTTATCCCCTTTATCTGAACCTGAGACCATTGTCCCTTCCCAATGTCCTGAGTTCTATGCTGAAGATACATTGATTCTTTTTCAGGCAATTTACCTAGGACCCCTTTGGTTAGGATTAATCATTTTTCTTAATCCTAGTGTATCTTTTGGAAATTTTACCAAACAGTATTTGAAGCTTTGCTCATGGTTAATCATCAACTCTATGTGGATTTGGGTGGTGATTCCCCACCACATGGAGACTGCTTCTTACTATTCAACCATTCTGTCACAACAACTCAGTAAGAGTGATTTATAAAGTTTCCAGTAACTGTATGACAGGTGCCTCAGGCAGGTCAATTACCAAGGAAACTTGGGCAGGCTTGGGAGTCAGGGGATGTTTTATTAGCACTAGGTATGCTGATAAAGAATTATGCAGGTCTTTAACCAACTTTGGTTTTTGTATTGTATGCCAGATGTACACTTAGTTGACTCTGTATGAAGTGAGAGTTTTGGCCCAAAGTTTCATAATTGTTCCTATGATGCCAGGCATTAACCATCCCAGTCAAAAAAAAAGAAATTTGGAAAAGCAGTGTACAAATTGACAAATTTTAAGGATTCAAATAAAACAGTATATATAAAGTGGGTTACAGTAATTCAAGCAAATCACCAGGATCCATAAATCCAAGAAAAATTAACTTTGATCAGTTGGTGTAATCTCAGAGTGACCTGATATGACCTCAGTAATTTAAAGGGTTATCATAAGTTAAACATACAGGGATTCCTTTTGTACTGGACCAGTTATATGTTAGAATGATAAATTGTGAAACAGCCAAGGGGTCAAAGATTTAGGTGAAATTACTTAGTTGATAATTTTGATACATATTTAAAATTTCTTGTTGTTCAATGCTTAAGAGTTGTGTCCTTGTCAGGATACTGCGTCCCAGGGGAAGACCTGTTGGCCTTAGCTGCCAACTTGCTCTGTTGGTAGGAGGGTAGAGCCCACCATAAGAGGGGTGATAAATTGATGAGATAAGATGCTGATTGGCCTACTAAAGCCCAGGGTCCAGCAGCTGGAACCATAGGGTTGAATAACCCAGCCAAGGTAATGTAGGTAATGTCCATGTATTGGTTGGCTGTGAGAGGAGTCATATCTGGGGTGGGTTGTAGGCAGTCAGTTTTGGGTGTTGGGGGATGTTTCCATATCTGTCTGGTAGGCTGTTACAGAAGTAGCAACTTTGAGGCCCAGGGCGGGAATTGAATCCGCTACTAGCCTCCAGGCGGGGCTAGCAGGCGGGGGAAATTCACCTGCACCTGGATTTTTGCTTTTCAAAGCAAATCCAGGTGCAGGAACCATTCCCGCCCTGGTGGTAGCTGAGGGGCCCACTTTGGGCCCCAAAAGCTACGCCCAAGCCTTGGTGGGTTTGGCTGGGCCTGGGCAGGCTATTTTTAGCTTCCCAGTAAACCCAGATCAAGCCCACCCTCCATTAAGTAATTTGGGGTCCCCAATTGGGGACCTCTTTTTTAATCAAGTTCTTTGGGCTCAAGAGAGCCTGTCAAGTCAGTCCAAAAATGGTGATCAAATTGAAAAAGACCCCATGACCCCTGCAGCCAAACCTGCCAGAACCAATGGCCAGTAAAGCCAAGATGGACCATCAAAAAGCCAAATAACTGTTCCTGAAAACCCCAAAAATAACCATGAAGCAGCCAACCAAACAGCAGAACCTGAGATGCCAAGCCTTACCACATAGATAGCACCAGAAGAATGCCCAGAGGCACCTGCATGTGAGTAAGTATATAAATCAGAAGCACTTGAAAAAGTTCTGTATTGTCATCCTTATCAAATAAAGTTGTTATGAACCTTTGGTTCACCAATCTGTTTCCATAACTATTTTTAATACTCTTCCATCTGCATAGACCCCCAAGCGTCAGTAATCATCTACTGGGATAGATGATCAGAGTCCTGTTGATAAAACCAAAGCCTTTGACTACTACCATCCACCAACGCTCTGTTTGGCCCTGTGCATTTAACTGAGTATCCTGCCAATCCTGACCACAAACCCTGGACATTGGAAGGCTTGTAGTGGTACACCCGCCCAAACGCTCCCAAGGAGCCCTACCAAATTTTCTCTGACAGCAAAGCAATCACCATCTACTCTTTGATCTTCAACAGGAAGTACAACAATCCTGCTGCCTACTTGGTCCTCATGGAACCACCCCCAACACCCAAACCAACTATTTCAACCCCCCCACTTCTGATGCTACTGGCCAGAGTAGTCAATTACTGGGAGTGCTTTACCTGGCGCTCACAGAATTGATTGACTCTGCCTTGTCAGAAGCTGGACCTTGGGCTGTGGCTGAGAAGGCCCTTTCCTACCTGGTAAAGCTAGGTCCCATCATCTGGTGGGCCATGCCAGTACCTGCTTTGACTCCTCCCTCACCTGCTGGAGCTCCACAGTACTTCTGGTATCCTGACATAGGCAGGCAAATAGTTATACTTCACATGGATTTTGGAGGCTGGTTGCTTGCACTAGGTATCTTTTTCAAAGACTGTTTGTGGGGTTATCTGTTGGGCCAGGTGGTCTGTGCAGGGGGTTTCCTTCTCATTAAGCTCCCTGTACTCTGGTTTAAGCAGATAGTTGTATAAATGCAGTGGATCAAAGAGAGCACCAGGAGGACAATAAAATGCAGGCCAGGTTTTAGGGGCTTCCTCAGGAATGCAGGCTGTCAGCCCAAGATTTTCTGTTGGAACAGTAGTAAAATAGAAAATAACCAAGACAAAACAAGGAATAAATTAGTAGAACCAAGGTCCCATAATCTTATGTTTATTTCAAAATGACAATATCAATTTTCAAGACTTCATGGAGTTTAAATACCATTTCAAATGCTAAATTTGGAATCTAGCCCATCACCTTATGGCTAAGTTGCTTGTTTTCTTCCTGCCCAAGATTTCTGGCTCCATCCTGGATCTTTTGGCCCATCATTTCTTCTGCTGGGATGACCTCCATCTGATGGTCCAGACACAACATCTTCATGGCTTCATCATTGCCCCCAGAGTTCCTGTCATCATGGACCAAGAGACCTCCAGGAACTATAATCCAGCTCAACCCTGGTCCCATGGTCTGAACATCTTTGTGAGTCACTTCAAGGTCACCAGAAACCCAGAGATTACATGTCCTGGATTTCTAACCTATCATCTGAGTTTCCTTGAGACTTCAACTTATCAAACTGAGCAGTAAATCCCTCCCCAGATGACCCAGTAGTCAATATAGAAGTGACAGCATGTTGATTCAGTGCTTCTAGCAATCTAGACTGACCCAGATTAATCACTGGCCTATAACATTCCTCCATACTTTGCAAATATGTTGCCTGGTGAACCTGCAAACTTTGCTGATTATCCAGGTTCAAATGCAACTTTTTCAAGCTCTTTCACTAGCTAGCCGCAAAAAACATGGGCAGGCAGCCTGAGGGTCTGCAGGATCCTCACAACCATCAGAATCAGGTCCTGAGTTCAATTCTTCTAATTGGATTTTCCTACTTATTTTGGGAGAAATTTCATTCATGAAAGTCCTCCTAAAACTCTCAATAAAGAAAAATTATCTGTTTAAATTCTAAATTTTTCAACACATTCTTTTGTGGGTTTACTCTGCTATATCTCATACAATTTGATTCTGAATCACATTTTTACTAGAAAATGGGGTCCTGTTCCTAGTACTTTGCATCCTGGACCTCCTAATGTATCTTTAATGACTCCCAATGCTGGGGCCTTTGCCGTCGAAATCAAAGATGCAACCCTTCTGAGCTCCCAATGTCCAGAGTTCTATTCTGAAGACTTTCTAGTTTTGTTTCAGGCTATTTATCTGGGACTACTCTGTCTAGCTTTATTTTTTTATTAAACCCAGTGTTTTTTTTAGAAATTATACCAAGAGATATCTGAAGCCTTGTTGGTGGGTTAGCATCAACTCTATTTTAATTTGGCTATTTATCTCTCACCATTTAGAAACTGCTTCATATTATCCCACAATTTCTGCCATAAAGAGATCAAGGAAAATAATTTTTTATAATGTAAAATTCCTATAAGCTGGATTATGAGGTATTCACTGAAATAAATGGGACCTAATGGAGCTCCAGGAGGACAAAAAAATGGGCTATGGTCTGTGGGATTGTCAGTTGTTTGGCTGGCTGGCTTTGGATTCTAGATCAAAAGGTACTGTACGGAATTCAGAAATACCAAAATCAAATATGAGAAGGAATGGAAGAGCCAAAGACTTATTGTTTTATTTAAAATGGCAATAAAAATCTGTTTCTTATGAAGGGGCTGTATAGCCTTTTGTTTTAAATTCATTATTCAGTCTCCTGATTGGCCAATATATTCACAATTGTCTTCTGAATTCTAAGCAAAGCTTGGACTTTAGGCCCAAAATTCTTCAGTCTAGTTGGTCCTTTTCCTGAGTTTTTTTAGAGAAAATGAGCTGTTAAAAGTGTTTGAACTTGTTACTCCAAGAGGCTTGGGTTCTCAGTTTCTGGTCATGAGACAACTGAGTGCTCTACAGGCTTAGGTTATGTTAATCCAAAGGTCTGGACCTTCTGGCCCTCATTAATCCCTCATTGTTTAAAGACTTTAAAACCCAGGGGTAGTGTTCACCAATCTTGGAATACTGGGTAACTACTGTGAATTTCCGCCTTGGGTTGAAGTAATTCTAGAAACAGGTAGTCAATACTCTCAATTCTCAAAACTATACCTGTTGTTGGTATAGTTGCAGCCTGAATAGGACAAGAAATAAAGATAATTGGACAAAAATAGTTACTTTATTTGATAGTGTTGTAACTGTGCTGTTTTAGCAGAGTTACACGGGGAAAAATATTTAGGAGATAGATAATAATCTTTATTGTGAGTTAATGATTATATAGTTAATGTGAGTCATGGATAATATGAACATGATGGTGCTAATCACATGGCTGGATGGCAAATGGGGATGGCTTGATCCTAGTAATGAGTCAAGCACCAAAACAAGGTATCCACTGTAAGGGAACATCTTTTGTTCATGTTGTTGGATTTGGAAATTGGAGTTGACTTCCTAGTTTGGCTTCAAATGACTGGATAATCAGATTGCAGATCAAAAACCTGCTTATTTGGAACCTTGCTGGCGGGTCAAGCCTGCTATTTTAACACCCCCTCTCCCAACTGAAGGTTGGCCTGCTCTGGGGGCAGGTTGTCATGGAGGTTGTCAGGAGCCCAGGCGCCATATTGCATCAACTGTTGTTTGGTGGCGGGTAGGACAGTCTTGCGTTGTTTTTGTCTTGCTTTACTGGGTCTTAGGCGGTTGTGATGGAGGGCTTTATCTTTCTTGCACTTTCCAAGCCCTTGTACAAGGTAATTGTTGTTTTTGTTTACCTTTAGGATTATGGCAGGGCCCACTTTTTCTGGCTGTAATTTACTCTTGTTGTAATTCATTGCCCATACTTTGTCACCAACCTCATGTATGTCTTAGATGGGGACAAAGGTATTCTGTAGGCGTTTTTCTTCTCCTTCTAGTTGGTTGCTATTGGCCTGTATGACTTGAGGGTCTGAGCAGGGTGGAATTTCACTGGGAATTTCCAGCTTGGGTCCTGATAGTGCTTGGATAATATTGGGTTGTGTGCCATAAACTAGTTCAAAGGGGCCTTTCCCGGTGGATCTGTTTATGCAGGTCTGGCATACAAGCAATGCAGTTGGTAGCTGCTTATATCAGTCCTCAGGTTTCCCAGCAATGAGCTTGGCCAGGGCCTGCACTAGGCTGCTGTTGAGCCACTCCACATACCCATTGGCCTGAGGATGATAAGGTGTTGTCACTATGTGCTGGAACCCATTTTTGATGAGGTAAACATTGGTATCTTCATATGTCAATTCCTTGACCCTGTCAGTTATCAGGAGTTCTGGCTTTCCAAACTTACTGATGATTTCTTTTCCTATGAATCACCGTAAATCATTGCCTGTGTGAGTTTTCACTGCTTTCACCACTGGCCATTGTGTAGCAAAGTCTATTGCGGTGATGATGTATTATTTTTTGTGCTTTCCTGGTATGGGTCCTACAATATCTAGGGCCCACACTTTGAAGGTTAGTTGTGAACAAATAGGCAGTACAGACTTAGGAGGGGTGTTTTTTTTGCAAATTTTTCATATACTTTGCATTTCTATAGAACTTCCTGGACATCCCAGTATAGGGTTGGCCACCATGCTTTGTGTTTAAGGAAATTTTAGAGGTTGCAGCTTTTGGTATGTCCTAGGTCTCTGTGGTAACGTAGGATGGTGTCCACTTGCTGATGTATAGGGATGTAAGGGATGGTGGTTCTGTCTGTCATTTTGTGATATAAGGTCCTTTATATGTCTGCAAATAGGTGCTTGTTCTTGATGACTGTCTCTTTTGTAATGTCAGTGGTACCAGGGGGGAAGCCTTTGTCCTTTGTCCGGAGCACCAGGAGAGGCCAGTCTGGGTCAAGCCCATTCTTGCCCCTTGTGGCTCTGATGTACAGGCACAAGAGTGCGTCTGCCATGGCAATTTCTGGACAAGGCTTATATTGTATGAGTATATTAAACCTCTCCAGCAGTTCCATCCAGTGGCTTGACAGCATGATGGGTTTGCTTGGGTTTTGAAGTATATAAGCAGCTTGTGGTTGGGCAATACCGTGAACTCTTCCTGTTGTTCTAGGTAGTAACACTATTTGACCAAGCAGTGTACAATTGCCAGCAACTCTTTGTTATGTATAGGGTATTGGCACTTTCTATCTGTGATTTTACGTGATTCATAGGCTATGGGCAGGAAGTTGCCATTGCTGTTCTTGATACGTAGTACGCCTCCAACAGAGACATCAGAGGCATCTGTTTCCCTTTGATATTCCCCATTGTGTTTAGGGTATTATAGAGTAGATGCAGTTGTGAGCTTTTCCTTAAGACTTCTAAAGCATATGGGTCATTATTTGTTAGATTAAGCCAAGGCGCCAGCTTAAGTATTTCAAAGACTTTTAACTTCTTTGGTATTATTTATGCCATAAACTTATGTTTTTTGAACATTAATATAATGCTTAGTTTACTGAAGAAAAGTTTAATAATGTAAAATATACAAATAATAAAAATAAATCTTATTTCTATTAACTGTATTTTTTGCTAAAATGCTTTTTTTCTATTTTAATAAGCCAAGATTCAAATATATGAGTTGCATGAGAGAGTGATAGCAGCCCCAAAGCTATGATTGCTATTACCCTATCTTTGTCTCATATAATTAATTTCTTAGTTATTTTTAGAAAAAAAAGCTGTTGTATTTAAAAGACTATTTACCCTATGTAAAATATAAGTTTTTGTTATGTGTCCAACTTCATGAACATGTCCTACTAATCCTTTAGTAGTATCAGCTCTCTTTGTTTCTCTGTCCTCTGTGCAGAAATTTGCACAATAATTTATTTTGGAGTACTCCTTAACATCCTCAAATGTCAAAGAGAAACATAAAGCTCACCATCTTTCATTAAATAGTACTGATTAACATAAAATACTTTGACTTCAAGCCAGCTTTTTTTAGACCTAGATTTTCTATCATAGATGTAAAAAAAGGTTTTTTGGGAAACATCTGAACTATTTACAAGTGTCTCATATAAACCCTTTCTTTCTTCCTCTCTCTCAAAAACCATTTTGAGATCATTTATATTTTTATATACATCTCATTTTCCTTTTGTTTAAATATTTTAGATAATACACCAAAATGACCATCAACAATACTTTTGCCATGACACTCAAAAAATATATTAAACTTAATTGTTCCTTTTATAACTTTAGGTACCTCTTTAAAAAGATAATATAAGAATTCATAGGATCTGAAATGATTACCATTATCAGTCCAAACTTTAATATTTTCAATATTCTTAAATTTATTATTTTTAAGCAGACTTATCAAACACTGACCTGAAAACAAAGAGTCATGAGATAAAATTTCAGATAAAAAGTCATGATACTCATGTTTAATTTTATCATTTTCTTTAAAAGCAATTGCAAATCCTAATAAATAAATAGGTATTTTCTCATAAAAACAATTATTTGTCTCTATAGGACCCCCACCTATTTTAAAGTTTTCTTTATAGTCTATTACTATAACACATGAATTATCATCAAGATTATTTATATCACTAATATATTCTTTATTTTGATGCTTATAAAACTTTTCATGTAGGTCAATAGATTTCAAATTTTCTTTAATAAATTTAGGCAATGGCAACTTCTTTATACTCAAATCCTTTATCTTCATTTCTAATGATTTTTTTAAGTTGCAAATGTTACACATATCAGTTTTTTTTGCTTTTAATTATATTATTAGGAATAAGCTTATAGAAAGTGGAAAGTGAAATATTGTTTTTTTTATTTTCATATCTTCATAAATTTCTTTTTTTGTTTTCAATAATGAGTATTTTATTTTAGTTGAGTATTCACTCAATTCTTTTTATAATTCTTCATAAATTAATCCAGGGGACTTTTTAGTGAATTGGCTGGTTGGAAACAATTTTTTTAATTTATTTTTTAAAATATTTTTTATGTTTTCTTTCTTTACTGAATCATATTTCCTTTTTATTTTTTTGAATTTAATGATACTTTTTTAGCATTTTTATTTTTTTAGAATATGAATACCCATTTTTGTCATTTTAAATCCACAATCCCAAAGCTCTTTCAGACTGTAGCTTGATGAACCAATGCTCTTAGGGAAGGAAGGTGCTTGGCAGGGACTCTGACATCAATTCCTTTAGGTTGTTAAGGAAATCATCTGTTTTAGAATTTTGTATGACAGGTAAGAAGGTACTTTTTCCAAACTCTGTTTTTAATAAGAAATGCTCAACAAAGCTGTTAATATCATTGCCAGCAGTAAAAAGGAATGCTTGTTTAAGCATAGAGATTCTTTCTCTCTTAGTAGAAGCCCCCAGTGAGAAGAAGGGTGTCATCTGAGGTGCAAACTTGATAGGTTCCATAATGATAGTGGTTGGGTTCCTTGGCTTGGTTCAGGCAGTTCTTGCTTGGAAATAGATGTGCAGTTATCAGAGAGGAGTAAATATGTGGATTGTAATGTAAATTTCTGTAAATTTGAGCTATTTAAATACCATGTTAGCTGAGCTTTTGCACTACAGGTATAAATCCCCAACTGACCCCCAGCTGATCTCCTTAATTTATTGATATCACCCCTGAAGTCTGATATCATAGTTTATTTACCCCTTTCTATATTCTAGTTAACTGTTGATATTTTGGCAAAAATTACTTCAATTTTGCTCAAACTAGTATCATTATAAAGCCCTTAACCTCAGCTTTTGGAATTGTGCTGCAACTTTATTTTTCAATACCAATTAAGTATCTTGAAGTGGCTTTGAATGTAAGCTTATAAAATTATTATTTGAAATAAAATATGCTAATTAACTCTTAAAGTATGATGTTTTAATCAGTAAACTAAATTTAAAGTATAAATCATTATTTAGCTTACTTTTAGTAACCAACTCAAAAACCTTTTTTTAAATAAACTTAAGTTTATTATAACTTTTAACAATTCTTAAAAAATGAACTTTATATATCTTAAATCTATCAAAATAAAAATGTTATTTTTTAATCACATAAAAGTATTTGCTTGTATAATTAAAGTTGTATCTTATTTTTATAGATACAATGACTAAGATCATTTTCCATTTAGTAAAAAAAATTTTAACCTTTATAAAATTTAATTAAGTAAAGCAATATTTTGATTTATTCTTTTTTATCTTTGAATTTTTTATACATATTACCTCTAGCATACAGTATAAAAATATAATTTTATTAAATAGTTGTATAAAGCTATTTGATTAATATTAAATACTTAAGAATTTGAAAGAAAAACTTTTTCTCTCTTATGAGTTTTTATTATATATTTTCTATAAAATTCAACTTAAGAATAAATTACTTATGCTAAATAAAATCACTGGAATTTCAATAAAAGTTTAGTTTTAATTTTACCTTTAGTTTTTTAACTTTTTACTAGATTTTTTCTAAAATAGCCCTAAAATTATTTAATATTTATTTATTAAATATGCAAAAAGCTCTGCCCTCTTTTTAAAAAGAGGGATTCAAAAATTATTATATTTTAAATTAAATATTTTTAAAAAAGCTAAGATTTTAGGCAACAATTTAATTTCCAACAAAAAGCATCATATTGGTTTTTATTGTATTTTTATGTTGCTCTTTTTATAATGATGTCATTTTTTACTAATCAGCTTTTAAGAAATAATGGTATATGAAATAAGATTGTTACTAGCTTTTAATACAGTTTAATTTAGCTGGAAGTAGAAAATGATTAATTTAATATAGGTTTTTATATTATAAGAATTAAATAAGATTTATTTTGATAAAATTGTTGTAATTATTTAAATTTATTGATAAGAAAATTAAAACAAAATTTTAAAGTGTAAAATAGCACAGTTAATAGGAAACAGATTAATCTAACAAATAATGACCCATATGTTACTACACTAACTAGAATTAGTAACAGCTACTCTTTGTATACCAATCTACTGTTTCCTGATGTTCCCCTGGACCAATACAAAGGTACTTACTTCTGGGTGATACATAACAGCCAGTGATACATTTCAAGACCAGCTTTCATACACGACAAGCCAAATCCTGATTGATTTAAGCTGGATTCTGTAAAGTTAGCCTCCCCCTTGGGCCTCTACTTCAATCCTCACCAAATACTTGGGCATCTCTACCAAATTGTGTTTAGATATTTATCCAAAGGTTACTGAAAAAACCCAAAAAAGCTCCTAACACTCTTACTTGCAGAATTAGTTTGAAGATGCTCCAACCTAACCCACCCAAGAGACATCTCTGGTTAAATATCATGCATGAGAGCGGCCGGGAGCAGTGATAACTGCATATAAGACAGGCTACTCAATTTTATCTGAGTTGGTTTTTCCTTTGATTTTGTCCATTTTAATTTTTACATATTTTCCTGCCTCAAAAAATGCATTTATATTCCCTCATATCATTGGTCACTTGGTTTTAACATTAAACCCCCCACCCAAATTCCATTCCCTCCCTTTAAATGAATGCAAGAGTTGTAAAAGACCTTGCTTCATCATTTTCTAATTTAATAAAGCTCAAAATTTGTTAGTAACTGTGATCATTTGGTTTTACCTGTTGTCTTTGAGTGTTCAGTTGATTACTCTCCCCTCTTTGGTCTCCCAGAAATTGTTGATGACATTCTTTTGGGTGTTACTGAAACTGCAATTTTATTGTGATTGAGAGCAAGGTTTTATTTCTTGTTAAATCTATTCCACATTTCTCATAAATTTTACTACACCACCACCCAGCCCTTAAGTGAATATTCTTATCACTCATGGTGGACTTTCCCCCTGTTGTCACCTGGTTATTTGATCTTATTCTACCTGACCCTGACTGGCCTCATTGATTATTTGCCCCCACACCTGTCACAGTAAATTCATTAATGCCGGGAATTATTTGGCCAAGTAGGAAGGCTCAAAAAGCTGGAAACCCTTTAACAAAGTTGACTTATTTAACAGATTTGAATCAAACAGTTGATTGACAATGAGTTATGGCTGCTCTAGTCTGTCAGCTAATCCAATTCCTCCTTGAAAACTGATGTTGATAAATTGACGTAATTTGAGGGTCACCAGATATGAGCTTATTAATCAGCATGGTCATCTGAAGCTGATCACTCAAGGGTCTTTGCAAACTGGACCAGATACTCACTTGACAATATGGAAGGAATAGGAGCCCAGGATCCAGGCAGTATTGCTTAGTCAAATTTTGATATATATTGAATAATTTTCACTGTTTCAACTCTTAAGAGTTGAGTCCTCCCAAAATTTTACTTGATAAAATCAAATATCTCTTGGTCTAACTTTTATTTCAAACGCATTCTGTAGTTGGCCTCCTGAACTACATTCCCTACAATATAATTTTTAGCCAGATTATTATGGGAAGATGGGGCCCCACTGTTGGTACTTTGTTGTTGCCTCCACCAAATATTAATCCAATGCCTGCCAATTTTGGAGTTGTTCCTCCTACCGTCAAAACTGAAACTTTGGTTCAATATCAATTTCCTGAGTTCTATGCTGAAGATACATTGATTCTTTTTCAGGCAATTTACCTAGGACTCTTTTGGGTAGGATTAATCATTTTCCTAATCCTAGTGTATCTTTTGGAAATTTTACCAAACAGTATTTGAAGCTTTGTTGGTGATTAATCATCAACTCTATGTGGATTTGGGTGGTGATTCCCCACCACATGGAGACAGCTTCTTATTATCTGGCAATTTCTGTCACAACACCTGATCAAAAGGACTCCACTTGGCCAGGCAATCTCCTAAATTATAAATTTTGGACCAGTTCTTTACCTGGGCCTACCAATTAATTGATCATTATTTGACCTGCTAACTGACTAAGTGTTGCAACCAAGTTTCCCTCCTTGCCTGCTAACATATCTTACAGTACACAGGGGGCGCTTGATGAGCCACCCCTTGATGTATCTAATGACATGGATCAATCTGATGGCAATATCAAACTGCAGGTACTTCCTACTAATTAAGGGCGCTGCCAATTGGACCTGCTGATCCCCACACAAGTTATTCATTGGCTTCAAACCTTACATGGAGCATGCCACTATACCACCCCCTTGTGGCCTTGTGGCTTTCCTCATATAGTATATTGATCACAATATTCTACAATTAACAATACCTTATTTCATTAATTCTGTCCTTTCTATTGGACTGTTGTCTTCCCCAATCAAATACTGAACTCCAATTGGTTTAGTTGCAAAATAAGTATTGATTAGTGGGCAGTTCCTGACAATTGCAATAAATGATCCACTTTGTAGCCCATAATAGCTCACTCCAATTTTGTTTAGTATAGCTAATGGTTTTTTTGCTGCATCAGGTTTGACAATCTGAGGAGGGCTATGTTTTTAATAGGGTTGGTCATACATTTATTTCTTGCTTTTTAATCACCAGTAAACCAATTCCATTCATATTATTTACCATCCAAAAACCAGTTTATTGCTGTTTTTCTTTAGGCTGAGTTGACTTTACTCTCACACAGCTGTAAAACTGATGATATAGGGAAACCCATAGCACCCTAATTTTTAGCGGCTTGGATTTAATTGTGACATGTTTTTAAGCATGCTAGTAGAAAATTGCTCAAGCTTAAAAATAATAACCCAAGGGTTGAAATAATATTTTTCTTATAAAATTTATTTGGTGAAAAGCCAATTTCTAGTTTAAAATCTTATCAGAATACCACATCCCAGTAGAGGTCTTGTTGGTCTCAGCTGCCAACCTACTTTTTTGGGAGGGGGAAGGGCCCATCATATGAGGGGTGCTAACTTGATGAGGTAAGATGCTGAGCAACCTACCAAGGCCCATGGTCCAGTGGTGGGACCATAGTATCAACTAGTCCAGCCAAGATAATGTAGGCTATGCCTGCATATTGGTTGGCAGATGGGGGTGACATTCCAGGGCTGGGGGTGGAATGTAAAGTTCTGAGGCCCTCTGTTAGCTCTGGACAGGGATATATTCCCCAGACCCACAAAAAAGACAGGCTGTGTGCAGGCAATTCCCCTCTGAAACCTAAAGGACCTGGACCACACTACAGACAAGCGTTTTGTGCTGGCCTTTCTGGTCAAAACTTATCCCCCTCTTTCTGGAGCCCCCTCCAACTACAGAGGAGAATTTAATCTGGCTAGATTGTTTGCTTTCCTGGTGTTGTCCTGCCTTAAAACAATTGGCAGGACAACAGGAAAATGCAAGCCCCATTTTTACAGGGTTTGTCTAACCCACAGCCATGAAATTCAGGGATAAATTTCCACAATTAGTGAAATCCTGGCCAAACATTTCCTCTAGCCCAGGGATCCCTTGGCCCAAAGAAAATGGTTCTGGGGCCATTCCAGCTGTGATGTTGAAGGCAGAAATTAGGGATAATGTTGGGCCTGAGTCCCTGGAATGTACTTAGCCAATTGGGTGGCTGTTCCTTACATTCAGGCCTGCTGCCCCTATTTCTTGGGCCCAGGCCATAAATAGATTAGTCCGCTACTTTTAACTGGTTCCCCCTTTTGTTTCTTCCCACAACCCCTCCTATAACACCCCCAGTACCATCACCCCTTCTATGCATATAATGGAAGCAAGAATCATCAGGTCCCTTGCTTACCAACTCTAATTATCAAATAAAACTCCTGATTTTGCAAATTTATTTGTATTTTTGTAGTTTTATTAGATAACAGAGATTATTGTCCTGACTCCTGTCATTGTCCCTCTTCCTGTTTCCCTCTAGTCTGTCTTCTCTGCCATCTGCCTGCCCAGATGCCCATATCTTTTGTTGAGATTTAATCCAAGAGTATCTGAACTTGGTTCAAACCCTTGGAAGCATCCTAGTGCTTGCAGTCTGTCTGCCTGGAGGTTTTTGTTGAATCTTCTTCTGCAAAAATGTTGTCTCCTTCACATAAGGCACTTATGGTTACTGTGGTACCCATCTTCTTGTTTTTATGGATTGCAACCCCAGGTATTTGAAATAAACTTTCTTTGGCTGCAAAAAATTATGTTCCCAATCCCGGTGCCGTATTTGTGGTAGCAAGGAGTGCTAATTTCTATAAACAGTTAGTCAGGAACCTATTTCTTAATACTATACCTGTTGATGGTATAGTGGCAGCCTTTAGATAGAAAGAAGAATATAAGGTATTATGATAAAACTAGTGCTTTATTTGATATTATGATGCTTATATAGTATAAGGCGTGGAATTTACACTAGGGGAAAGGAGGCACAGACAGAAGGACTTTCCTAATGGAGGAGAGTGGACAGGCACATTAGAAAGTCCTGTGCAATGGAATAACCGGTTTCACATGGTTTTCCTTATGGAGGCAGGTGGCTTTATTTATGTTGTGTCTATAATCAACCTCAGAAGTAAAGCCTGTGTCTAATGCACATTCAAAAGACATTTTAAACACCTGTTTTATGGGTGTTTTAAACATGATTAACCTTATTAAAACTGTCTTGAGAGGAAGCAATTGCGTGATTGTTTTGTTGCTCAATTCCTAAGTGAACAACGTAATGTCTAATCCATTCAGGATCTGCAACATTTTCCTCCACTGTATTAGACAACAGGTTTAAAATGGCAGGTGTCTCAAGATGGCGGCTATGGTGAATAGTCCCTCTAGAAGAGTCACAAGAAGAGTCTTGAAGAAGGTGCAAGTGGTAATTCCAAAGAGGCGCAAGCCTACCAGGCCAGTAGAAGTGGTGAGGTCAACAGCAAAGCAGGTAGTCCTGCATGATGTGGACGGCAGCTATCTGGACTTGGGGGTTCAGCTAGATCAGCTACTGGTGCCTCATCTGGTCTTAGTGGGGACAGACCCATTATTTGCTGTGCTGTTCCTAGCGTTGGGAGAGCCCAGGGAGGTGACAGGAACTGAGTTGCAAAAGGGTAACAGTATCTATTGGCGGTTATCCATGCAGGCGGCAGAAGAATACTTGAAAGCTCAGTTGAAGGAATTCCAATTTGAGAGTCAAGTGCTCTCAGCCTTGCAACAGGGGATAGTATTCAACATAGTGAAGTCAGTCCTTTGCAGTTGGGCAACACCTGGGATTACAGAGGCTCAACAGTCAGTTAGAAGACCTCTGAAAACTTTGAGCAGCACCTTTGGCAAGCCTTCCATGAAGTGTTGAAGTTGTACACAGTGGGGGGTACTGCCCATCTGGTACCAATGGTGATGGCTGGCAACCTTGTTCTTTGAGGGGCCAACCACTGTGATACCAAGCGGGAAGAGAACATTGGAGTCTTCCTTGAGTGGGCATTGTCTGTTTTCTACGGGGTAGTTGGACAGGTCCCAGTAGAGTATGCCCTTTGCGAGAGTCTTCTGTGGGACTGTATCTTCCTTGGGGTTGCCTTTCCAGTAGACATTGGGGTCAATTGTGTGTCTCATTTGGTGGGGGTTTGTTGCCCAATCCTTGATCATTGGCTTTGTAATCTGTAGGTAACTAGTTGTGTTTCCTGGCTGCCATTCAGGTGGTAGAACAGTTGGTGAGATATTGGAAGAGTCTTTTCAGTCTCCAATAAACACTTTGTTCCTTCATTCTTATTCCTCATACTTTGGTGCATCACTATTGCAAACAGGACAACAACCCATGGAATTTTTTAATTAGGCTTTTGTTTTTTTGCGTTGTTGTCCTCATTGGGGCTTACTCTTGATTGCTAGAAGCAGCATGCATATATTGAGTGTGTACTCTAGTGATCAATTGCCCAGAATGGGGCTCCTTGAGGGTGTAGGAGTCAGGGCCAGTCTTCTGGATAACTTAAACTGGGCCCTGCCAAAGGGAGGTCAATTTGGATTCACAACTGTACCCTCTATTGCTGAAGAAGTAGACTGTGTCTCCTACCAGGTAAGTGGGTAAGGTGGGGCATTTGTATGCAGCTTGTTCTAGGTCCTGCAGCTTATGGTTACAGTTTACTGTGTAATCCTCCAATTGCAAGAAAATAAGGGTTTGTACCAGCTTGTTGAGATATGCCTCTGGTGACACAGCCAGGCTGAGCTTTACCAAGAAATATAGTAAAGGGGGAAGCCCTGGTTGCCAACCGTAGATCAGTTGGAAGGGTGACTTGCCAGTGGCACAATGGTACCCAATGTTATATGAAAAGGTGGCTGCAGGTAGGAAGGTATCCCATTCAGTCTCATGTTGATGACTGAGCTTCTGGAGTATCTGGACCAGGCTCCAATTGGTATGCTCTACCATGCCATTTGTCTTTGGGTGATAAGTGGTGGATAGTTTCCCACAAATTTCTATCAGTTGGTTGAGGCAGGGATGATATAACTGGTGAAATTGGTACCATTGTCTGTCAGCAGAATCTGGGGGCAACCATGTTTGTATATGATATTCTCCAGGATGAACATGACTTTCACCAGTATAGATTGGTTGGGGATTGCCTTGGCTTCTACCCATTTAGTCAGATGATCAACAGCCACAATGATGAACTTGTTGCAACTGTTGGTAACTGGTAGGGGACCCACTATGTCAATGGCTACAGTGTGGAAGGCAAACCCAGGGCGTACAAGTCTATGTTGGAACTTAGCAACCTTAGGTCTCTCAATGTTGCAGTCATGACAGGTGGCCAGTGTATCTACTACATAAGTGTGCATCCCTTCCCAGAAGCAGTACTGTTGTAGCAGGGCTAACATCTTATGTATACCACCATGACCATTAGTCTTGTGAGCGGCCACCACTGAGTCCATGTGTAGGGATGGGCGTATGTAAGGTAACTGTAATACCCCAAAACTGTGGGTATCACTTGCAGCAGGTATGGTAGTAGGTTGGAAAATTGGAATCCAGTCAGGGCGGTGATGATGGGATATATAGTCATCAACCAGCAGAAGACCTTAGCGTGTACGTTGTATCTTCCAAAACTCCCGGCAAAGTAGTTCAATATGTAGTACATGGAGGTGTACACCGCAATGGAGAGCATGGAGGTGGAGACACCAGGGGAGGCCAGGGTCCAGTATGGGAGGATTTCAGCTGGCCAGGATTGTAATGAGGGTCATGACCTAGTCCTTCTGGAGAGGTCCCAAAGAACTCTGACCCCTGTTGGTTGCCCCCAATTCCAAGGTAAGCTGTGAGCACAGCTGTGAAGATGAAATGGTTCATCTTCCTTGGATTTGAGGGAGGTTGGCCGGGGCTAACTATTAAGTTGACTTAAGTTTGAATTAAAATTTAGCTTTATTGAGGTTATTAAGCTCAATAATAGCACAAGCTATCACTGAGGAGGGGTCCTTTATTTATAGTGCTTCCCACTAGCAAATTTTTTCAAGTGGGAATGAAAGCAAGGGATTGGAGAGCCCAGAAGTTTGGACCAGGTGATTGGGAATTGAGGTTTTAGAACGTGGCCAAATTCTTGTTCTTTGACAATCTCTTGGGAGTTCGGCCATTCTTGCCCAGAATCAATGGTTTCATCTGGATGTGGAGTCAGGTGATGTTGAAGAGTCATGGGGCTTTCAGAATCTATTTTTGTTTGGGAGGACATGGCTTGGCTGGAGTCTAGATTTAATTGTTTGAACTGTGACTTAGAATCTAATTGTCTATGGGTAGAATTGCTGCTCACATCTGAAACTTGAATTGAACTTCCTTTGGTTGGGCCAGAATAATTTTTGAATTTTGAACCCTGATTTTCACCTTCTTCTAAATGACAGGAATAAATTTTTCCTTCTTCTGAAACTTGAATTTGCCCTTCAGAAGAAGGGCAGGAATTGGTCACTAATTCTCCCTCTGCAACTTGGTACTTTTCTGATTGGCTGCAGGTGACAGTGACTTCTGATTGGTTGCAGGGTGGGCCCTGGGACCCAGGTGGGTGGCTGGCAGCCAACTGGGACCCAGGGAGCAAGCGGGTGGGCTGGGGGCTGGCAGTGGGCACACTGGCGGCTGGGCGGGCAAGCAGGTGGGGGGCTGGCTGGGCAGTGGGGGCTCAGCAGGCAAGCAGGGGCTTGCTGGCAGCTGGCTGGGTGCAGAGAGGCTGGCAGAGGGTGCTGGCAGGTGTGACAGGTGTCTGCGCGGTGGCAGCAGGCGCCTGCCCAGATGATAAATTAATCCAACGCCTATTAAAATCTGGTTTTTCCTTGATTTGATTTTTATTTTCCCCAAATAAAGGGGGAAATTCTTTATCAAATTTGGCCTCTTGAATTGGGAATTCTCCTATATTTTCCCCAGCATTTCCCTTCAGTCAGGATTTGATTTATGTCAGGAATATTCCTGACAGTAGCCAAGAGTCTCCACAAAGCTTCAGGAGTTATCCCTTAGAGACCTTGGTATCAACAGCTAGCTTCTTGAGAGCTCTCTGTATCTCTACTGGCTCCTCCCCCCACAAATAAGGATCCTCCATAAGCTTGTCATAGAGAATTTCAGCCATGGGGGATACTAAGGAAACAGTGGGAAGATGGGAGAGATAGTCATCATTCTGATGGGCTGCTCTGGCTTGATGAATGATTTTGTTGCCATAAGCCTGAAGTTTAATGCCCAACGCGCCAGACGTCCTTCAGGGTCCTTATGGGCCTTCAGTCATTGCATGGAGTCATGGTCTGTTACAACCTTGAAATGTACCCCATGAAGATATACTCTGAATTGTTGATAGGAGTATATTACAGCCAGGCACTCTTGTTTGGTGACAGTGTAGTTTCTCTCATGGATATTAAGTGTACGCAAGCAGTATCCAACAGGATGTTCAAGTCCTTCAGAGTCCAGTTGGGAGAGGACACCCCCAATTGCAGTCAGGCTAGCATCCATATGAACCACAAACGGCTTGGCAAAGTCAGGGTAGGCTAGCATGGGGGCTGCAGTCAGTGTTTCTTTGAGAGCATTGAAAGCAGATTGGCATGCTGGGCTCCAGAAGAACTCCTTATCAGCTTGGAGAAGCTGAAAAAGAGGGACACCCAGGGATGCAAAGTTGGGGATGAAGCGGCAATAGTACCCAATCATCCCCAGGAAGACCTGCATGTCCCGCTTATTGGCCGGATCTGCATCTTCTCAATAGCTTCCACCTTCAGAGGTACAGGGTGGAGTCCATCTTGGCTAATAATGAACCCCAAGAACTCAAGATTCTCCTTGAAGAAGTTGCACTTGCGTGGCTTGAGCTTGAGATTAGCTGCAAGTAACCTCTGGAAGACTTCCTCCAAGTGTTGTATGTGATCATTAAAGGTTTGGGAGAACACATTAATGTCATCCAGGTAGACCAAGACACTGGTGAGTTTGAGGTTGCCCATCACTGTATCCATGGCCTGCTAGAAGGTAGCCGGGGCATTGGACAGACCATGGGGCATCCTTGTGGGTTGAAATAGCTCTTGGTTGGTGATGATTGCACATTTCTCTTGGTCAGTGGGGGGTAGATCAATCTGTCAGTACCCACTGATAAGGTCCATGGCGCTGAAGAACTTGGTGCTATCCAGTTGGCTCAAGGTATTGTTAATGTGAGGGAGAGGCTATGAATCCTTCTTGGTAACAGCACTCAGCCAGCAGTAGTTGATCACCACACAGTTGCTATTATCCTTCTTTTTGACAATCAGGAGAGGGGAAGCCCAAGGGCTTTTACTAGGTGCCAGTAAGCCAGATCCCAATAGTTTCTGGAGCTCCTTGTTGGCTACGGCATGATTGGCTTGACTACGCCGTATGGGTCTGGAGCAGATAGGTGGGCTGCATTGGGTGTCAATATGATGGGCAACATTGGCAGCCTTGCCCAGGTCATAATCATCTTTGGCCAACACATCCTTATACTGAGCAAAGAGATCCTTGGATTGATCCTTTTGCTCTTCAGAGAGGCCAGATTGGGAGTTGCGGCTTATGACTGCTAGCACCAGTGGTTGTTCACAGGGTAGGCCCAGCTCAGAGAAGTCTGCAAAGGGGGGCAGTCTCCTGCAGGTTGTCATTCTCTTCCAGTTGTATATAAGCCAGGAGCTGGTGCTTGGAGACAACTATGGCTTCACAACTAATGTTGGTCAAGAGTATGAGAACTCCCTTCTCACTTGGAATTAGGATGCCTGGTGCAACCCATGGTTCTAGTCTGGAGGCGTTATGGATGCCAAAGATTTCCCCATGAGTACCATCAGGTAGAGCCAGCAAGAGGCCTGTATTGTGGATTACCTGAGAGCCAGGTGGAACTTCACATTACAGGAGGCGTAGACTGGTATTCCTTTGGCTTCCCCAAACAAGAGAGGTAGCACCTTGACCTTCTTACTATGTAGTGTATAGGCCACTGGCAGTTCTCCATCTGTGTACTCCAGGTTGATGTAGTGCAGACGGTGTAAGGGCAGGTCAGAAGGGCGGTCTCCATGATAGAACATGATGATAGAGTGGCCCAATATCCCAAATGTATGGTCTCCATGGTTGGTCACAGTGCCATATGGATCATGAAGCTAGTCCCAAGCAGAATGTCATAGCTGTTGTTTTCCAGAACTATAGCAGGAGCAGTGACCATTAGCTTCTCAAAGCAAAGAGAGAGGGAAGAGTGGGCTCCTTTTGCTCTGGTTGTCTGTTGCCCAGCAGTACCAAACTCTTCATGATAGGCTAGGTCCAGTGCCAGTTTAAGCTTCTTAATCAGCTGTGAGGATATGATATTCCCAGGAGCACCAGTATCCAGTATGGCCCAAACGTGGGTTTTGTTCACTACCAGGTTGATATAGGTACAATCCTGGTGCTCCTCCCTGATCTCCACAATCTTAGAGACCTTGTGGACGCTCAGTCCCTTGAACTTCTCCAGGAAGGTATCCATGGCAGCTCCCACGGCTGGGCTTGCTTCTTTAAGGGACTCTAGCGGTGCCAAGACGTTTACTGTCTGAAGCAGCTTTGCCAGTTGTTCAGCACTGTCCTCCTCATGAGTGACTTCAACACCTGGTTGAGCCAGTTGTTTGGCATAGGGTAAGTACATTGTTTTCTGAGCTATTTGGGGGATCACCACCTCAGGTCAAAGTGTAGTCCAATGAGTTCAAGTGTTAACAGTGAGGACTCAATGCAAGAGGTCCTCTTAGAATCCTTCAGACTCCACATCCTTGTGTATTGGTTGGGAGTCAAAGTCAATCAGAGAGGGTTTGCATTAGAGTTTGCCTCAGAGTAAGGTAAAGCGGCAAGCCTCTGGGCAGATTTTTTGGGGGGCAGCGGTACAGGGGGAGATGAGGGTGTCAAAATTACAAAGGCAGCCAAGGATTTCTCCTTGTCCTGGCTGCTTAGTAGTTTTTGACTGGTCCTCATTGTCCTCCTTAATATCAGCGTCCCTGGCGTAGTCACCCTTGGTGTCCTCTATGCCTAAATGGTGGACCTTTTGGTGAGGGTTCTTACATTCCCAAGAGAAGTGGCCAGCCATACTGCATTTGAAGCAAGTACGGGGAGCATTGTTGGCTGGTGCGGGTCCAACCTTGTCGGAAGGCTTGGGTATCTCCACAGTCACACGGGGTCTATACTCAGCTTGTTGGCGGGGGCGGCTTTCAGGAAGAGGGATCTCAAACTTCTCATTATAGGTGCGCAGGAGGCAAATCAGATCTGGCACGGTGCAAGCATTGTAAATGCCCAGCTTAAGAACCAGGGATAGCTCTTGGTTGACACGTACAACATTGAGGAGTGCTGAATGCACATCAATAAACTGCACAGTGCTCATAGACAACAGGGTTTGAGCTTCAAGGTAGAACCTAGAAGTGAAGTCTTCTAAGGTTTCTCCCACCCTTAGCTTGATATCAACAAAGTCCATCTTGCAACCAAGAAGGGCCTCTTGGCTACCAAATTCCTCTGTCAAGGCTCTGGAGATATTGACAAAGGTCCAGCCATTTTCAGGGAGGTGTGGCAAGATAATGGTTTGAGTTTCAGTATCCAGACAGTTGATTATTGTGGAATCCCTCATGGTGTTGTCAGCGCCATACATGGAGTTTTGTTATAGGCGTAAAAACATGGCCACATTACTCTTGCGGTCCAACTTGGGGAGATTGACAGGCTTGAAGTTGTTGGAGCCATGTTGGATGGGAGCAGGAGTGATCCTTACTGGGGAGCGGGTGAGACAGGAACAGCTGAGGGTAGAGGCAGCAAACCTAGCCTCAGAGGCACGTCAACGGTTTTCCTCTCATTGAGCTTTGTGTTCATTTTCTCTGTCTTGAGAAGCCCCAGAGGCTTCAGGAGTGGCCAGGACGTCATCCTCAGACTTCAACACAGGCTCCAATACTTGTACAGCGTTGGGATCCAACCAAGTGTTGCCATCATTGCTTCCGTATCTATGATAGAACTCAGGTGGGAGGACCTTAGTGGACTGTGGAAACTCTTGGAGTTGATGGACATAGCCTGTAAGTTGGCGGCAATAATCTTACTGTCCATTCTATCCAATTGGCTCTGGAAGGCATCAAGAAGAAGTTGCAGCTTGTCCAGCTCATCCTGAAAACCTTGTTCTCTTGATGTGTGATATCCAGTTCATCTTCCAGAGAGGTAATGCGTCTTTCATGGGTGGCAAGCTTGGCTTGAAGCAAGGCTATCACTTCCTTATTCTTCTTGTCTTGGGTCTGGCTATCTGCTCTGTCATGCAATTGTCAAAGTTTGAGACAATCCTGAATCTCTGACACAGTGTGATAGCCATCAAACAGTAAGGTAAGATTGGCGCTTTGCTGGACCAGTTCTGTCTGCATCTTCTTGTAGTGATCAAATAGCTCAAGGATGTCATAGCCAAGAAGGTGGCTAGAGGGGGAGTTGTCTGTAGAGGTAGACGTGGGAGTGAACAAGGGGATGGTGGCAAGGCGACGGGCTAGGACTTCCACCTCATGAGTCAGGCTTCAAACCACGGGACCAGTCTCAAGCACGTGGGTGGTAACCACACTAATCCAATTGACGTCTACACCCTGATGAGTGAGGGTCTGTACCACATGCACTGGGACTAGTTTAGCTATTCCCTTCTTAATGGCTTCAACCCATTGCAGCATGGTATTCTGGGTGTTGGTAACTTTGGCCAGATATTGATTTGCAGTGGTGAAATTATTGCCAAGCTCAGAGTAAAGGACCTGGAGGAACGTTTGTTGATTGGATACCAGTATTCCTTGGTTGTGCACTAGACTTTGGATGCGGCCCAGGTGCATTTGGTTATGACATACAGCAGGGCAAGTAAACTGTTTTAAATAGTCCTTGATATGCTCAACAGTGCAGAGGTCACAGCAAAGTTGGTCAGGGTTGACCTGGGAGAAATTCTGAAAGCAAACCATGGAGTTATCAGCAAAAGTTGCTGAATAGCCAGGTGTTCAGAGCAAGCACTATTGCCAGGAGCACCAGAGTCCATGGCTTGGATGGTACTACAGATGGCGTCCTCAGAAGGAGAGGAGTTGGCATTTATCTCCAAAGGGGCAGGGGCTTGCAGGATCAAGGGTTGACCAAAAAAAATGGCTTGGGGATGCTGATGTTCTGACATGAAGTGGCTAAGGGGGGGCAGGCCATAGGTGTAAATTCACTGCCACCTCTGGCTTTGGATCAAACTGTTTTCCCCCACCACACCAAAAAGGGACCAAAAACTACAGCCAAGCCACTCAATTCTCTAGGAGATTTGACTCATACTGTTGATGAGATATTTGTTCTGGCCTACCCTGCAGACCCCCTGGCTTTGGTTGCCCCAGCCTGGGAAGAAACGCTGGTCAATTTGGACTATTTGTTAGCATGGTATTGTCCTCTCTTGAAAACCATTAGGAACGCCCAATCAAATGACGCCACATCTGTGACCAGAAAATTAAATGGACCTGAACTGGTTGAGGAGCCTTCCAGCCAATCAGGTGACCCCGAAGAAATTGCCCTGAAACTTTTCAATCTCCCTGGCTCTGGCCAGCAAATTTTATCACACAACCAATCATATCCTATTTCAAACAGTCAGGTGACCTCCCCCCAGCAACTCACCCCCTTTTAACAATGCCAGGGGACTTTGGGGTCCCCTGTTTGTCAATTGTACATTTTCATTAAAATTTTGGTAGTTACACTTCTTTTGTTATTTGACTTGGACTGAAACCTCTGTTTTGAGTCCATATTATCTAAAGATTAAAGTGTTAGTTGTTTCTTCAAAACTTACCTTATATCCCCCTGGTTCAACCCTGGGATCTCTTTTGTGGCTGTCTGAAGAAGCTCAAGCGTATAATTCTTTTCCTATACTACTTTTGCTTTTGAGAATTCATTTTGAACTTAAATTTTCAATTAGATTTCTATATAAAACTTACTTTATATTTGAATTTTCCTTGAATTTTTTGTTTTTGAACCCGCTTTTGTTTTTAATTAGTTTAAAGACTCCAAGTTCACGCCCAAGATCTCCCGGGCCTCTCTCTGTTGCTCCTGTTTGGTTCTTTTCTTGTGGCTACCTCTGGCAGCACAAAAATTATTGTTTGCAGTTAAGTAAAACCAACCTTTCTGTCCCAAATTTTGCAGGGAACACAACTATCATAATCCCAGCTATCAAATTTGTGGTGTTTTCTCTGGCACCCTTTGTGCTGCTTCTGTGGTCCACCTTGCCAGACTTATGGGCCAGGATTTCCTCCTCTGTCTGATTTATGGGTGAAGATCCCTTTAGCCTCCTTGATGTTCCTAGTGACCTCCTCCTCTCCAGAGAGGCTGTGGTGAAAAGTCTGACGTGTGATGACCTAGATTTGGATGTCATTGACTATATCTTGCCCTCCACTGAGGGAGAGAGAATGTTAGTGCCTCCCCTTCCTAGCCTGGGTAAAAACTCCTCAGTTCCCCTTAATGTTCCTGAGATGCCTGCGCCCGTTGCTTCTTGTGCCCCTTGGGTAATTACTAGCCTCATGTTGATGGGATTGAACTCCTACTTCCCTCCACTGTCCCTAGTGTCCTCCTTCTGGTCCCCCCTTAGAGTGGCTATCCCAGTTCTCCACTGGGCAGCGTCCTGGTGGTTTCTTTCACTGGGATGGGAGCTGGACTTATTTAGTTTAGCCCCCCTCTCTCACAATAGGGAGTGCCTGCTCTTTCCCCAGCATGGGCATTAGCAGAAGTGAAGACCGGTGCCTGGTGATAGGGGGAAGCACTGGCAGAAGGCTCAGCCAGGGGCATTCCTCCCTCTTCACTGAAAGGACCGCGGGGGGTGGGGGCTGTTGGTGTGGAAAGACATGAGCGCCAATGTCGTATTAGTGGTAGCAAGGAGTGCTAATTTCTAAAAACAGTTAGTCAGGAACCTATTTCTTAATACTATATCTGTTGATCTTATAGTGGCAGCCTTTAGATAGGATAGAAAAAGATAGGGTATTATGACAAAACTAGTGCTTTATTTGATAGTATGACGCTTATATAGTATAAGGCGGGGAATTTACACTAGGGAAAAGGAGGCACAGACAGAAGGACTTTCCTAATGGAGGAGAGTGGACAGGCACATTAGAAAGTCCCGCGCAATGGAACAACCAGTTTCACATGGCTTTCCTTATGGAGGCAGGGGGCTTTACTTATGTTGTCTATAATTAACCTCAGAAGTAAAGCCTGTGTCTAATGCACATTCAAAAGACCTTTTAAACACCTGTTTTATGGGTGTTTTGAACGTGATTAACCTTATTAAAACTGTCTTGAGAGGAAGAAATTGCGTGATTGTTTTGTTGCTCAATTCCTAAGTGAACAACGTAATGTCTAATCCATTCAGGATCTGCAACACCTGGTCTACTCTCTAATTCCTTCTTTCATTTGACCCAGGTTTCCACCATTCTTAACACACTTGTCAAGTTGTCTTGGGTAGGTCCTTATCCTGAGGACCTCCCACCCTTTCCAAAGCCAGCAAATATGAATCCTCTTTCCTGGACCCACACGACATCAAACTTACAACAGTCCCAAATCACCCCCTCCCCTCCCTGCATCAACTTTCTCCTATGGATCCAGATTTCCCTCCCACCCAGGATTGTTTTCTGTGGTTGCTTACTGGTGCCTTGGTTATGGCCTTGGATGCCTATTTCCCTCTTCTGTCTTGGCCAGCCTCTTTTGGGAGGCCTCTTTGAGCAGTCATTCTAGTCCTGTACTGGATGGCGTCCTGGTGGATGGTTCCGGCAGGATGGGAGCCAGACTTTGTTAGTCTAGCCCCCTCTCTTACATATACAGTCAGGTTTGGGTGTAGAAGGGGCTTCCATACCAGTTTGATAATCTGAAAAGATAGTTGTATTTCTCAAAAACAGGGTGGCACTGTGCTTATACCAGGCTCCTTTGTGATAAACCGTTCTTGGGGTTCTCTGTTTGGCCAGGCAATCAAAGTGGAGGATGTTATCCAAGGTGAACTCCTTGTATTATGGCTTGAGGGAATATTCAGAGAAAAGTTTTAGGCCAAAGGGAGCTTTTAAGAGACAATAAGATTTGGGCAGGGTTTCAGGAACTTCCTTGGATAGGTGGGCCGCTGGGCCAAGTTTTCCTGTTAGAACAGTAATGAAGTGAAAAATAGCCAATGCTAAATATGAAATAAAACTGTAGAACCAAGTTCACATTATCTTATTTATTTTATAATGGTGATATTGCTTTTACAGGTGTCTTCTGGGGTTGAATAAATTCTGTTTGCTAAGTTTGGCTTGACCCTGTTCACATGTTAACTGAATTTTACTCAGTTCTTCAGGGCCAAGAGTTCCAGAGTCATGATGCACATCATGACACACTATTCTCTCTAGTAAGGTGACCTAAAATTTGACAGGCTGTTGATTTTTCAATAGCAGCTCCATTATTTTCTATTTTCTTCCTATCATTCATGGTTTCAGGTCCCTTGGCAGGCGTCAGCTGAGTTGTTTTCAACTTGATGAGCCAAATATCCTCTAAAAAGCTTTTTCATTAGCTGGCTGTAAAAAACATGGACAAGCAGCCCCAGCTTTTGACCAATCATTGGCATTAGCAACAAAATTTGACCCTTCAGTATGAACAACAATTTCCTTTTCTGATGGCCTGTCAGCTATGACAGGAGTGACAATATTTTGATTACGTGCCTTCAGCAGTCTAGATTGGTCTGAATGAATCACAATTTCATAGTTATTTTCACAAGTGAAGAGATAAAAAAATAAAATTCAGCTGCAAATTAATATGATTAATCAGTTTATACTACTGACTGGCCCTGCTTGCTCATTGGCTAGCCACAATGTATTTGGGAGGGTAGCCTGAGCCCCTGTGAGATCCATGGATTCATCAGAGGAGGGTTCTGGGTTCAATTCTGCTGACTGTAATTTGTTATTTCTTTTGAGAGAAATGTCATCCATGATAAATCTTCTGTTGGCGCTAAACCTGGTCACCTCCCCAGTAGGGCTGTGGAAGATCTGAAACAATTCCAGAAAATTGTCACAGCTACAGTTTTTCCGGAATTGTTTCTGTACACATCTACAGATGAATGTCTTTCAGATTTTTTTTAAAAATAATTATACTTTTTTCTCTTTCAAATTTTAAAATAAAAAAGATAATAATTTAAATTTTTTTGAGCTCAAAATAAAAATTTAATAAAAATATATATTAAATCTAGCTTGTCTGGAAAAGAGAAACCCCTTTTTGACTATTTTTTGTTTTTAAAATTTTGATTTCCCTAGGTAAGGGGAATCCAAAATCCAAAAATGCGGCAGAGGAGACACACCAATTATGGTATTTACTGTAATTGGCACGTTTTTAATCTGCCACAGCCCTACTCCCCAGCAACTTTATAAAATTGTATATAACTGCTCAAGTTGTAGGAGAAATTATTTCTATATGTTTTAATTGGAAGAACTTACTGTGACAGAAATCACTGGATAGTATGAAGCCGTTTCTAAGTGATGGAGAATTACCACCCAAATCCACATAGAATTGATGATTAACCACCAACGCGGCTTCAGATGTTTTTTTGTGAAATTTCCTATTGTAACTCCAGGATTAAGTAGAACAATTAGTCCTAACTAAAGTAGTCCTAGATAAATGACCTGGGAAAGCATCAATGCATCTTCAGCGTAAAATTCTGGGCATTGGGAAGTAACACAATTTTCAGTTTCAAGAATGGGGGGAGGAGCTGCAAAATTGGCTGGCATGAAATTGACATTGGGAGGCACCAACAATAAAGTTCCAGCTGCAAGGCCCCATCTTCCAGAAATGATTTGGTTCAGAATCAGATTGTACGGAATATACTGCAACAACCCAATCACAGGATGTATTTTTTTAAAAATCAAAATTAGAACTTGGGATAAATGATTTTTATTGAGTAAATTTAGGAGGACTCAACTCTTAGAGTTGAAACAGGGAAAATTATTCAATATATATCAAAAAAGCAACTAAGAAATACCACCTGAATCTTGACCTCCTATTCCTTCCACATTGTTCAGCAAGTATATGGTCCAGGTTGCAAAGAACCCTTTAATGACCTGTTTCTGACGGCCCTGCCAATTAACAAGCTCATATTGGGTGACCCTCAAATTATGTCAATTTATCAACTTCAGTTTGAAAGGGGGAGCTGGTTTCAGCTGGCAGACTGGAGCAGCCTTGACCCATTTTCGATCAACTGTTTGGTTTAAATCTGTTAACTTGGTCAATTTTGATACAGGTTTCCCAGCTTTCCAAGCCTTCTTACTTGGACAGACAATACCTGGCATTATGGAACCTACCGTGACACTTACCTATTATTAAGTCCAATAGTGGCTGACAACAAATACAAAGTGCTTATATTTCAGTTCAGTTTGCTGGATAATGCTGCCGCTTGAAGGGGTTGTTAGACACTTTGAAGTGTCTCCCAGCATCCCTACCTGCGGCAGTGTTAATAAAAGCAAATATATATATAAATAGACTTAATTTAGTCCTGTTTGTCTAAAAGGTAAGAGAGTCAAAAATTATATAAAACTTTCCTAATAATGATTGGAGCTTAGAATTCTTTCATCAACTATTATTGGACATCCCATCTATTTCTCTACCAAACAGATAAGATTAGATTTACTAAGCCAAAGTAAGCCATCACTAAACACAGTACTAACTTTTCAATTTTAACACTGTACATTTACTTCAAAATAAAGGCAAGCTTCAAAATATACATACAATATTAACCGTTTTAAGCATAGTAGATTAGGGATTTCAAAGGTAAGAATGTTTTTAAAAGTTCAAAGCTAACATTAATTTAAAAAGATATTTAAAAAGATAATAAGTTTTTAAAAAAACTAATCATTTGGAGATTCATGTTGCAACCGGGTCTCCAGCCTTGCCTGCTAACATACCTTACAATACACAGGGGGCACTCAACAAGTTGCCCCTTGACATGTCTAACATTATGAATTAATCTGATGGCAATATCAAATGGCAGGTACTTCATTCTAATTAGGAGCGCTACCAATTCAACTTGCTGATCCCCGCATGAGTTATTCCTTGGCTCCAAACCTTACATGGAACTCCCCACCATGCCACCTTATTGTGGCCTTGTGGCTTTCCCCATATATTATATTAACCACTATATTCTTCAATAAACAATACCTTGTTCTTATTATTCTGTCCTTTCTATTGGACTGTTGTCTTCCCCAATTCCAAGTACTGAATCCTCATTGGTTCAGTTGCAACATTCAAATCAAAGCTGAATTCAAGTAAGCATTTCACCCAATTTACTAACCTCCTTTCTTTTTAAAAGGACCTCCACCCCAAAGAAGATTAAGTTTAGGTAATCTTCTTTAACTAAATTAACTAGCCTAGATTAAAAAACCAGATTTTTGCCCTGAAGTGGATCTTGGGTTAGTAAGTATTGTTTTGATTAACTAATATTTTTTAATCAAGCTTCATTTCAGGTAATCATTTCACTCAAGCTACTAATCTTCCTCTCTTTTAGGTTGACTTAGTTCACAGCAGATCTTGGGGTGGGTAAGTTAATTTCACCAAATTTACTAACCTGGATTAAGAAAACCTAGATTTTTGCCCTGAAGCAGATCTTGGTTTGGTAAGTGAATTTTCTAATTACTAGCATTTTTTTAAAAGTGCCCAGTTTTCACTACAGCAAATGGGTCATTATTTGTTAGATTAATCTGTTTCCTATTAACTGTGCTACTTAAAACTTTAAAATTTTGTTTTAATTTTCTTATCAATAAATTTAATAATTACAACAATTTTATCAAAATAAATCTTATTTAATCCTTATAATATAAAAACCTATATTAAATTAATCATTTTCTACTTACAGCTAAATTAAACTGTATTAAAAGCTAGTAACAATCTTATTTCATATACCATTATTTCTTGAAAGCTGATTAGTACAAAATAACATCATTCTAAAAAGAGCAACCTAAAAATACAATAAAAACTGATATGATGCTTTTTGTTGGAAATCAAATTGTTGCCTAAAATCTTAGCTTTTTTAAAATATTTAATTTAAAATATAATCATTTTTGAATCCCTCTTTTTAAAAAGAGGGCAGATAGCTTTATTTTGCATATTTAATAAATATTAAATAATTTTGGATTTTTTAAAAAAAAATCTAGTAAAAAGTTAAAAAAAACTAAAACTAAAATTAAAACTGAACTTTTATTGAAATTTCAGTGATCTCATTTAGCATAAGTAATTTATTCTTAAGTTAGATTTTATAGAAAATATATAATAAGAACTTATAAGAGAGTAAAAGTTTTTCTTTTCAAAATTTTAAGTATTTAATATTAATAAAATAGCTTTATACAACTATTTAATAAAATTATATTTTTATACTGTATGCTAGAGATAATATGTATAAAAAATTCAAACATAAAGAATGTATCAAAATCCTGCTTTATTTAATTAAATTTTATAAAGGTTAAAATTTATTTGAACTAAATGGAAAATGATCTTAGTTATTGTATCTATAAAAATAAGATACAAATTTAATTATACAAGCAAATATTTATATGTGATTAGAAAAACATTTTTGTTTTGATAGATTTAAAATATATAAAGTTCATTTTTTAAGAACTGTTAAAGGTTATAATAAACTTAAGTTTATTTAAAAAAAGGTTTTTGAGTTGGTTACTAAAAGTAAGCTAAATAATGATTTATACTTTAAATTTAGTTTACTGATTAAAATATCATACTTTAAGAGTTAGTTAGCATATTTTATTTCAAATAATAATTTTATAAGCTTACATTCAAAGCCACTTCAAGATACTTAATTGGTATTGAAAAATAAAGTTGCAGCACAATTCCAAAAGCTGAGGTTAAGGGCTTTATAATGATACTAGTTTGAGCAAAATTGAAGTAATTTTTGCCAAAATATCAACAGTTAACTAGAATATAGAAAGGGGTAAATAAACTATGATATCAGACTTCAGGGGTGATATCAATAAATTAAGGAGATCAGCTGGGGGTCAGTTGGGGATTTATGCCTGTAGTGCAAAAGCTCAGCTAACATGGTATTTAAATAGCTCAACTTTACAGAAATTTACTTTACAATCCACATATTTACTCCTCTCTGATAACTGCACATCTATTTCCAAGCAAGAACTGCCTGAACCAAGCCAAGGAACCCAACCACTATCATTATGGAACCTATCAAGTTTGCACCTCAGATGACACCCTTCTTCTCACTGGGGGCTTCTACTAAGAGAGAAAGAATCTCTATGCTTAAAAAAGCATTCCTTTTTACTGCTGGCAGTGATCTTAACAGCTTTGTTGAGCATTTCTTATTAAAAACAGAGTTTGGAAAAAGTACCTTCTTACCTGTCATACAAAATTCTAAAACAGATGATTTCCTTAACAACCTAAAGGAATTGATGTCAGAGTCCCCTGCCAAGCACCTTCCTTCCCTAAGAGCATTGGTTCATCAAGCTACAGTCTGAAAGAGCTTTGGGATTGTGGATTTAAAATGACAAAAATGGGTATTCATATTCTAAAAAAATAAAAATGCTAAAAAAGTATCATTAAATTCAAAAAAATAAAAAGGAAATATGATTCAGTAAAGAAAGAAAACATAAAAAATATTTTAAAACATATATTAAAAAATTCATTTCCAACTAGCCAATTTACTAAAAAAATCCCCTGGATTGATTTATGAAGAATTACAAAAAGAGTTGAGTGAATACTCAACTAAAATAAAATACTCATTATTGAAAACAAAAAAGAAATTTACGAAGATATGAAAATAAAAAACAATATTTCACTTTCACTTTCCACTTTTTTAAGCTTATTCCTAATAATATAATTAAAAGCAAAAAGCAAACTGATGTGTAACATTTGCAACTTAAAAAAGTCATTAGAAATGAAGAAAAAGGATTTGAGTATAAAGAAGTTGCCATTGCCTAAATCTATTAAAGAAAATTTGAAATCTATTGACCTAAATGAAAAGTTTTATAAGCATCAAAATAAAGAATATATTAGTGATATAAATAATCTTGATAATAATTCATGTGTTATAGTAATAGACTATAAAGAAAACTTTAAAATAGGTGGGGGTCCTATAGAGACAAATAATTGTTTTTATGAGAAAATACCTTTTTCTTTATTAGGATTTGCAATTGCTTTTAAAGAAAATGAGAAAATTAAATATGAGTATCATGACTTTTTATCTGAAATTTTATCTCATGACTCTTTGTTTTCAGGTCAGTGTTTGATAAGTCTGCTTAAAAATAATAAATTTAAGAGTATTAAAAATATTAAAGTTTGGACTGATAATGGTAATCATTTCAGATCTTATGAATTCTTATATTATCTTTTTAAAGAGGTACCTAAAATTATAAAAGGAACAATTAAGTTTAATAGATTTGTTGAGTGTCATGGCAAAAGTATTGTTGATGGTCATTTTGGTGTATTATCTAAAATATTTAAACAAAAAGAAAATGAGATGTATATAAAAAATATAAATGATCTCAAAATGGTTTTTGAGAGAGAGGAAGAAAGAAAGGGTTTATATGAGACACTTGTAAATAGTTCAGATGTTTCCCAAAAAACCTTTTTTCACATCTATGATAGAAAATCTAGGCCTAAAAAAAGCTGGCTTGAAGTCAAAGCATTTTATGTTAATCATTCATATTTAATGAAAGATGGTGAGCTGTATGTTTCACCTTTGATATTTGAGGATAATAAGGAGTACTCCAAAATAAATTATTGTGCAAAGTTCTGCACAGATGACAGAGAAACAAAGAGAGCTGATACTACTAAAGAATTAGTAGGACATGTTCATGAAGTTGGATGCATAACAAAAACTTATATTTTACATAGAGTAAATAGTCTTTTAAATACAACAACTTTTTTTCTAAAAATAACTAAGAAATTAATTATATGAGCCAAAGATAGGGTAATAGCAATTATAGCTTTGGGGCTGCTATTACTCTCCCATGCAACTCATATATTTAATTCATGGCTTATTAAAATAGAAAAAAGGGTTTTAGCAAAAAATACAGCTAATAGAAATAAGATTTATTTTTATTATTTGTATATTTTACACTATTAAACTTTTCTTCAGTAAACTAAGCATTATACTAATGTTCAAAAAACATAAGTTTATGACTTAAATGATACCAAAGAAGTTAAAAGGCTTTGAAATGCTTAAGCTGGCGCCTTGGCTTAATCTAACAAATAATGACCCAAATGTTGGGCTGGGTAAGTTTTTTTACTAACTTACTAACCTTTTTATAAAAACAGACAAAATTTCCCCCCTGCAGCAAATCATGGATTAGGTAAGTCATCTTTTCCAAACTACTAACCTTAATTTCAAGCTCCAGATTTCTTCCTACAGCAGATCCTGGGGTGGGTAAGTTTTTTTAGAGTAAAAAGATATTTACTAAAAAACTGTTTGTCTAAATTAGTTTTTTATTTAACTAGCTCTTTTTTACCCAAATTCAGCTTTTTACTATTAAGGTAATCTCTTTGACTTTCTTTAAACTTAATTAGCTATATCTTTGAATATTAAGTTTTATTTTATTTTTATATGATTACTAAATACTAAAAGGCATATTTCAAAGTCACTTAGTTTTAAGTTCTCTACCAAAAAATTATAATTTTCTTGAAAAACTTCTAATTAATCTTCATATTTTAGGTGTTATTCAAGTTTTGTCTTATTATAAAAAACAGAAGTGTCCAAACTCTACTTAAAATCTTTTTCACCCAAATAGAACATTTATAACAATTTTTATTTCACCCCCATCTGCAAAACTCTAGCACCACATAAACTACTTTAAATATCATATATAGTAGCTACTCTAGATCTTTTAACTTTCATCTACTCATAAAATTAGAGGGTTCCTCTTTTAAAAGACCACCATAATTAATTAATTTTCTGAGATAACAAAAATATATTAGAAATTCATAACTAATCAATTTTTAGACCATGCTACAATGGCTTCATTTTATGATGTTTTCTGCTAAAATCAAAAGCAATAACTTACCAGAGGGTACTGAACACACAAAAATAAAATGCATTCTAATCAAATGCTATAAAGCTGAAATAACAACACATTGGATTACTAAAAATATCTACAAAATCAAACACTATCTTATCAAAAATAGGAAATAATGATATCAAAAATCAGAGTACCACATGGAATTAAACTTATATTTAAAAATTAAATTAAGGTCAATATGTTAATAAATAAAATATGCAGTCACCAACAAATAAAGACTGTATCTTAGTAAAAAGGTGTACTACAAAAAGAATATATTAGGCTTATAAACTACAAAGTAATGGTTCAGGAACAAAAGAGCTTATAACATGTACTTGATCTTTATTAATTTGGGGAACTATAATTTCCATTGGAGTTCAAAATATATACTGAAAATAAAGAATCTAAAAGGGCTGCAGTTTCATTATGTGGATAAAAATAGAGTACTTTTCAGAGCTGTTGAGATATACAACCAAAACCAAGTGCTGAGCACACAGAAGTTAATCAGAAAACAAATCTTAAGTGGGCTAATTTTATTGTTAACATGTATAAATTGTTGATTTTTGTGTGTGTTAACTTGGTGTTTTATGTTTGGGTTTGTTTGTTTATCTTGCGAGCTCTAAAATTACTGTAATTAATCTCCAGTCTCTTAAATGTCAAAATATAATGCATAACAAAAGATACAAACTGCTAATAAAGCCTTGATAATAGTATAATAGAGTATTTACAAACCATACACCCATTCTTCTCTAATAAAAAGTAGCAATTATAATAAAGCTATCATTTTTATATTAAAAATTACTTTAGATGTCATTAAATCATCTTTTAACAGCCAGAATAGTAAATAAGATTTAAAAAAGATATACTGAACTACCAAAAAAGTATTTCTGCTAGAAAAGAAGAAAAATATAACTGGAAAGCTTTACAAGAATGGGGCTGAGTTAGCAGGCTGTTTTCTTTTGGTAGCCTGCAAACTACTGAACTTTATATATTCATCAATTTTTAATATTATTTCATTGACTAAATCTAAATAATTTCTACCAAGAAGCCATAAGGGTGCCCACATCTTTATACAGTTTTTTACCAGGTATGAGACTAGCAACGCATAATAGCAGGCTGCCATCACCCATGGGTTTTCACCAAAAAGATTTATGATAACAGTTATTAAAAGCCTAAAAATTTTAATGTTTAAAAGATATAACTTGACACCTATTTTTAATCATAGTTTTTACTAGCTATGGACTAGAAACATGTACCAGTGGGCTGCTGTAAAAGAGTGAAGCTGAGCGTAGCACAGCTTTGCTCTTTTGGCAGCCAGCTTACACATATTTCCTTTTACCAGCTATAGAATAGCAAGGCATACCAGCAGGCTGCCATCATTGAACACTTTTAATCAGATATAGGTCAGAAATGCATACTAGCGGGCCGCCGTACAAGAGTGAAGCTGAGTGTACCACAGCTTTGCTTTTGAGACAGCCAGCCTGACATACCTTTCCTTTTACCATCTATTGGATAGAAGCACATATCAGCAGGCAGCCATCATTAAGCGCTTTTTAACAACTACAGACTAGAAAGGCATACCAGCGGGCTGCTGTAAAAGAGTAAAGCTGAGCGTAGCACAGCTTTGCTCTTTTGGCAGCTTTCCTGAAACATCTTTCCTTTTACTAACTAGAATATGAGATAAATATTTTAGAAGACCACTTAATGAAAAAGGCTTTCAGCTAGGATACCTGGACGTGTACCCAGGCGGGATGCCGTAAAAGGGCAAAGCGGGCATAGCTCAGCTTTGTTCTTTTGGCATCACACCCACCACACCATGCTTGTTTTTATAGTGGGGGGCAACAGCGCCCATGTTGACATTAAAAATGTTGACAGCGGCCATGTTGACACTTTTAATGTTGACACTATAGTAAAGTGACAACCCAGTTTTACTTAATGTCGTTTCCTGGATGTTGACACTTTTTTAATTAACAAAACACTTTACCCTGAACATTTTTAATATAAAAAATATTTTAAAATACATTATTATACTGAAATGACCCCAGAGAGTTCAAAACTGCAATAAAAAATTATTATGAGTAATAAGAATAAGGAGATATAATCAACTGTTTTTCAATTTACTATGTAAATTATACTCTTTATTATAAAATTGTTTTTTATTCCCATAAAAATCAAAATTCCAATGAACCAAAAATAAAGATATTTAATATATAATAATAAATACAAAATATAAGAAAATTATAATTTAAATTTATTATACTTCATATAAGCATAACTGAAAAAATCTCATAGCTTAAAGATAAATTAACAAAATATAAGATATTTCTTACTAAACCACATTAAAACTGTATCTGAAACTTACCATTTATACCTAAAAATATTATCAAAATATAAATAAATTAAAAAATTAAAAGTTTTAAAGTAAAAAATATACAGGCAAAGTAAAGCAAGGTTTATTTGGCTAATTAAAGCCACCAGCAAGAGCAGTGGTGACATCTTCAAGGTACTTCTTAATCTCTGCCACATTATACTTTTTCTTTACCACCTTCTGCACGTCCTCCTGGTAGTCTTTCTCCTTGGACTTTTTCTTCTTGGGGGCCACCTGGTTGGCCAGATCACAGAACTTGGAGACAGTCCGGGCCTGCTCCTCCTATAGCTTAGAGAAGAACTTGTTATATTTGGGGTTGGTCCCAAACTTCACCTTCAGGTGCTTATGCCAAACCTCAAGGCTAGAGGTAGTCTTCATCTCCCCCTTGAGGCAGGCGCCTTGACAGTTCCAAGGGGCAGTGGCCCTGCTCTTACCTCTCTGGGCAGTCACTTTCTTGCCCACCCATTGGCGCTCAAAGTAATCCAGGTAGCCTTTGATGATGGTGGAGTGCTTCTTGATGTAAGCATCCTCCAGGAGGGCCTCAAAGCCAAGCCCAGTATGCTCTGGGCGCACAAAAGCCAAGACAGCAAACTGAGTCAGGGAAAAACAGCACTTCCCCTTACCATCATTAAGATACTTCTTGAAAAGGTCCTTCTCACTCTTGAGATTCTTGACAAGGGCCTGCCTAAAATGGCAAAAGCAGCCCTGGACTTCTCCATTAAAGGTGGACTTGAAGGCTCTGAACTGAGCCTGCTTAAAGTCCATTATGATAACCTTTGGTCCAAGTGAGCGCACATGAGCTAGCTGCTCAGCGGCTATGGTAGACTCATCCTTCTCAGCACAGGAGGGATTTGCCCTTGTGGCATGAGTAAGAGGGGGTGCTGGTTGGTGGGAAGGGAGCTCAAAGCATCCTGGACTATCTTGAAGGCTCTGGTGTAGACTTCAGTCTTGGCACCAGGAAGGAGAAAGAACACAAGGGGGATGACCTGGTCATTAAACTGCCCATGCAGGACCCAAAGCTGCTTGAATAGGGAGGGGCAAGTAGCAAATGTGCCGTCGCACAGCCAGGTGGTAGCAGTGTTCAGCTGCTCTAGGTTTTGGGTTGTGGCGTAGGCTACAATCCGATCCTCCACTTCCTGCCCATTGTCATGGAGCAGGAACATCTCACCATCCTCTGTCTTCTTGAGGGCATCTGTGAGGATAAGGTCCTTGATGCTGGTGGCACTCTTGGCCAGGGGATTGGAGGCTTGACGCCTATCACTTACAAACTTGACCAACTGATTGTGAGTTGGAACCCTCTTCAAGTTGGTTGGGGAGAGGTACTTGCAAGCAAGCACGGCCAGCTGGGTGGCAGAAAGATCTTTGGAGGTGGGCATCACCTGCACCAGATACCACTTGAGAAGGCGGGCTATGGTGGTATTTGGCATGATGCAGGTATGCTTGCCCTTGATAGTTTGGACCAGGTCCCAGTGCTCAGTGTTGAGCCGCACTGGGCAGGAGCGGTCCTTGCAGGTGTAATGGCAGCTCTTGAAGCCCCAGTTGGCATTGTTGCAGCTGAAGATATACCCATTGGCTACCATAGCCAGCCCACCCTTTACACTCATGATTGGAAAGTATTTGGGCAAGGAAGAGGGAACCTTGAATTTGCCGTCAACGTTGCAGATGTTGTGGGCCAACAGAGGGTCCCAGGGGCCAGCAGGAGCATGGCGGAAGCCAGGGAAGTAATTAGGGCGGGGCTTTGAATCATCCCCAGATGAGCTTGAAGGGGGAAGTTTGGCGGGGGTGGGGAAGCAGAAGGGGGCTTATTGTGGTGCTCCTCATGTGCAGGAGACTTATCTTTGGGTGGGGTCTTTTTGCCTTGCCGCTTCTTCTTGGTTAGCTCCTAGTCAGAAGCCAAGTTGTAGAAGCTGTGCTCTGTAAGAGAGCCATCAGTTTCCTCTCCCCCAGTGGAGTGAGCTGGGCTCTTCTCAAGAGAGGGCTCAGGGGAGGGCTTTGGGGATGGTTTGAGGGTGGCCTTCTTTGATGAGACAGGCTTCTTTTTGGTGGGTTTGGTTGGCTTTGAAGGACGCTTGGTTCCTTTGGGCTGTTTGGAAGGGTTCTTATCCTAAAATAATAAGTAAAATGGTTTAAAATAAAGCAATGTATGTAAAAAAACAAACAAAACAACTTAAAAAGCATAATATATAAAAAGTAAATCTTTGATGGCTTTTCTTGGCATTTAAAAGTTAAAAAATACTTGTATAGGTTTTAATTTATTATAGTTTTAAATAAAAAATTAAAAATCAAGAGAAATATGCAAAAGTATTATATTTAGATATAGATTTTATTTTAAAAATTAGAAAATATGAAAGAGGAAAGTTAAAAATACAACATATCAAAAAATGAGAAGTTTCTATTATGTAAAACATAAAGTTTTATATGTGAGAACTGAAAAGCGTTGACATTATGAGTGACAATTAGTAAAAAAAGCTGAATTCTCACTGTCAATAAAAAATTGTAGACATTATTTTTGACGACATTGTCACTGTTGACATTTTTTTGAAAATTTACTATGTTTTTTCATAGTACGCTTAATTAAATTTAAGCAGGCTAGCAAAAATTAACCATCTTCTGTGTGTTTTTGTTCACATATAAAAATTAAAAAATATATATGAAAATAAGTAAAAAAAGTATCAAGGTTCTTTATTTCTTTATTAAAAATTATATTTTGGGGGTAGTAATATGATATTTTACCATTGCACTTATATGAAGTTGTTAAGAAGTTGTATTCAAGTATTGAAAAGGGTAAAGTGTTGACAACGTCACTTACGACATTCTTTATATGAGGTGGCATTTTAATCTAGGCTTAATTGCACCACTCTAATTTGCTTAACTCCACCCCGGGGGATGATCATGAGCAAATAAACGACATTTACGAGTGTCGACATTATTTTTAATAATAAATTCTATAGTAACTTACATAGTAACTCACGCTTAAATTATTGGATCACTGTTAGCCACCAATCCACTTAATATATTAAAGCCATAATAAGTGCCATATAAATATTTATAACATGAACATTTCAACAATCAAATGTATGTGCACTGTCTTTTTTCAATATAATAATTCAATAAAAAAATATTTTTAAATGCACACTTATTTTTTTTACTGTAGATGCTTCAGTTTTATTATTAAAAATAAGTTCAGCTTAAAAAGTGTTGACATTGACACTTTTACATCGTGAAAACAAATAAAAAATAAGCTAATTTTTATTAGTAAAAGTAAAGGAAAAATCAGGTTAAATCAAGTTTTTTATTAAGCTTAATATTAAATCGTGTTGAGATGGCCACAATTTCGTCGTGTTTTCTGGGTTCGCACCCCTGAACGCTTTAAAAAAAGAATTAAGCTAGTGCGACTAGCAAAAAACATAGGAAATTTAGAGTTTCGAGTTGACATGGGCACTATTGCCTAGTGGGGTAGAGTATTTTATTTTATTCTCATTTGAAAAGGCTTGAAGAATTTATTGTAAATTTGATTGTAGTAAGGAATTAATTATGGCATATTTTAATCAACTCTGAAGATGCTTCTTGGCTTTGATACAGAAATGGTAGAACTAAATTGAGTTTGCATCCATCGAACCTGGTGAAGAAAAATCATTAAGGGGTCTGAGTTTGGCTATCTATATTGGAGATTGGTCGATCGATCGCGATGGAAAGCTGGAGATGAAAAATAAACTGGGTGAGATGAGATGTTCAAACCCTTATCAGCTGCTTACGATGAAATGCCAGGGTAAAAATAAATTTTAGGGTTTGTTTAGGTGGATAAATTTTTTTCACTGTAATTGCAAAGTTGATATCTTCAATTTTATATAATTTATTAATTCTTTAATTGTGCTTTTCAATGACTGCCTTTGATGCTCTATTTAAACGTGAATTCACTTCTAAAATTAATCTAAAATAAAAGGTGGTCCGATATGGCCGTACTGAATTTCGTTTTTTGGAGAGAAATACTTGTTTTGACAAGAAATTTCTTTCGTTTTTTTTTAAAAAAATAAACAGTAGAAGCTTCAAGTCAGTAGCCGGTTTTTCTTTGAAAACTTTTATATCAAAAATGTTACGCTGGCTATTTTCTCAAGACATCTTACCTTAGCTTAATGCGTTTTAGAAGAGCAAACAAGCCGATTTAATTTACTCCCAAAAAAAGTCAATTAAGGCTTTTCACCCAACCAAAGGAAAATTACACTTCTTTTTAGTTCCGATTTAACCAAAATTTACTTAAAAGTTATAATTCATAATCTTGCAGCGTCAAGTCTATTCTAACCAGCTAAGCAGTACCCAATAACATAGCGCAAACGGTTAATAAGACATGCTTTCTTCTCAGAGCCACTCCTCCAAGGAGGCTTAAAGGAAGCCACTTGAAAGTCATACAGCTTACAAAATTCAGTACCCTCAGCAACAGATTCCCTCAAGAGCCCTTGTTACCGTTTCTCAAAGGATCGCCTATCCCAGGATATAGCAATTTAATAAAAATATTAGAGTCTAAAGAAGAGAATGGCTTAGATATCTCCTTAGAACAGGCTGATTCAAACCAAGCTTGGGAACTTTATCTTAACCTTCGTAGCGACAAAGGATTGGGTACTCTCTCGCCCAAACATCTTGATAGGATAATAGCAAAGGTTAAATTCAGTGATCCTTCTGATCGTGTATCACGCATTTTAAAGATAATGAAGGACATCAAAGAACAGGGACGTGCGCTTAATGTCCCTGAGTATGAGGCTTTATTCTATGTTTTTGCCTCTACCTCTCGGTTTGAAGAATGTTGGCTGCTCTTCCAAGAGACGCGACGAGCCAGTATGGAGGTCTCAAATAAGACTTTGTCCATGGTTATTCATTTTCTTGGCAGGAAGGGCAAGACATTGTCCGCCACAAAGCTACTCAATAAGCTGCTAGTAGATCAGCACAAGTTTTCGGACAACACACATTGCGCACTATTACACGCCTTTCTCATGAACAAAGACCTTGACAATGCCATGGAAGTCTTTAGAAAGATGCAGAAGCTCAATCAGGAGATGCCAGTAGCGGTGCTCCATAGTCTTTTAGAGTCGCTGCTTCGGTTCCGTAAGTCGCGCTATGCCAAAGAGGTGTTTGAAGCATGGGCAGTGGCAGGAAAGCCTGTTGCCAGCAGGATCTATTCACCCTTGATTCGAGTTTTAGTGAAAGACAGGCTCTATCAGGACGCCTTCTCTGTTTTCGAATACCTACAGGAGCACGACGTCAATCTTTCCAACAGTGCGCGCATGGCTATAATTGAAGCCTTTCTCTACAGCGGAAGGCTAGATGATTCCGCTGCGCTTCTGCGAGATTCACCTGGGCTGCCTGATAACTTCAACATTGCCATGGTCACTTCGCTGATGGCTCAGGATGCCGGCAAAGGGTTGCAACTGCCTGAAGTGTCGGCTGTTGGCCGACATGGCCTGCCAGAAGTCTTTATCCACATGTACATCAAGGAGGGGCGTATTTCTGATGCTGAAGAAATGCTGCTGGAGTTCACTAAGCGTGGATATGTTGCCCACCAGCGTATCTATCATATGCTGATGGGGGGCTACTTCAGTCTACAGCAAGAGGATAAATGTGTTGAAATACTACAGCGCCTGACAGAGGTTGGTCTCTGTCCTGATCGTTCCATCTATGACATGGCCTTTAAAGCGCTTACCAAAACAGGAAACCTTGCACAGGCTAAGCAACTCTATTCGGAAATGGTAACCGCGGGAGTGGCGCCCCTCATGACCTCCTTCAAGTATCTTATGCACATGCTTGTCCTGGGAGGTGAGAATGATTTGGCACATGAAGTCTTTCTTGATCTGCTGGACCTTGATATCCACCCCACGAGCGACTTGATCAACATTGCCATGCGTGAATATGTGTATCTGGGCAATTACGAAGCCGTGTTTCGATTTCTGCAGCATATCGTTGCATCCGGCGTTGTGCCTACCTTGCGCAACTTTGGCTACATCATTGACGCTCTTGTGCGTAGCTCGCGCCTTGAAGATGCTGAGCGGGTGCTTGGGATGGTGCGTCAGTGCAACCTTCTACCCGATGTCCAAATGTGTACCCTGATCATTCAGGGACATGTACGCTCCAAGGATATGGCACGAGCCCAAAAAATACTGGACGATATGCAGGCCTGGGGGATCAAACCCGACACCATCACGTATGCTGTAATCACCAGGGGCCTAATCCTGTCGAGTCAATTCAGCAAGACGCGTGATCTGTTTTCTGACATGCAGGCCAAGGGGCTTACGCCCGACTTGTACAATTACTCTTGTCTGGTTGGTCCCCACATGATCCGCATGGGCTCCATCGATGCAGAAAACTTCCTCGCCCAGCTACTTGAAAAGGGCATCCAGCCTGATGGGATCCTGTTTTGCCTGCTTATGAATGCCATCTTGTCGAATCTAGGTTCCTTTGAGTTGATTCGGTACGCGCGAAAGCACGCCGATACCATCTTTAAGTTTGATGAGCCCCTGCGATTCCTGACTCAGTCCGCTCGGCGGCATCGGGAGCTCCTTCCTGGGGTGGCAGAGTTCTGGAACAACTTGAAGGACCAGGGCTTTGAATTCAAGCCCGAGCATTACCATCACTACATCTTTGCTCTTCTGTCCTCCAAAGAATTCGACGGTGCTGCCCACATTATGGACCAGGCGATGGAGTCTCAAGTTGGGCTGCTTGATCGAACCTTGACTCTCATAGAAAGCTTTAGAGAACGCTACATTGAACTGCTATCCGATTCCGCTCTTGAAGTATTTGAAGATGTTCTATCGCCTCAAGGCGCCCCTTGATTCGTGCATAAAGAACACGCTTAACAGTGCCTTGTAATATTAAACCATAAATAGACTTGGAAGCCTAACATTGCTAGTCTTTTGGCAACCACGAATCCTAAGCATACAAATGCCAATTAAAGTTCCAGTAGCACTCAACAATAGTCTGCCACTCCGATTAAAGCATCCCGATAAAGGCTTCCATTATTTTTCTACGTGTTACTTTAACTCATTGCCACGCATTTATATGCAATCAATCAACTGATTGGGATCCTATATATCGGCCAACAACCCCAACGTTTTATGGATTGCAATACATCAATCACATGCCCCACCAAACAAATCAATCAACTGTAGTAAGAGATGTGGGATACCAAACAACAACTCAGAAATGGTTTGTGCCGGTTAATCAATTAAAGATGATCGAAATACCACCCCTCAAATGTTGCAGGATCGGCAACCAAACTTTAACTTATAAACACCAGGATTAAGTGAACGCTTCAATTTGATCCAGCTTCCAAAGATATTTAACACGTACCATAGGCTCAGCTAAAGGGTACAACAAAGAGTGATCCTAACTGTAGGATCCAGCTTGCACTAAGCTAGATGTTAGACTTTGGGATAGATAAGATATATTTCAAGGCTCTTATCAGCATACCAAGTCCTATGGGCTGGAGGGCAGGGCTCATCACATAATTGGTGCTAACTTGATTATGTGTAAGGAGCTTCTTTCCTTTATCACTAGAACCCAATTAAAAAATCAATCACCAGTATATTTAATACAGGTACCAATAGTAGCCTAGATGGGCTTTTATATAAAAGTGGCAATCAGGAGTGTGGAATTAATGTGCCAGCTACTTTAGCATTTTTAAATGTGCTATTTAAAAGCAAAAATGATAAAATTAAGTCAAATTCCAACTTAAACTGCATTGAATTAATTAACAATACACATCTTTGTACAGCCAGTGATTTAAAAAAAACAGATGCAAAAATAGGTTTAGAACCTATAATCTCTATTATGAATGCTCCAAAAACCCAAAATAAGCCACCCCTAGATGAAATCAGCCAATCACAGTCTGATCAGCAAGCCAACTCTGAAATTTACCAGCCTTTTTTTGCTGTTGCAGGCTGAAGCTTGCTGTAAGCCTTGGAAAACTCATTAGTCATGAAAGAGACCCTGTATTATAGCTTAGCAAGCCACAGTCCTACTCCCATTGCCCATCCCAGTGCTTAAGCTCTCACTTCATTTTGGAGGCACTTGCTCCAACAATTTTTCTTTCCCCCAAGAAATAAATGTCTCACCATATTAACATGGTTAGCAGCTAAGAAATTAGATATTTTTCTTGGTGAAATAGAGCCACCCAACGTAGCCATCTCAGTATTTTACCTTTTCTTGCCTTACCTAGCCAATGCTCAGGTGGGTACCAATGAACCCAACCCAGCTTCAACCAGACCTCTGTATGAATCCTTTGGTATAAGTTTATTCTGTGCCATCTTCACTCTGTATGCTGACTCTGCTCACATTCTACCATCCATCCATCCAAACATGCTCTGGTATTTTTTAGCGTACACTGCTGCTGATTTTTTTTGTAAAGTATTTTCACTTTTTGCAACAGCTTTAACTGGTAGCTCATTGGATCAATTCACTTATGGTTGAGTTCCAGCAGCTTCCTCCTTGATCAGCATCAATCTGGGTGCCTTTCATCATGTTATTGGGAAGCAGTTTTCAAACAAGTGAATCCCTGGCATCATGTAATAAAAATGCATGCTAATGTCAAGGATCTGAATGTACAAGTATTCTGGCTACCACCAACGCACTTAATATCCAGTCATTGCCTGATTTGGTGCCTTTCCAATATAAAGTTTGACATGCTGAAAATGGCAACAAAGCAATACCACATGACTGTCTAAGTATCCAGCAACTTGAACCTATCCTGCACATGACCAACCCCTAGGTTTAATCCAACTAAATCTCTGCCACAGCTAAAGATATATAAGTCTAAAGTATCATCCAATAAAATATACTTCTCTTCTTTTTAATTCCATATTTGAAGCTTCCCCAAAAGGCGCACCTTATCACTGGTAGCAGCTACAATTTTTGACCATGCTGATGAAAGAGAAAATGACTGAACAGAACCCTCTCACCTTTGCTCACGTACTCAACCAGGCCACATCTCAGGATATCTGGAAGACATACTTTTGAGCCCACAACATCAACAAAGATATACCTAGTAGATGTACTGTATTCAAAGGACTGGTCATGCCCAAAGCATGCACCAAGATAATTCAATACAGTTGCTCTCTCTAACCACAAACAAACACACAACCACCTATCACAGGCAAAGTTATCAACACCAAGTACATTGGTATTAACAAGTTATTTGGGAAAAACAAAGAAAAAATCATCAACTGGCTAAACCACTCAGCTGCTAAACTCCGCGCCAGCCGCATCCCCCACAAAAAATGGGTCCAGGAAGCCAGCAAGCGCCTGTATGAGGCCGCAGCTAACTGGTTTGCCACCTGGGTTGACACACAATCCGACGACCAGCTTGACAACTGGGAAGAGTTCAAAGCAGACATCACTCACAACTTCTGTGTTGCCAAATCTGTCATGGCCTGCCATGACATGGTAGCTTTAAAACGTCACATTTTAAAAGCTTGGATCAATAAAGATACTTCTTGCTGTCAGAAAAAATTCTTGGTGATCTCCCTAAGCACCCTAGATCAAAAGTTATGGCAATTTAAAGAGCCGAGTTCAAAAACCCTGTCAATATGTCCCAAAATGGCTGTGAGATTGGATTTCAAATCAAGACAAGCAACAATTAGTGAGTGGGCAAATCCAATCATATCTCAGCTTTCAGTGATCAGTTTTTGAATTTATTACGCTCAAATGAAAGCCCCAGATGAGGAAAATCCATCTGAAGTATTTTTAGATGACCAACTGAAGCAAAGCGCAAAGTTCAAATCTGGCCAAAGAAATATGATTAGAATTAGTCAGCTGATGTCTCAAACTTTTAGCATGACCCCCTAGATAGAGAGACAAAGACCTTCAGGAATAATGTGGAAGAATCTCAAAGACCAATGTAAATGGTATAAAAAGAACCTAGTTCCATTTTTCCCCATTGTGGTCATTCTTGGTCTGAATAATAAATAAAGGAATTCTCTTAGACTATAGTTTAAATGAATCATAGTTGGGAGCCCTTGAGCCCTGACAGAATCCCTCTAAGACATTGCAATACAGCTCAGTTATCTCCATCAAAAGACCACTATCACAGCTTATGCCAATGAATTCATAGAAATATGTTGCAAAATCCAAAACCCAGTACAAGCTGACAACATGTACAAAAGAGCATCATTCATCAACAGAATGAAACCCTCTGTTGCTGCCCTCATCTGCCCAGAGGCCAACACCTCCATGCCCATGCTCATTGCAGAAGCCAAGCGCTCAGAAAAATGCACAAACATGGAATATGCTGTACACAACAGCAACTGCCCCTCCAACAGCAATGGCAGAGACAACTCTAATGGCAACAAGCGCCAAAACACCAATCATAGCAACAGCAACTCCAATTGTAACAATGGCAATTGTAACCAAAGCGCAAACTGCTCCCGTCCCAAGAAAGAGGACACCGCCAAAGTTAACAACACTGAAGTAGCAACCCGCTATGAATATGAACCCACATTATCTGACCTTTAAGGTCTCAAAACAGAGGAACAGGGAAAAGAGGAGGGGGAACAGGCTTAAGTGCCCCTGTCTCCCCCCAACTTGACAAGAAGAAGTACCAAGACACGAACTTTGCCATGTGCATCCCACGTGTCCCGCAATCCTCCATTTTTATGAACGTAAAAATTAAAGATTGCTCACAACTTCCTGTCTACCCATGCACTTATAAATCTCATACACATAAAATTTTATTTGACTCTGGTGCACAACATACTATGGCTAGCAAACCATTTGTAACCAAGTACAAAATATCAGTTGTCAAATCCAACTTCAAATACGCCATATTGGCAGACAAATCAAAGGTTCTACTCAAAGGCAAAACAGCTCCCTTCAGAATTGACCTCCAAGGCATACAAACGTTCATCAAAGGACTTGTCATGAACAACATAAACTACAACATTGTAGCAGGCATGGACTGGTTCACCCGAGTGAAACCCAGAGTATGTTGGAAAACAAATACCATGATCATCAAATGCAATGGAGTCAATTTTAATATCCTCAAAGAACTCAACAACCTTATTCTAAAAGGCACAGTATTTGTCCAGGTCATAAACCAAGACAACTCAGAACGTATAACCAAAGACAATACCCTCCACATAATTAGGTACACCAAATTCAGTAATATACAAACAACCAAAATCCAGTGCCCAGAACTTGCAGCACTCCTGAACAAATACACTCATGTATTCAAGGAAGAGCTCACAGAGTTACCACCCAAACAGGAGGTTAAACATGGCATTGACCTGTGTAAAGCCATTCCTAAACCTGCACCTCTCTACAGACTCTCCCCCATGGAGACCCAAACCCTCAAAACCCATATTGAGGACAACCTAGCCAAAGGATTCATTTGCCCATTGGAATCCCTGTGGGGGCAGCAGTGTTCTTTGGAAAGAAAAAGGAAGGCACTCTTTGCCTAGTAACTGACTACAGAGAACTAAATACAAGCACAGTAAAAAATAAATATCCCCTTCCACTTATAGAGGATCTGTTTGCAAGACTCTCAGGAGGTAAAATTTTCTGCAAAATTGACCTCAACTCAGGTTACAACCAGGCTAAAGTAAAGGAAAAGGACATACCAAAAACTGTGTTCCATACACAATTTGGATACTTTGAGTGTAGGGTAATGAACTTTGGGATGATCAACACTCCTGCAACTTTTGTCACAATGATGAACCAAGAGCTAAATGACCTCTCAAATACACTATGCTACCTCAACAATATCATCATATTCTCAAAAACAAAAGAGGAACACCTCACGCATGTCCGCAAGACACTCAATTGACTTGCAAAGCACAAACTTTATGCAAAACCAAGTAAGTGCCAATTTATGGAAAAGTAACTCCTGTTCTTGGGCCACATTACCTCTTACGTTGGCAACAAAGCAGATTCATACAAAATAAAAGACATAAATAACATGCAACACCCCACCTCCATTAAACAAGTTAGATGCTTTCTTGGTATGGTAGCTTATCCAATGAAATACATCAAAGACTGCGGGAAACTAACCACACCAATCAATGACCTAACCAAGGGTAATGCCAAAAAGAAATTCATCTGGTCACCAGAATGCAATAAGAAGTTCTAATTATTAAAACAAGCTTTGATCAAAGCACCAATCTTGCAACACCCTAATAACAACAGGTGCTACAAGCTCAAGTTGGATGCCAGTGAACCACCATTGGCGCAGTCCTACACATCTGCCAGCCAGGGCAGAAAGACTTTCTTCCAGTATGTTACAAAAGTAGAAAACTAACCAACACTGAGAAGAAGTACCCAATACATAACAAGGAATTGCTAGTAATATATCACACATGCAAGAAATAGAGATGTTATCTAGAAGGACATTTAAACGTCTGAGTACTAACTGACCATAAATCCTTAATCTATTTCAAAACTCAAAACACACTCACACAGCAACAAGCCAAATGGATGTTCCTGCAGGAACAGATCAATCTGGACATTCATTACAAAATGGGGATAGAGTTGGTCACAGCTGACGCTCTCTCTAGGCTATGTCAGCCAAGAGAGAATCATCCTGACCACCTGGACCCTGACTGACCCAACCTATAAAACACTGAGAATAAGAATAAAGGGAAAGACCCCTCCACACACCAACTAACCCATGATACATTAGTAAGGAATGAAAAATATTTCTATGTATCAAATGGCACTGTATACCAAATTATTAAAGACAAACATGTTCCCTACATCCCACTTGCACAAAGAGTTGACACCATCCCAAAACATCACCATCTACTAAGACACATAAAGGCTAACAATCTATACCTCACATTAAAAGGAGATAGTATGGTGGCCCAATCTCAAACAAGATATAATTGATGTTCTGAAAAAGTGCACAGTGTGCAAGAAATACACCAGCACAAAGGCTCCCCAGCCAAAAGTCAACCCAGTACCTGACCCTGAACCATTCAAGGTTTGGGGACTGGACATAGTGGGCCCCTTCCCAGAAACAAAGACAAACCAACGTTTCTTAATTGTAGCCATCAAATTTACCACATGCTGGTCTATCTTCTGGGCAACAAAGGACCACAAAGCAGAAACCATAAACTGATTCATTAACCAAGCAATCATAGCTGACTACAGTACTCCAGACTACATCATAACAGATGGAGAAACAGAGTTATCAGGTCACATAGTAAACAACAACCTAAAAGCAAAGAACATCAAACATTCCACAACCTTGCCCTACAGGCCACAGCCAACAGCAGAGTTGAACGCCTAAACAGCAGCTTTATCAGAACCCTAGAGAAAATAATGGATGACAAAGCCAAAGACACAAGGCCACTATACGTGAAACATGCATTACTAGTATCTTGGGTCCACACCAATCAAGAGAAAGGCTACTTACTGTTTGAATTAACATACAGGTACAAACCAGAAATAATTACCTGCAACAAGCAACCATATGTAAAGATCCCTCCAGGGAAACCCCCTACAGTAGAAAAAGTACCAACTCTATAACACATACACCTCAAAGCCAAAATAGCAGAAATAAAAAGGCTCAAAACACAAAAGGTAACCTCTACAGAGGAACCACTTCCCATTGAATCCCCCATCTGGGTTCTAGCTGGCAACAGAAAGAAACTAGAACCAGTACACCAGGGACCAGGAAGAATCATCAAGTACAGACCAGATCAAAACACCTATCTAGTGAAATTCCAAGGTGTCAAAACCCCCGTTATCAAGAAATACCACAGAACCCATCTCCGCCTTAGAAAAGGAGAACACTTGACCAGACTGGTACCAACTAGCCAATAACTCCAGGAACATCAGGCAGCAGCTGTTAAAACAAAGCCCCTTAATGATGTACCAGAGTAACCCCTTAAGGGGGTGTTGAGGATCTGGATGTACAAGTATTCTAGATACTGCCAACCCACTTAACATCCAGTCATTGCCCAATTTGATGACTTTCCAATATACAGTTTGACATGCCAGAAAAGACAAAAAAGCAATATCACATAACTGTCCAAGTATATAGCAACTTGAACCCATCCTGCACATGACCAACCCCTAGGTTTAATCCAACTAAATCTCTGCCACAGCTAAAGCTATATAAGTCTAAAGTATTATACAATAAAATATACTTTTCTTTTTCTTAATTCCATATTCAAAGCTTCCACAAAAGGCACTCCTTATCACTAATAAAAGCCAGAGACCAGCAGCAGATACTATGAAGTCTATATACTCAGTGAAAATGGTGTACAAGGAAATGAAAAGCTGGCTAAAGGGTGCTTTGATAAGAAGAACACCAGTAGATGGGCAGTTAGGCTTAAGAATAAAGACAGATTAACAAACATAAAATAAGCAGGCAGGTAGTTAATCTGCTATTAAATAGATGTAGCTGACAGAGGTTCAGGCTCTTAGTGTTAATTAGAACTGGTTTTATAGATTATGCCAAGGGATAGACAATATGATTGTAAAGTTGATTCCCCTTTTAGCCTTGTACAGGACAATCTTCCCATGCTGCACAAAAAATCTGCTCAGAAGCCAGCTAAGCCCCTTAATTCCCTTGAGGATTTAGCTCACACAATTGACGAGAGATTTGTGTTAGCATACCCTTCCCAGGTGGTAAATACCAATGTGTTGAACTTGGTTTCCACTTGGGAGGAATCTCTGATTAATTTAGAATATTTTTTGGCTTGGGCTTGTCCGCAATTAAAATTAATTAAGTCTAAACAATCAGGCCATGCTACTGCTAAATCATCAAATTCCAATCCAACTGGATTGGATGCTGATTTAAATCACCCCAGCAATGCCAGCCAATCAGAGTCAAAGTAAGAAATTATTGCAAAACTCTCTAACTCACTGGATTCACCTTGCAAAATTTCTCCTGCAGCCAATCAAATCTGTGCCTTGGGTCAGGTGACCCTGAATTCTAAACTCCTCCCTTAAAGCAAGACAGGGGACTTTCAGTCCCCTGCTTGCTCATTTTTACAAATTAAAGTTTGGTACATTTACTTAAAATTTTGGTCATTCTTGGGTCTCATTTTGGTCCCATCTGATTTTCTAAAAGTGTTAGTATTGGTCTCCTATTCCCTTACCTCTTTCCTTTGCTCTTGGGCCTCTCAGTGTCTTTTTGGAGCCTCTTACATGTTGTCTGCGTCAATGTCAAAGCTTTTTGCTTTTGCTTTAAAAGATAACTATTCAAACTTAAAAATTAGTGATTCAACTAATATAATTACCTATTTGAAGTTTGGTTTGTTTCTCTTTCACTTTTGATTTGTTCTTGGCGTCATTTACGCTTTAAAGCTTTTAAACCCCGCTTTTGAAGTCCCTTTTCCCATGGTTGCCGTTCATTGTGTCCTATTTGTCTTTTTGGACCTTCTTTCTTGTCTTTGGTCCCTTTCTGATTGCCTTTTCTTTCTTTTGACAACAACAAAATCTAGAAGAATAATTGCCTTTTGCTGGCCTCTGCTTTGGACTCAAGTAAAATGTTGGTGCCTTTTGCCAAGTTTGTTGTGCTCACCCTGGCACCAGCCTTGGTGATGATATGATGCACCACCCCTGATCTTTGGGGGCGTATTTCTCATTAATTCCATCATGTGGGTGCTAATCCTGGCCAATTCCTACACCTATTTGGTAACATCCCTGGGCAAGCTCGGGATATTCTCACTACTAGTGAGAATGTTGTAAGAAGCCTCACCTGTGATGACCTTAAGTTTGTGACCCCTGATCTACCCCCCTCAGCGTCCCCAGGCCTGGCTTCCCCATTGCCCCTTTCCTCTGAGGCTTCAGTTGTATTAGTCCCAGGTGAAGACGAGGCTGTTCCGGAGCCTATCCCCAAGCGCGCCCCCTGGTTTCTCAGTGGGATGATTCTGATGGGTTTGGACTCCTACTTCCCCTGACTATCTGCTGCATCCTCCTTATGGACACCACTTCAAGCGGCCATCTCAGTCCTGCACTGGATGATGTCCTGGTGGATTTTTCCCCTGGGATGGGAGCCAAACTTAGTTAGTTTAGCCCCCCTTTCTCATAATGATCTTCTCAAGAATGGATTTGAAAGGATATCATCCAGAAATAGCTGGCTAGTCAGCTGTAGAAATAGGGTAGGCCAGCATGCTGGTAAAAAAGCCTACCATAATATAGATGCTAGCTTTAACACATAGAATTTTTTTAACCAGGACTACACCAGCTGCAGTTATCATTGAATTCACCACCTTGATGAAAATAATGTACAAGATGCTAAACAGCTGGTTGAAGAAGTTATCTTCTGGATTTTTTGGGCAGAAATATGGTTCAGTTTGGTATGATAGAAGGGTTCATGAAGCCTGATAAGCCGGGAAGTAGTTGTATTTATTATTATACACCCAGGATGAGTAATAAACCAGATTTCTAATCTGTTGATTTTAGTGGGGGTTCTAGTTTAGGCCATGGGTTGGATAGCAAGATGATCTCTAGGATGAATTCTTGATGATTCAGGTTGAGAAGATACTTTGTGAAATATATCAAGCAAAAAAGCCAAGTGGTCTATTAATCTTGGGCTGAGATCAGATAGCTGTTGGGTTGGTTAGACATATTGGCCATTGAGAAAAGGGTTTAAATGAAAGAAAACTAGAATTGAATGTGAAAAATTTGAGTGGACAGAAGATTCATAACACTTTACTTCAGAATGAAAATAAAGCCTGACTCTTATTCAGTGATAATTTATGGCTTTTTGCCAGTCTTCAAACCCTGGCTAGGTTTTTATGAATCTCAATGACACATTTAAGGGTTAGAGGAAGTAGAGCAGCATTGGAACAGAGAGCTCAAGATTTTAAAAGTCTGAAAAGCTTATATTTGGGGTCTATAACGCTAACAGTGCAAGAAAGATGGATTATTAAAGATAAGATGGACATAACTTCAGAGTTTTTGGCAGAAATCTCATTCTGAATGCATCTACGCTCCAGCTGCAAAAAAACAGTAAGTCATGAGACAATTTTATGATTAGCTGAGCAAAATTGCGGCCAGTTGGACCAGAGGTTGACCTTACATGGAAAAGTTGGTTGTCCAGTCAGCTGGAATTATCATTAATGGCATACCAAAATACAAGAAAAGACAGTAAGGTGAACTTAAAATTTATCAGAAAACTATAATACTGTAAATTTAGAACCTGAACATAAAAATGCGGGATTGTCAAATCCTTGGTCTAAATTTTGAATCACTTTTGCAGGATGGCCTTTTTTAATTAAATTGATTTTTTGAGTATTTATTTGAATATTTGAAAATGCAGGAACTCATAGACACTTTGCAAACTTCAAGTTGAACTGCATATTTTCAATGGACAAAATGAACTAACTGGAATCAATTTTGAAGCATTCAAATCCATCAACCATTTTCATTAAGTTTACTATATTTTTTGAAACTGCGGGATTGTCAAATCCACAAACCAAATTTCAAATTACTTTTGAATGCCACCAGTAAACTAAGATATTAATTGTGGGAATGTAAGGGATTCTATCCCTTACACAAGTCATTGTTCCATTGCTGGGATTTTTAAGACACAAATGGATCATTTAAAACAGAGTTTAAATTCAAAAAATTGGATTAATTTACAATCCAATTCAATTAACATGATTAATTTGAATCCACGTTCAAAATTGATAAATGAACGTGCTTTTGAAACTGAAAACAAAAGCCAGAGCAAAATCAAATGCTTGAACTCAATATTGAATATAAATTCTATTTCCAATTTGAAAATACAGGCAATCAAGGATGTAAACAATGCCGGCATCAAAAGTGCATTTAAATTTAGCTCCAAAACCATCAAACTACCCAATCAAAGCCCAAAAAAATTCTCCAATCTGCACCCAGAAATTTCAGGAGAACCATTAAGCCAATCAATCAAGCCAAATCAACTAATCTTGAGAAGTAATATTCATCTGGCCCCTAATAGTCAACAAAACCATAGTGTAGAAGAAGAATGCACTACAATAAGCCAAAATACTTCTTCTTCCTGCATTGCAGGCTGCAGCCTGCTGTATGCCTGTAAGGCAATACTTTCTACCCTACACCTGCAGGACTTCCTGGTAAATTCTATGATGCCTTCCCTCAATTGACTTCAGTATTTAAACTGAATAATTTCCCTTGAGCAAATTGCTCCAACAATTTCTTTATTTCCTATCAACCCAATAAATCTATATTCTCAATTCTAAACACTTGATTAGTAGATTATAAAGGTTCCCCCCAACATGAAATTTGTCTTCCTTATTTAGACTTTTGTGTGTGTTAATTAATTATGGACAAGCAAATGTTAACTTCAAAAACCCTGAACCAACTCCTACTGACAAATCTGAAGACTCAATTTGGTATTGTTTTGGTCTGCGTCAAAGACATGCCCCTTATGTTGAAACTGCTCAATTCCCACCAATCATCCACCCCAAGGCCCCCTGGTTGGTCTTGGGGTACACCAGTGTTTACTATCTTCTCAACCACTTCACTCCCTTCTTGGGTAGATTCCGTTTTTTGGTCATCTTCTACATATGCTAATGATAGGAATTCCAGTAGGTTCCACTCTGATCAAATTCAACTTGGGAGCTCTTCTCCATTCAATTGGGGAAAGGCTTCCCAATGAGTGGATTCCTGAAAGGGAACTGGAATCCAAATTTAATGTACACTAAGCACACTAGGAAACACCAACCCAAATAAAGAAGCTCCACCACAACTAAAATCAAACTAAAAATTCAATCTCAATAACCATAATTAGACATAAAAAGTTATTAAACTTTAAAATCATCCAAACCTGGAAAGTATACAATATTACTCACTTCAAATCACGGATATAGAAACTCTGCTACTATCAAGGCTAAATCAAGAGAAAACAACTACCCACAACTAAACCAATAACTCCAAACAAATATATATATAATCTAAAATATATTTTTATTTATTTTATTTTTATGAACCATCAATTGCATTCTCAACCCGCTCCTGTCCCAGCCCGCAGGGCAGCCTGTCCACGAGGGCGTTCCAGAGGGTCCAAGAACAGACCCAGAACCTAACTCAAGGGGAGTCATGCCAATACACAGGCCTCCCAAGGTATCAGTGCCAGCCAACCACCTCCTGCATCCCAAGCCAGAACTACTAGCTTAAATCCTAGACAGAAGCTGCTCTCAAGGCCTGCCACAAAAGTCTCATACACCAGGGTCACCAGGAACACTGAGGTTACTTACACCTCTACTGTTTACCCAGTTGTCACCCGGCCCCGAACTCTTGACCCAAGAGTTGCTACTTCCTGCCCCCACGTCTTTGACACCACCTACAAGCCATTGGCCACCACTGAGGAACCATCTGCGCCTATTGGGTATTCAATCATTGATGACGCCACTGTAAGCAAGAGTGATACCACCTTCTACACAAAGGTCTCCATCCCCTGTGTCAAGCCTGGTAGCCAGGATGCTGTGGTACCTGCCAAGGGCCAGCGTCAGTTGACAGATAGTGAGCGTGAAGCTCTCCTCAACTGCTTGAATGGGGGAATGACGGTTCAGGATATTATATCCCAATTTGGTGTCACAGCCAGATACATTGCCAACATCAACATCAAGTATGGCAACACTGGTCAAATTGCCAAATCCACCAAGGCTAAGCGGCAGCCCAACTTGTAGCCTATGCATTTTTGAGTCAATAAAACAGTGGGTAGCCAACAATTGCCACCTGGACACGCTTGCTGTCTAATCAATGCTGGCCACAGAGTTTGGGCTTTCTGTTCCTAAAACCCTTGTTTACAAAGCAATGGTTGATTTGGGCTTCTTATGGAAGGTGCTCAGAGTTTCTCTGTACAATAGGAACAGTGAAAAGACCATCAAGGATCAACGCATTTATGCCAAGACATATCTGGCACTAAAGGAGACTGGGAATGTCCAGTTCTTCTATATCAACAAATTGTTGTTTTCCTCCTCACTCAGGTCTAGGCATGGGTGGGTTGAGAAGGGGTCCAAGGACGGTGTAGCCTATTGTGCAGCTGTCCATTCCCAGACCTATTCCATGGTTGCGCTTCTTAGTCCTCGCAGGTTGGACCAGTATCAGATGATTAAAGGCTCTCATAACAGAGGGACCTTTCTTGATTTTCTCTGAGCCGTCAAGGAGTACCTTTGGATAAATTGCAGCAGCACAACCAACATTGTTGTGCTTGATAATTTCAGGCTCCACAAAGTGGATCTGGTTGTGTCTGAATTCCCCCTATCAACAAAAACAGCCATTCTGCCAGCCACCGCCTCGCAGACTGCCCAATGAGACTCCTCTTCCTTCCGCCTTATTCTCCATTTCTGAATCCAATTGAGGAGGTGTTTGGTTAGATCAAGAATAAGGTGAAACAAGGCCTCCCTCAGGACACTGAGGATCTCTTCAACATTCTTGAGATCAGCCAATTTGCAATGCCACACAATGTGGTGGTGGCTTTCTATGAGCACTTGGAATCCTTCCTTCCAAAAGCCTTGGCCTCTGAGCCAATCAGATAAATGGGCGCTCCGGGTTCATTTAGTTTTAATTTTATTTAGTTTTTTTATTAGGACTCAATAATTATTATTTATATATAATAATGTGATGTTTGATTGTATTATAGACATATAAAAATACATAGAAAAGGTAAGTAAAATTTATTATACTAGGTAAGATGGATATATTTTTATTATAATGCACTGAATATTATTATTGGCTTTTGCACTAACAAATAAATAAATTAAAAAAAGATAGAAATAAATTAGTTCATTTAAATAATTGTGAATCCTTGATGGTACTTTGGCTTTTTTAAGCCAAAAATTGGACCTTGCATGTCATCATCTGATCCTTGTTATTTCAGTGCCACTATAGCCACACAACACAACCACCAATGATTTTCCTGTATTGCTTACTAATTAGTACTTAGGATGCAGGTCAAGTATATCAAATATGTTTACCAAATCACATTACAAGGGAAAGGTAATTTGAGTTCTAAACAATCATTTGTTTAGAACAACAGTGGAGCGGGCCGCATGACGCAGATAAATTCAATTCTTGATGTTTATCTATGTGATAAATAAACCCGTACTCAACAAGCTAATAAATAAAAACATTTTTAACTTATTTTTAATATTTGATGTGGTTGCAACTTTAACTAATGTCTTGTAATATATTTAGATATATTAATATTATAATTTACATACTAAAATTTAAAAGAAAAATTAAAATATTAAAAGTAAAATTATAATTATAAATCTTAAAAGTTAAATATTAAAGTTTAAATAATCAAAAGATAACAATTTTATTAAATTGTGATTTATTCAATATCAAAATATTTGATATTAAAAATTTTAATATTGTAATATGTATTATTAAAATTTAGTATTAAAATATAAAAAGTAAAAAAAATGAATTTGCAAGGGGAAAATATTTATTGGGGGATGCTAATTGCAAAGGGGAATGTGATTATTCTGGGGAATTATACCCCAAAATTAAATTTTCAGCTAATGCATCTAATTGGATCCACATACTCTTGTGTACGTGGTGGACAACCCTGGATGTGATTGCTAGAGGGGTGGCACCCTGTACCCCAGTGGTTGCAGATCGTTTGATAAAAGGCAGGCAGGTGAGCAAATTGACTAGTAGGTTTTTTTTTGGGGGGGTACATAGTACCTGTATAGCGTTGCCAATGCAAATGAGTCATAGAGGACGTGCTCAACTGTCCTGTATCCCTGTGGTGTCTTCTGGCGGTTGAGGGCTACATGGCAAATATTAATTTGAATAGGTACATCCTCCAACTTTTTGACATTGGCTTTTAATATGCAGTGAAGGAGGATTCCCAGGTATAACTCAACGTGGATTCTTTGCAAGGTATACTTTTCTGAGAACATGCATAATTTTTTGAATGTTTGAACTAACCTATTAATATAGGATGTTTGGTTGAACTTGAAGAGGTTTCCCAGGGGCACCCGACTTGAATCAGCCCCCCAGGCCTCAGCAACCGATATAAATAAAGGTTTAAAATTATTCACAAAGACTGCATCCCCAACTTTAATTGATAGTGCCTTAAAAACTTCATTAAAAATTTCAGACTTTAAATATTCATATTCTATTTGAAAGTTGGTTTTTATTAAATTCTTTTCATATTTTTTGATGTTTGTGAAGGGGAATCATTGAATGCTTTTGTATATGTATTCATCGAAGTTCAGTTTGATATCCCCGCAAATTTCATTCATTTATTTGATTTTGATATTTGATCCTAGTTCATATGCTTCCCTTATCCATGGCAAGCACCCTGCGGGTGGTGAATATTCCCTATTTTGAGCTTCAATATTAAAAAAATTATTCATATTTTGTTGAATTATTTTATTTATTTGGTTTTTATTTATTTGTTTTACAGGGGGCACCAGTGACTGGTAACCCCCGTAAAACCAACTTGGCGTATAAGCCGCCACTTCCGTCACCTCATCCCCATCCCTGGTGATGACTAAAATAAATATAAGTAAAACATAAAAAGACTTACTAATTGTTTTTCCTATGGCCCCCTCAGCCACAGGCGCCACTTTGGCAAACTTCATGAGTGTTGGATGCTCTTCATTAATTTTTCTAGGCTTAATTTTTCTTATATTTCTTGCAACTTGTGTTTCTTCTTGGTTTTCATTTGATAAAGCTTCTGTATTTCTTGAAGCGCTTCTGCTTCTTGCTTGTATTTCATTTTCATCTGTTTCCATTTGGTTGGTTTCCTCTTCATTGGTGTTGATTTCCTTTTGAATTCCTGTTCCTTCAATTAGTTTGATCTTATTGTTTTCTTTGGCCCCCTGCCAGAGCTCCCACAAATTGTAGGCCGCGTTGTTGAACTTCAGACTTGATAAAATTGTTCCCTGTAGATTAAGTAATGCTTCTTTGTTCTTTTCATCTATAATATTTCCCAATTTATCCAGATCATCTTCTTTTGACTGGATTAGTGGCTGGCCCTTGTTACCCAGCTTTCCTGTCACTATTTCCCTGATATTTCTTTCTTTTTCAACAACCTTTTGCAGGTGTGCTTCTAATTTTTTGATCAAGTTATAGATTGTTGACATATTGTTTGAATTCCATCAAAAAACAGGTTTTTATAGTACTATCTTCAACGCATACATATTTTTCATCATCATTAATAAATTAAAGATAATAAACGTAAATATTGGATTGGAATATTGCAATTAGACGTCAACTCTTGATATTTTGATATTATGTGAATAACTCAATGTATTTTGTTTAATAAAATCTACTGTAAACTAGGTCTTTTTCATTACAATTTAAAATAAATTGATTGTGTTTATATTAGGGCCATTAACGCTTAGTACAAATATTGATACATAGTGCATTTTACAGCCTGTATATTCACCTATTGGTAATAATTCTATAAACTTTTTAGTTGGATTTTGTGAGGTAATAATAATGTAATGTGTTAATAGATTACTGTTTATTGTCGTTAATTGGTTGATTTTCTTTGCTGTGGCAATTGTGCATTTTCTGATATTTACGCACTAGTATCTAATTGGTTGGCTTCACATCCAATTGCACAGGCAATAGGAAAACAAGCCGCCATCCTGAGACTGGATGTGGTTGGGGTGGCGGCTTGTTTTCCTAGCGCCTGTGCAATTGGATGTGAAGCCAACCAATTAGATACTAGTGCGTAAATATCAGAAAATGCACAATTGCCACAGCAAAGAAAATCAACCAATTAACGACAATAAACAGTAATCTATTAACACATTACATTATTATTACCTCACAAAATCCAACTAAAAAGTTTATAGAATTATTACCAATAGGTGAATATACAGGCTGTAAAATGCACTATGTATCAATATTTGTACTAAGCGTTAATGGCCCTAATATAAACACAATCAATTTATTTTAAATTGTAATGAAAAAGACCTAGTTTACAGTGGATTTTATTAAACAAAATACATTGAGTTATTCACATAATATCAAAATATCAAGAGTTGACGTCTAATTGCTATATTCCAATCCAATATTTACGTTTATTGTCTTTAATTTATTAATGATGATGAAAAATATGTATGCTCATAATTTTAAGCTATTTGTAAAATGTACAACATTGTATTAATTATGGGAAATGTTGATAATGTAAAAAGAAAATATTATTAATTATGAATTGAAAGAGAGATATCAATTTTAATAAGTTGTCACAAAGAAAAGATTTATTTACTAATCAAAGGACGGGAAGGGGAGGGAATGGGCGGAATGAACATTGCCTTCATCTGCGCCTGTGAAAGGGATAGCATCAGAGATAGTGAGGGGGATTGGTAGTGGCTTGGGAGTCAGGGTTGGAAGGCAGATGGCTTGATGGGGGGTTGGAGAGGCAGGGTTTGTTGACTGGGAAGGGGCAGCAAGAGCTGATTGCTTCAATTGCTCAAATTCTTCTTCTGTCACATATACTGGCTTGACAAAACAGATGGACTGGCGTGGGGGGAGACAGGGGTTCTTTCTGGACTTATCACTATCACTTGCATAGAAGATGATGAGATCAAATAAGTCCTGGACAGACGCAAAAGGGAAAAGCTCATACCCCTTATCAATTTAGGTGCATAGTTTGTTGTAAGTGGTAGGCTTTAAGCGCCTGAGGGTGGAACCAAAATTGTAGAGACATACATCTGCAAGATACATGTTGGCGTAGTTGATGGGGTAGGACCAACAAGTATGCCCCACAGCCCTGATTTCTTGGTTTTCCCATTCTTGTTGCTCCATCTCTGTACTCAGTACAACTGTGTGCATGGTGTTTTGTGTGGCCCACTCCTCCAGCATGGTCTTGAGCTCCGTCTGGTAGGCATACCCATCTGCGGTGTTTGATATTACCAAGTAATAATTGACGTCCAATGGGGAAACTGCCAATAAAACCCTGACAAACCAATACAATATTGGGCCGTGCTTGTACATGTCAGACTGGATACACTTCTCTCCAAAGTCTTGGATACTTGCAGATATCTTAGCATACAACAGGAAGATTACGTCATTATAGGCCCTCATTGCCCTTTCTTTGATAAAATTAATAATATTTGAATTGTAGGGGTCCGTGTTCACCAAAATGGGGCCACTGAGAACTTGATTGGACAAGATTCTAGCAGTAACCACAACTTTGTGCATCCACAATTCATTGTTCTTTTGTTGGTGAAGATGCCATGGAGTCCCAACTGGAGACGTACCTGGACCAGGGGCATTCACAGATCACGTTCCATAATGGCCATCATAAAGGGATGGGCTGTGCCACCTTCGGTCAAAGTACGGGCGCCATTTGGGGTCTTCTTGGTAAGGAGGCCACAGTCGGCGTGGGCTTGCAGGGTTGCAGCCACAGTAGACTTTGCAAACCCCATTGCAGCTGCAATTTCTCCAAGAGACATAAGCTTTTCTTGCTTTTTAACAATTTTGAGAACAATCTCCGGAGTGATTAGTTTTCTTCTGCGTCTTGCAGGCTGATTGGCTGGGGGAGAGATGTGTTCATCACAGAAACTGGTCAATGCCATCTGATTGGCTGTTTTGGGGTCCTGGGTGACCCTATAGCTAAAATGGCTGGTTCCTGATGCCATTGCTGATAAGGAGTTGGGTTAGCAGCTGCCTGTGCATGATGGGCAAACAGGGCCATGCTTGAGGATGCAGGAGAAAGAACAGACTCCTGGGTAGTGCTTGCAGAGAGGCTTGCAGGTTGGGAGTGGTCATAGACAGAGAATTCACCGTTAAGAGACCCAGTGTAGCCCTGCATAATTTTGTCAAGGCCAGGGAACAGCTTGTTGACTTGGTTGTTATTGAAAGAAGACATAATAAATTTTTATTAAAATTTTAAACTCAAGAAGAGGAATGTATATTTTAGTCAATTTTATTGTTATATATGTTAATTTTGTGAATACTATGATCTAAATTTTAGCCGTCCTAAATTAGAATAGGGTGATTTTTGAGAATGCCTATGATTCCTAAAAAATCAGCACAAATCCACTCTAGATCCTTTAGCATCCTTTTTGAGACACCCATAAATTATATTTATTTCAAATTCACCGCAATTATGATTTGAAACTTGGTTCTTGGATTTGACAATCCCGCAATTTCAGATTGGTTAAGTTTTCTATGATGTCTATGATTTGTTTGAAATACAGGAAATCTCAAATTGTACATTAGAATCCCACATTTCTGATTCATGTATCCCGCATTTGTTTGTTGTTTTTTGTCTTTTGTTAGTTGAGTTATCTGCTCAAGAGATCCAAAATTTGCCAATTTAATTAAATCAAAAAAGTCAAATTAAATGGTTGATTTTATTAAATATTTTCATTCTCACTCAGCTGAGTTGCCCACAAAAGTGATTCAAAATTTGGACCGAGGATTTGACAATCCTGCAGTTTTATGTTCAGGTTCTGAATTTACAGTAAAACTTACTATTTTTCATTGAGCCACAAAATATTAGGTAGACAGGAAGATCATTCATCACCAGGATAGATGAGACAAAACCACAAGGCTACTGGAGGTAAGAAAAATAGGGGTTGACTCTTTTAAGGAAAGGTTGTATCTCTAAGAGCAAAGAGAAATAAATGTTTGTCTTCTTTAAGATTCGAACCAGACAAAAGCAAAATTGATAGTGCTTGATTGGCCTTTTTTAAAAAGAATTACCTAAATAACTTATCAAGGATTTATTTTTTGTTACCTTTAATGAGGTTTAACAATCCAGGTGGTTAGTTTTTATGGAAGATGCTCAACCCTTAAACCTTTGTATTGACTTAACTATGATCTTTAACAGTTATTTTTGAAGCAATCACCAAGGTTTATTTTTGTATGGCTGCTATCTGCTTCAGATTTTACTTATATATGGGGAAATGTGCATCGCCAAGTTAAATTTTCTCAGTGAGATGCTTCTAGAAAGTATAGATACCTCTTGTGGTTTCTTGTGTGGTTTTGCACAAATGGCTATACTTTGTAGCTATGACCTTAGTTAATAAATTGACATAGTAGATGTGTTACTATTAGCAAAGTTACAGAAGTAGAAAATAAGTAAGCCTGTAAATTGCTTTACTTGATGGGAAAAAATTAAATGGAATGAGTGTTGCTTCAGAGGGATGAATTGTCCTTGGAATAGAGGCACTAATTTCAAGGCTAATTTGATATTGTAACCTTTTTAGAAGTTAGTTGCAGTGAGGTCTCAGATGGCAGGCTCAGCTTGAGGAACCCTAGCTTCTTGTCTGGTGAGGTTTATGTCAATTGAGAGAGCCCTTTGGATGCATCAATGATTTGCCAAGGTGTCAAGCTCACAGGTTTGAGTATATCTCCATGGCTTAGCGGTTGTTACTATGCTGATACTTCCAAATAGGTATACAAACTTTACCTACACCTTAAATTTTAAATCTTATTGGTGTATGCTCTAGTTCATCAACCCTTGCCCTTAGTAGGCAAGGCCTTACAGAAGTATTGTCCCAATGGTCAACAACCTGAGCCTCAAGCTTTATCTTGGGCTCTCCAATCAACTGAGATATTTAAATGGCATGTATCCTGCTGTACCACACAAGCATTCAATAATTACTAAATCTAAATCTGATTTTAAATTATATTTTTGCTAATTTTATCGAAACAAATAGGAAACTTTCCACCGCTTTTCTCAGCCCAGTGAGCGTTATAAGATTATTGAGTTGTATTTATTTCCTTATTACTTTAAGTTTAGCACTGTGCTTTTATATTAACCTAGTGGCAGTATCAGTTGGACTATGATTGCATATAGAGTTCCAGCCATGCAATTTTAAAAGGCAATGTCATGAAGCAGAATAAAGAATTGGAAAAACTCAAGGATGCTACACGGGGAAAAATTTTTGAGCTGTCTTATCCTTCAAAAAGTGGACAAAGGGAAAGTTTTGTTCTCTGCAAAAGCATGATAATTCTAAAAATAGGCGGCTTCTTAATTAAACTGACATTATTTGAGACTTGAAATTATGTGCTAATTAGTTTTAAGCCTAGAAAAGTGCATTGTATATCAATTAAAAAACACAAAAGCTTAAATAAAATGACTAAATAATCCCAGGTACTATTGCAGAAGCTTCGTGAAAGGCTTAGGAATGTTGCTCAGATGCTTTAAAGTAGTTAGGAACCATAAAGATAAGAAGGTCAATAAAAAAGAAAAGTAGAGTATAGGGTTGCTTATAAGATGAAAACTACTATATCGAAGCAAAACTTTGACTCTAGAGCTGTTATAAAGATAAACAGAGTTGAAGCTTATCCACACCTTTAAACAGATTTAAATTCTTAAAAAGAGGCGGCATCAATCATCGTTCCCAAAGTTTGGACAATATTAGCACACATGACATCCTGGACTGAATCTTCTAAATGGCGCTTGGGGTCTTGCTTGCCTACATGACGAGTTGCTAGTTGTTCAGAAGTCATAGTAGATTCTTCTTGTACAGACTTGTTGTACGCTTCAGTGAATTGAAGCATGGCCTGGACAGCAGATTCATTTCGGTGCTGATGTTCTGTGAAATCAGTCAAGGTGAGTCCATGAGTCCAGGTCTTTTTATCCAGATTCAACAGCATTTGCTGTTCAAGTTCATTTTTACGATAGTTGATCCCAATAGAGTAGTAATGGCGATTTAAGCCGTGAATTAAAGCCTAGATTTACCATGAGCCAGTTAAAATGCAAAAAACTAACTTGGATAGAGGGCTTGTTCAAATGACCAATATTGGATGTCGTCTGTCGTGGTTCTTGACTCATCATGAGAGTTTGGGGATTGATGGAGCGGAAAGCATCAATAACAACCTTTCCTTTGACAGATTGAATGGGATCTACTACAACAGCAACTGAGCGAGGGTGAAGTGATTCAAAACTCTAAAGGCATAAGAAAGAAAAATATAATGAAATTACTTGCTGAGTATTAATATCAACGCTTGACAGCCAGCACCCAAAACCAGGATGAGAATGGTACCATCCAACAACCATCTCAGGCCTGAAATATCAATAAAAAATCAAACCCCGTAATACCTTCCCGTTTGTTTTAGCATTTCCAACATATTGGTCTGGAAAACGTGGTCTACAGCCTCGACTGTGACACTTGTACCACTTTGAGGCATAGCAAAAACGTCTATGACTCGGACAGTATAGTCATCAATAAATTCTCCCATCATAAGACCCATGACTTCCATGGGAACACCAGCTCTGCCTTAAATAATGAGAAAGAAGAAATATATTAAACACCAACCATGTTTCAACATCTTATAAGAAGAGGTGAGTTAGATGAAGTAAAATCGAAACTTTACCTTCAAGAGAGCCAGAGATGAGAATGTGAATCACTTCTGCAGTGTCTCTAACCTGGGTATCTGCTCCAGGTTGAAGCCCAGATAGACCTCCTGCACTTCCAAAAAGTCGCTGAATTCTTTCCATTATTAATCAAGCGTAAGCTGAGAAGATTGCCTAAGTACTCTTAAGAGAAAGTGTACAAATATAAAAATGTGGAAGCCTTGGGAAGGTTTAGAGCTGGACACTCAAGACCATCAATTTAACTTGAGATTTTACGTCATTCGATATTTGATTCGCTCAGATTTTTAAAGTGCTGCACAGCATAGATCCAATCATATGTGAAAGCAAAAAATCGCAAGTCCAGGATCGTCATCCTATTAATTCTCATATCTCATAATGCTTATGGTTAATGTCACTTTTAAAAAGAACAATATCGGCGCTAGAAAAACATGCACCCCTTAGCCTGGCTGAAAGAAGCTGGGACAATGTTGGATTGTTGGCAGGTAATTTTATAATTTGACTCTCCAACATTTTTATCTTATACTGCTTTTGAATAAAATATAAAAAAGCTCAGCTCATAATTACCTTGCTTTTATATCGGAATCTGATGTATTACCTACAAAAGTATATCAAACTAGGGGGCACCAAAGTCTCTCGTTTTAAATTATCACACGCTTACTTTGTTCGGCCTTCTCAATGTTCCTTATTTTAGCTATTGAGGTTAGAAAGTGTACTTGATAGTTCGGCTTTAAAAAAAGCTTCTCAAGCAGTCAGCATCCTTTTAAAGCCTTTTCCAACTACCTCTTTCATGAATTTAATAGAATTACACATTATTAATGTTGAGTTTTTTAGCCCGACTTGAGAAGCCTTTTCAATTTCAAAAATTAGCTTTTCGTTTGAAAAATTTCATATCTAAGTAAGTCTCCAGTATAGAAACGTCATAATCCTTAGTCATGTTCCGTAAGTACAGCGAATCGCAATGTATTAAGCGTCCTAGCTAGTCTACCTCTGTTTGCATAGTTGTTCTCAGATATTTATAATATTAGATTTAAAAATCGAAACCAACCAAAATTAACTATTCTAGAGGCTCCTATCCCCCGTGCCAACGCCAATAAAATCTTCTTGACAATCGACCTCACCCAGGAAACTCTCCTGGAGGCCATCCAAACTCCTGGAGTGGGTGTAATTATTTCCTATCACCCTCCTATCTTCAGAGCCCTTAAACAGCTGACTCTAGCAGACAACAAGCAGAACATTATCCTTAATTCAATTGCCCATGGGATTTCAATCTATTCTCCTCACACTGCGCTTGATTCTTGCCTCAACGGAAGTATGTTGAACTATTCTCAACTCGCTAATATTTAGTCAATGATTGGATTGCAAGTGGTCTGGGCCCGCTAAAGACCTGTGTTCCTATAACTGAAAAGCATGATGCACCAGAAGGTAAAGCAACCATTTATTGAAGCTTATCTTTAAATAGGCCAAGAGGGCTCTGGTAAAGGAAGAATATGCACCCTCAAAGAGGCTGTCTCTTTTTCAGAACTAGTCCAGCGGGTTAAAACACACTTTAAATTAGAACACGGTAAATATATTCTTTACCAGATATACTCATGGATATAGTTCGAATTGCTAGAGCCCCTCAGCATTTTGCTGATGACAAATCCCCCTCGATATCAACTATTGGGATCTGTGCTGGCTCAGGTATATTTACTTCCAAAGATGTGTTAATTTAAATTTTAGGCTCAACTGTTCTCTCTGGAGTCAAGGCTGATATTTATTTAACTGGCGAGATGTCACATCATGAGCTTCTTTCTGCTACAAGTGATAACACATCAGTTATTCTATGTAAGTCTTGTTAAGAAGCTTGCTAACCCACAGGTGAACATTCAAATTCTGAAAGAGGGTATTTGGCACAAGTGCTTCGTCCTGTTCTTCTTAATGCTTTATCCGATATTGAAGTATTGGTATCTGGCATAGACAAAGACCCAGTTGAAATTGTATAAGCTGAGATTTCTAACATGCTTGAATTTCTAAGAAAGCATTTATTCTGGAAATTAATAATTTTATCCTTTATATGGATTTTCTTTGATCTTTTTATAAACTAAGACCATACTTAGCTTCACATTTTAGTAGGTATCAATTCAAAAAGGTGAGCTTTAAGTTTGCATGTAATGCTATGAAAAATGGGGGCCCCTACCCTGTGACAAGTGGGGTGTATGAACCATCTAGCAACAAGATGTTAGGCAAGGTAAACCATGCCAGAGCCCAAACTGCAGAGACAGTAATTAACTTTCCAGCGTTCCAAGCCAGCGACGCGGGCAAGCTTGCAAAGCTATTAAAAATGAGTCAGAATGATTGCAACCGTGAGTATATTCAATTGCAGAAATTTTAATTCCTGCATTTCTTCAAACTGAAACTAAATGATTCTCCAAAACTTCCAAGATTTTCAAAATGGAGGATGTTGAAAAATGTTTTTTATGAAAATTCAAAAAGTACTGTTATGCTGCTGTCTTGACTTTATCAACAATTTTGTAAACCAAGGTAGTTCTCATGGAGCCAACTGGTATACTGTAAGGGAGGTGAACTTGATATGTCCATGAATAAATTAATTTGGGCAGAGGAAATCTCCAATGAGGAAATTGGACACTAGTTGGAAATCCAACAGGGGATTTTCCAGATCCAACTTTTGGATTTGGCTTTGTTACATAACCAAGGTATAACATTAGCATAGTGAAAATCTGTAAGCATATTTTTAAATCTTTACTAAATTCAATACTTTTATTCTTATAATAAAGAGGCCTGGGATTCCAAGCCATTTCTACACCAACCCTTTAGGAAATGATGTTATTCCACCGATTATGTTTTGTGACTGAATTTCCATCATTTTTGACCTAACTATGAGCTTCTCTAAATATGAAACTTTAAGCTTTGAATTGTTAAGAATCAATACTTTACTGAGATACCTCAATAGCCTGAGCTACAGTCTAACAAACATTTTGCTATTATTTATGCAGCAGCCTTAATTTTTAAACTTCAACGGTTTAAAGCCAATTTAATTAGCTTTACCACAAAGACAACGAAAACAAACCAATAAGAACTTAGAGATGATAAGGTTTATTAGAGGTGGAATTCTTTAGTGTGATAGTGTAGATCTAAAAAATCACTTTTAGAAAATTTCTAGTTTCATTGATGGTGGAATCTGTTGACATAAAAGTAATTGATGAGATATCATACAAAGTCTGGAACTGCCCACCACTCTTGTGCCTGGGCTGTTGGTGGCCCAACTTAGGGACAATGAAACAATAGAGACAGGTAAAGAGCTAGTTTTAAATCCATAATATAGGGGGGTTATGGCCAAAAGGAGTTCATTTTACCAGGTGAGAGGTAAATGAATTGACTAGCCTGTTCAAGGTCAAGTAGAATAAGCTCAATTAATATGACAAGGTTCAGGGAAGAAACTACCTGAGGTAGAAAGAGTTTCTGCCTGTGATCTTTAAAAGGATAAAAATAGACATAAATCAGTCCAGATTAGTGTCACAACTGTGCTGCTTTAGAAAAGTTACAGGGGAAATAATTCGGAACTAGATAGTTATCTTTATTAAGATATCAATCTTATATAGTTATTGTGAGTCTGGATAGTAAAAATATGATTATGGCAATCACTTGGTTGGATTGGTAGGGAGGTGGCTTGATCCTTATAATGAGTCAAGCGCTAAATCAAGCTGTTTGCTGTGGAGGGATCATCATTTGGTCATGTTGCTATTTCTGGAAATTTGAGTTAACTTCTACATTAGGCTTTGAGTCACTGGGAATCCAGATTGCAGGGCATGAACCCATTTAGTTGGAACCTTGCCAGAAGGTTAACCCCATTGTTTTGACACCTTCTCCCTGCTGAGGGTTGGTTTCCTCTGTTGGAAGGTCTGCTGGAAGGTTGTCAGGAGCACTGGCTCTGTACTGTACTAGCTTCTGTTTGGTTGCAGGAAGGACAGTTTCACATTGCTTCTGTTGGGCCTTGCAGGAATGGAGCCTGTTATGGTGTAGGACTTTATCTTATCTTCTCTTGCCCAATCCTTGCACTAGGTAAGTGTTGTTGTTTACCTTTAAAAAATGACAGGCCCTACTATTCCAGGCTGTAACTTGCTTTTATCTGTGTTTATCACCAACACTTTGCTGTCAACTTCATGTCTTCTTTGGATGGAAAACGTGTCTTGTAACCATTTTTATTCTCTCTTATTTTGACCGTTGTTGGCGCGGAGTACTTGGGGTCTGAATAAGGTGGTACCTTTTGTGGCACTTCTAACTTGGGCCTTGTGAGGGCTTGAACAATGTTTGGCTGTGTGCCATAAACTAGTTCAAATGGGCTCTTCCCAGTGGATTGGTTTACCCAGGTACAGTACACAAGGAGTGCAGTCACTAGGTGTTTGTGCCAGTCCTCAGGTGTGCTGGCAGTGAACATGGAAAGGGCCATTACCAGGCTATCACTCAGCCTCTTGGCTCTGCTGTTAGCCTGCAGGTGATACAGCATGGTTACAGTGTGTTTTATGCCTTATTTGGTAAGGTAGATATTGGTATCATCAGAGGTCAACTCTTTGCCTCCATTGGTAATCAATAGTTCTGGTTCTCCAAACTTACTGATAATCTCTTTGCCTATAGACTGTTGCACATTGTTGCTAGTGTATTCTTTGACAGCCTACGCCACTGGCCAGCATGCAGTAAAGTTGATGGCTGTGATGATATATTTCTTATCACTGTGCTTTCCTGGCGTGAGCCCCAAAATATCTAGGGCTCACATCTTAAAGAGTAGCTGAGTGTGGATGGGTAGTACAGATTTGAGTGGTGTGTCACTTTTGGCAATTTTTTGCACACCTCACATTGAACTAGTACTTTTTGGACATCCCTGTACAGTGTTGGCCACCAGGCATTATATTTTAAGAACTTGTATAGGTTTTGGCTTCTGATATGGCCTAGGTCTTGGCAGTAACATATAATGGTATCAACTCTCTGATGTGTGGGTATGTATGAGATGGTTATACCATCAGTCATCTTGTGGTGTAAAGTTCTGTAGACATTTGTGAATAGATGCTCATTTTTACCACAGTGTCCTGGGTGATATCAGTAATGCCTAGGGAATCCCTCATCTCTTGTGTGGAGTACTAGGAGTGGCCAGTCTAGGTCTAGCATGTTTTGCCTTCTTAAAGCTCTTAAATATAGCTGTGAAAGGAAATTAGCTGTTACTAGCTCTGGTCCAGGCTTATATTGAATATTCATATTAACTCTTTTCAAGAATACCATCCAGTGTGCCTGCTTTCAAGAGAGGTTGGCCTGCAATTTAAAATATATAAGGGATTTATGGTTTTTCAGGGCAGTGAACTCTTCTTGTCTCTCCAGGTAGCAATGTCACTTGAATAGGCAGCACACAATGACCAAAAAATTCCCTGTAAAGTATTGGATATCAGCATTCAATGTCATTCAGCTTTCAGGATTCATAAGCTACAAGTAAGAAATTGCCATTATCTGTTCTAATGCAGAGCACACTTCCAGTGAACATGTAAGAGGTGTCCATTTGATATTACCTGTCTCTTTTGGGGTACTATCAAAAATGACAAACTCCTGTTAGCAAACACATAGAGAAACCCCAACTATGGGATTTGAACCCTGGGACCCTGCAGGCTGCCAGCCCAGCTGCCTGTGTTTTTTTGGGCTTGAATCAGAAATGAATTCAACTTTGGAGAAATTCCAAAGACTCACTAGTATTGAACCTTGTACACCAAAGCCCTGTCTCTAGAAGAATTTTGTTAGTCTCTTCAATGAGAATGCTGAACTAAACAATGATCCCAAAATAACTGGGGCCACCACTAATGGGGGATTGAAGAAACTTCCCCAAGAACGTGAGCCGCCAGAGGATGACAAATCCTGTGGCTCAACAAGGGAATTTGAGTTTCCCTACCCCAGTCCAGCCAATTAGGAATCACCCATGCAGGGAGCCACTGAGGGTTTCCAACCCCTGGTAGATGGTACCATCCGGCCCAAAGGGGTTTGCAAATGTTTTCCTATAGCAGATAGGCATACTTATACCCTGGGCTGCCAGGAAGTTGCCTATTGCAATTTTTACATTAAAGTGATATGAACTTTTAGGAAGCCAGGCATATTTAGAGGCATTGGTTGGCTTGGGACAGAATACGGCTGGGCCAGAGGATAATGCCCACCATAGGATGGGTGCTAACTTGATAATATAGGATACAAATTGCCCAGGTAAAGATCAGGGTCCTGAATTGGGCACCATAGTATCTACCATTCCCTTCAAAGTAATGTAGAGTACTCCAAACAGTTGGGTGGACATAGTCTTGGCCGCAGTGGGGGTCTTCATTGGGCAGTTGGGTTGCGGGGTTAAGGGCAGAGTCATGGAAACAAAGTAGGCAGGCAGATAATTATACTTGTCTTTGAACAATAAGGGCAGCACCTTGATCCTCTTTCCTTCACATCCTATGTATTCAGTTTCTCTAGTCCTTGCCAAGGGATTGGCAATGAGGATGGTCTCCAAATTGTACTCTGCATAAGCAGGGTTGGGCGGGTATTTGGTAAAATGCACAGGTCCAAAGGGGGCTCCTGGGGGACGGTATAGTGCCTGGGGAGGGTCAACAGGTTGGTCTCCAGAGGGGGCGGTTGCCTGATGGTCTACTTGGCCAGAGTTAAGATGAAAGATCACTAAGACCAGATAAGGTAAGATTTGTTCAAACCAAAGGTTCATAAAACTTTATTATCAAAAATGACAATATGGTCATCACCATACCACCAGAGCTTTTATACCATTGGTTTTTGCTTCTTCAATTTTTGCAGGGTTCAGGTTTGCAAACAAGGCATTGGCAGGGCATGGATCTTGGCTTAGAGTCTTGAGGGCAGCAAATCCAGGTTGTGCCTGCTCTGGTGAACAGAAGTGGCAATGCTTTGTTCCGCCGCTACTGTTCACCACATCACCTGAGAAGTTCAATTGTACTACCCATTCTGGACAGAAGACTGGCAGCTGCTGGTGGTCATTGGTGGAGTTAGCAGTAGGTTTTGTTTTAACCTCCTTAAGGCAAGCTACAACCTCTGCATAGATCTGGATCTTTGTTGGCTCAAGGTTGACAGCAATCTGGTGACCATTCAGGGAATTGTCCTTGGGAGACTGGCAGGTCTCAGAGTAACTTGTCAACTTGGGTTTGCAATTTAACAAGTTGGCAGGTTCCTGTCCACTTTGTGTGACTTGAGTAGTATTTGGAGGGTTGGGGTTTGATTCCAGGGTCTCCAATGTTGATTTCAAACCTCCAGTATTGACACTTGGCAGGTTGGCAGGTTTCTGTTCCCCCTGTTTGGGGTCATCTATCTCTGATGGTCCAGGGTTTGACCCAACTGGCTTTTGGGTGGTTTCCTGTCCACTCTGGTCAACATAAGGCTTTCCCTGGGACCTGGGGTTCAATTCCCAGGTTTTTAATACAAGTATTAAAATGTCATTCATGACATGAACCTTTGATTCACCCAGGTCATCCTGTATTTAATTTTAGTACTATTTTATTTGCAGTCTAACCTCTGCGGCACTGTCCACCACACCAGCTAATCCCAAGAAACCACAGACATAACGCCTGAGATATACTGTCCTACAGGAGCACCCTTTGGCCTGGTACATTTTAATGAATACCCTCCCAACCCAGGGTTATCAGAATTCACTTTAGAGAGAATCCTACTCCACAACCCCAAAGCCTGGATCAGAGAAAATGAGGTTATTGTTTGTGAAGGAGCCTGGATCACTGTGCCCCCCTGCTTTTCTGAGACAAATACAATTACCTGTCCGCCTACCTGGTACCAATGAATCCCCCTGACCCTGCAGCCCAACCACCTGCAAGAATCTGTTGCTGCAATTGAATTCACCTAGACCCAAATATTTGGGGTTATGAATATCACCCTTACTGGCCTTGTTGATTCTATGGTGCCTTCTAGCAGCCTCTGGATCATTCTTGGAAAATATTTATCATATATTGTAAAGGTAGCGCCCATCCTGTGGTGGGCTCTCCCTTCAGGACCTGAAGGCTGTCTGCCCGCAATTTCTCAGGACCCCCTACAGGGTGGATCCCCTGAAATTATGGCAATCTATTTTTTCACAGTAACCTTGGCCCCAAGATGTTAACTCTTGGGGCAACTTGCATGCTATTTTCATTAATTTCAGATTACTATGCCTACAAGCTAGTTACCAATCTAATTGTTTCAGCAATTAAACAGCAAAGCTGCACAAAACCCAAGGATGCCATGACTGGCATTGAGAACACCAAGACCCCAAATTTGCAGGTCCAGAACGTTATAGTAAACTAATTTAAGACCAAGTTGAACATGCCACAGATGGGCAAACTCACCTTGGAAGAAGCCCCTAGAGCTATGCCTGTTCTTTGCCTGCACTTCCAATCCAACACAAACTCATACTTCAACGACACAGAAAAGATCCTAGCTGTAGCCTCCATGCTTTCTGGCAATGTCCTAGACTGGTTTGGGAAGGCCACTGCTGAAGACGTGGAATTATGACTAGACTACTCTCAATTTGAAAGCAAGATGATGGCCGCTGGCAACAACCAATACACCTGCCACCACACCCTCATCAACTTGCTGGACATCAAACAAGGATCCCTCACCCTACAAGTTTACATCAATGAGTTCCTTAAGCTGAATACTAGAACACAACTTTAAGACAAGTTATCTGCCACCCTGTACTTCTGTGGATCATCCCTGCCCTAAAAGAACGCCTCAAGCATCACCCCCCACACACTCAGCCTAGAAAATTTACTTCTCCTGTGCAGAGGATTGAGCCTGAACCAAGAAGGTGCCACCCTGCTGCACAGCGTCCTAACTGCGCCCAAACGCCCAGCAGACAAGGAATGTCCCCCAATGAGTTACAACATCACTACTGCAAAGAGCTGTATTTCTACTTTCATGAACCTGGCCACCTCACCAAGAATTTTCCCAAGAAGAGTGTCCCTACAGTTTCCCTAGCACAAATAAACACCTCTTCCCAGTCTTATAAGTTTATTCAAGTTCAGGTGAAAGCTATTGTATCAACCCAAAATATTGAAGCATTCATTGATACTGGAGCTGAAGAAAGCTTCAATGACGCCACACTTGCAAAAGATCTAGGACTAAAGGCTATTGCCAAAGGCATTAGAGTAATCATGAGAAATAGCTCTCATGACCTAGGGCTCAAGTGCTTAACCAAAATGCCACTAAGAATTGGTCAGAATATATCCCAGCATCCCCTATTATCCTGAATATACTTCCCCACCCCCTGATTCTGGGAGGCTTCTGGTATCAGAGGCACAGCGTCATCCTGAACTTCCGCAACCAAACAGTTGCCTTAAAAGGGGCTAGTTCTTGTGAGGTAGTGCTGTTCCAGCTGGGTCTAACCAAAGGAAAGCCCATCACAACCCCTGACCCTGAAAATGGAAACCAGTGTGGGCCCCTACCTGCTCTGTTAGAGAAGTGGAACATGTTTTCAGCAAGGAAGAAGCAACCTGTCTCCCTGAACACACAAAGTATGACCACACTATTAACCTCCTGCCTGGCACCAAATCCCAGCATGGACCCATCTATAACTGCAACCACAAGGAGCAGATGGCCTTAAAAGTGTACATTGAAGACATGTCCAAGAAAGGATTCATCCATGTGTCAAAGAGCCCTTGTTCATTGCCAATGCTGTTTGTGGGCAAGAAGGACGGCAAGATGCGCCCTTGCATGAATTACTAAAGGCTAAAAAGCATCACTGTGAAGAACAGATATCCAATTCTGAATGCCAAAACTTGTGTGATGTCCTGATTGTGGAGCAGGTATACTCCAAGATTGACCTCCAAGACATTTTCAACCAAATCCGTATTAAAGAAGGCAATGAATACACAACAGTTTTCAAGACCAGGAAATGACTTTAAAAATACCTGGTGATGCCTTTTGGACTATGCAACGCCCCTAGCACCTTCCAGAAAATGATCAACTCAGTCCTGGGCAAATACCTGGACCAGTTCTGTGTGGCCTACCTCAATGACATCCTCATTTTAGTAAGACCCAAGAAGAGCACCTATATCACCTGGACCTGATTCTAAGAAAACTCTCACAAGCCAGCTTACATGAAAAACTCAAAAAATGTGTTTTTTTCCAGCCAGAGGTGGAGTTCCTGGGCTATGTGGTGAAGACTGGAGGATTCATGATGGCCCAGGACAAGGTGGACGTGGTAACCTCCTGGCCTACCCCCACCTGTTGGAAAGACGTTAGAAGTTTCCTAGGACTAGCAAACTACTGCAGGGATTTCATAAAAAAATTCTTTCATCACACTGTCTCTGACCAAACTCTGCTTGGAAAAGGTCCAGTTTTTCTGGACCAACAAATGTACCTCCTCATTTGAGACTCTGAAGAAGGTTTTCACATCTGCCCCCGTCTTTGACATGCATGACCTGTCTAAATCATTTGTGCTAAGACTGACACATCCAACTTTTCAGTGGGTGGGGTCCTTCTTCAGGAAGGAGGGGATAGTATGCTACATCCTGTAGCATATTACTCTAAGAAAATTCTGCCAGCCAAGGAAAATGATCTGATTTACAACAAAGAAATGCTTACAATAATGAAGACCCTGAAACATTGGTGCCGGTAACTATGTGGTGCTGAATTCCCAGTAAAGGCCCTAACCAACCACAATAATTTGGTTTACTTCTTTAACCCCAGACAGTTGAACCAACAACAAGCAAGATGAGCATTAGAACTGGCCAACTACACATTGACCATAGACTCCAAGCCTGGAAATGTGAACATGGTACCTTTCACCCTGAGTAGAAGAACCAAACTAATATCTTCCTCTACAGAAATCAAGGACCACAACACCCATACACTTCTAGACCTGTCAGCCTAGGAATACAACTGAAGTACTTAAGTATTATTGCCAGCAAACCAGACGTGATAAAAGCGCAGAAACAAGATGTCTACTCAACCAAAATAGTCACCCCCTGGTAAAGGACCATGATTGTCATTACACAAAGAAAGGTTACTCCCTGAAAGGCACTACCTTGCTGCTTCACAACAGGATCTAAATACCAGAGGGACCAACCCAAACCAATGTATTGATTGATCACCACAACTCAGAGATGGCCGGCCACCTGGGTAGACAAAAATCCCTCCTAAGCATAAAGCAGAAATACGTCTGGCCTGGCATGGAAAAAGAAGGAACAGCCTGCATCAATGGTTGTGAAACCTGCGAAAGAACCAAGACACATTGTTCTAAGCCAGAGGGATTGCTAAGACCTTTGTATATTCCTGCTGGACCCTGGAAATCAGTATCAATGGATTAAATAGTGGAACTTCCCCCTTCAAAATCTTTTGAAACAAACCTGGCATGGTAGACTGTTTCACCAAAATGGCTTACTTTATCCCAACTACCACCCACTGTACTGCAACTGAGACCGCCAGACACTTCCACAACCACAAACTGACACATCATGGTACACCAGAAGAAATCATCACCAACCAAGGGCCCCAGTTTAATTCCCACTACTGGACCCAAGTAATGAAAGATCTTGAAATCAAATGCTGTATGTCAACCTCCTACCACCCACAAACTGATGGACAAACCAAAAAAATTAATCAAATCTTGGAACAATACCTCCATTTTTATGCCAAAAAAATCAAGACAACTGGGCAGAGATGCTACCCATGGTAAAATACACCTATAATATCAAAGACCACTAATCTAGTGGTATGTCCCTCTTTAAGACCAATTACAGCTTTGATTCATCATGGGACTTGAGTATTGGCAGTAAGGAACAGAATACAACAGGGTAAACCTGGATTGAACAAATACATGATACCCAAGAAACCTGCCTTGAAAACCTGCCTTAAGAACCTAAACCACGCTGTCAAGAGCTAAAAAGCTTTTGCTGAAAAGAAAAAGACCCCTTTTAAACCCTTAGAAATAGGCAACAGAGTCTACTTCAACTCACAGAATGTCCCCTTACATGTGCTTAGTAGGAAATTGACCCACTGTTGCTGCAGACCTTACAAGATTGTTAAGCAAATATGAGAAGTGGTGTACAAACTAGACCTGCCGTCAACTTGGAAAATTCACAATGTCTTTCACCAATCCTTGATATTCAAGAAAGAAGGAATCTCCCTTTCCCACGAAAAGATCAAGTCCAACCCCCCATCCATCCAAGAGGGATGCACAAACAAATACAAGGTCAAATACATCCATGGAGACTGATTGCGCTACAAGACCCAACAGTACTATGTCAAATGGGCAGGTTTTCCCCCAAAGAGAGCACCCAGAAACCTGTCTCCAACTTGCCCAAAGCACACCAAGTGTTAAAAAAGTAACACATTCAAAGCCCCAGGCAGGAAACAAACCTGCGCCATACCACCAGGTGGGGAAAGCAGGTGACAGGAACTTGTCCACACCTGGATTTGCTTTGAAAAGCAAAATTCTAGGTGTGGGAACCATTCCTGCCCTGGATGCAGCAGTGGGGCCTGTTTTGGGCCCCAAAAGCTATGCCCAAGCCTTGGTGGGCTTGGCTGGGCCTGGGAGGGATAATTTTAGCTGCACAGTGCTCCCAGTTAAAGCCTATCCTCCATTAAGTAATTTGAGGTTCTCAATTGGGAACCCCTTTTTCAATCAAGTTCTTTCACCCCAAAAATGCCTTTCAAGCCAGTCCCAGAATGATGATTAGATTGGAAAAACCCCATGACTCCTGCAGCCAAACCTGTCAGAAACAATGACCAGCCAGGCCAAGATGGACCACCAACAAGCAAAACAACTGTTCCTGAAAACCTCAAAAATGACCATGAAGAATCCAACCAAACAGCAGAACCTGAGATGCCAAGCCTTACCACACAGATAGTACCAGAAGAATGCCCAGAGGCAATTGCATGTGAGTAAGTATATATGTCAGAAGCACCTGAAAAGGTTCTTTATTGTCATCATTACCAAATAAAATTGTCATGGACCTTTGTTTCACCCATCTGACTCCTTACATATTTTTGATACTCTTTCATCTGCAATCACCAAAGCACCAGCACCCATCCTCAGGAATTGATAGCCAAGCAACAGCTGACAAAACCAAAGCCTTTGATTAATATTGCCCTCCTGATGCTCCATTTGGCCCTTTGCACTTAAATTAGTATCCCCACAGCCCTGATCACAAACCCTGGACCTTGGAAGACTTTCAGTGGTACACCTGCCCAGACGCTCCCAAGGATCCATACTGTGATGCCAGAAAATAGAACTCTAAGGTAAAAACTCCTATGTGCACCACCTAAGGTACACTCTCTATAGTACACTGTCTTGTGTGCACTATCCAAGGTGTACTACCTGATTTTCACAGGTATTATATCCTCTAATCTGATCACAGAACCCTCTAATCTGATAATTGAACCTCTTGAAACCTCTGGATTTTCTTATGCTGTAAATGCTATGTGTGCCTGATACTCTTGACCATAAATTATAAATGACCTGGTGTTATTTTATTCTTTACTATGAAACCATCAAGGCATTTCCCTTGATCTGATTCCCTGCTTTTATCCAAGTACATAATAGTACATATATAAGTCCCTCATCATTTACAATAAACAGGACCCCACTTTGACCTACTTTTACCTCTTGATATATTGCACTTTGCACTTGGATGGACATTTCTACTGTTTAGATAGTGTCTTTTAACCAGGTCCTTCCTATGGAAGCCACTTCTATTCCTGTTGCAGAGACCAAAGGTGACAGGAAGGTCCCCTGCTATACTAGCATCCCTACCAGGCTAGTGTCCCAGGCCCAACCACAAGTGCTATCCCCTCCTTCTTCCCTTGTGGACTTAGGAAGCCCTGGTGTATACCTGCCACCTCCCATTATTCTGATAGAAAGAGAAAGGTCCAGACATTCCTGTCTGTTCCCCCATAACTTATATTATAGAATATCATTATTGCTATGAGTTATCTGTACTGTGGTATGTACTATAGATGCTCTACCAATATCTTCACAGATATAGATTACTTTATTGCCAAGATAGTGTTGTACTACAGTAAGTGCCATAACCTATCTGTGTTCCTTGCCAGAACACACCCTCCTGCCTCTATCCTCCACTCTCCTATCAGGTATACAAGACAGACCCCCTATCTGCCTCCTCCCATAAGTGCTATTAGTTAGCACCACCCCCTCTCACAGCCTGCTAAGTACTTCTGGTAAGGACTCCCCTGAGTTGACCTTAGAGGACCTGTAGAAAAGTACCACAAATACCAAATTCTCTGTCACATCAGAGAAATCACTATATACCCTTTGATCTTCAACATGAAATACAACAACCCAGCCGCCTACTTGATCCCAATGAAACCACCTCAATGCCCAAACCAACTATCTCAACCCCACTCACTTCCAATGCTGCTGGCCAGAGTAGTCAATTCCTGGGAGTGCTATACCTGGCACTCACAGGATTGATTGATTCTGCCTTGCCAGTACCTGCCTATACTACTCCCTCACTTGCAGGAGCATCATGGTACTCTTGGTATCCTGACACCAAGCCATACAGAAAATCTTGGACAAAAAGGCAAGTAAGGAGGGGAGCGCCGGGAGAGAAGGGGATGATGTCACAAATGAAAAACTCCTGTTAGTAATACAGATAGAGAAACCCCAACTATGGGATTTGAACCCTGGGACCCTGCAGGCTGCCAGCCCAGCTATCCGTGTTTTTTGGGCTCAAACCAGAAACAAATTAAATTTTGGAGAAATTACCAAGACTCACCAGTATGGAAACTTCTATGTCAAAGCCCTGTCTCCAGAAGAATTATGTTAGTACCACCAATGAGAATGCTGAACCAAACAATGATCCCAAAATAACTAGGGCCACTGCTAATGGGGGATTGAAGAAACTTCCCCAAGAATGTGGTCTACCAGAGGATGACAAATCCTGTGGCTCAAAGAGGGAATTTGAACTCCCCTGCCCCAGTCCAGCCAATGAAGAATCACCCACACAAGGCACCACCAAGTGTTTCCAACCCTGTTAAATGGTACCACCAGCCCAAAGGGGTTTGCAAATGTTTTCCTATAGCAGATAGGCATACTTATACTCTTGACTTCCAGGAAAGCCTATTGCCATTTTTACATTAAAGTGATATGAACCTTTGGTTCACCCAGGTCATCCCATATTTAATTTTAGCACTATTTTATTTGCAGTCTAACCTCTGTGGCACCATTCACCACACCAGTCAATTCCAAGAAACCACAGACAGAACACCTGAGCTATACTGTCCTACAGGAGCACCCTTTGGCCTGGTACATTTTACTGAATACCCTCCCAACCCAGGGTTATCAGAATTCACCTTAGAGAAAATCCTACTCAACAACCCCAAAGCCTGGACCAGAGAAACTGAGGTTATTGGTTGTGAAAGAGCCTGGATCACTGTGCTCCCTGCTTTTCTGAGACAAATACAGTTACCTGTCCGCCTACCTGGTACCAATGACTCCCCTCTGACCCTGCAGCCCAACTGCCTGCAAGAATCTGTTGCTGCAAATGAATCCACCTAAACCCAGATATTTGGGGTTATGAATACCACCCTTACTGGCCTCATTGATTCTATGGTGCCTTCTAGCGGCCCCTGGGTCATTCTTGGGAAATCCTTATCATATATTGTAAAGTTAGCGCCCATCCTATTGTGAGCCCTCCCTTCAGGACCTGCAGGCTGTCCACCTGCAAGTTCTCAGGAACCCCCTACAGGGTGGATCTTTGACAGGTACTGTATATTGGAGCAGACACTAGTTTTTTCTCAGGTGGCAGAAGCAAAGGTCCTGTTGTGGGGCCCATACAAAATTGGACTTGGCACCTGTAATGGCAGATAACAGTGCAGTGAAGATGCCACAGTCTGAGATATATTGGGGTACATAGACTATCATGCCTAGGAAGATTCTAAGCTCTCTCTTGTTCCTGGGTGACAGAATCTTGCATATTGCTTGGATATTTTACTTTTTAGGTTTGATGCTGTCTTTAGACACCACATGTCCCAAGAAACAGGAGCTTTTTGCGGTAGATCTGGTACTTGGGTGCCTTGGAAAGTAGCTTATGTTGCGCCAAAGTTGCAAACACTGCCTATAGATCCTTGTGGTGCTGCTTGACAGTGGGGATGTATATAATGATATTTTTCAGGTATACCAGTGTGTGCTTTTTAATGTATGTTGTGAAGATTTCATTGATGAATGTAACAAAGATCTATGGGATGTTGGTCATTCAAAATTAAGCACAAAGCACCTGTACAAGCCACACTCAGTTTTGAATGCAGTCTTTAGGATATTTTATCTTTTATGCAAATCTTGTTGTATCCAGCGGTTAGGTCAATCTTAGAGAAGACTGTTTCCCCACCTAAGGCATCAAAGAGGTTGTCAATGAGTGAAAGGGCATAGCAATTCTTGATGGTGACCTTGTCTAGCATGCGGTAGTCAGTGACTAACCTAAGAGACCCATTTTTCTTTGCTACAAAAAATAAGGTGCCCCAAAGAGGGGATTGTGAAGATTGAATGAGCCCCTTATCCAGAGCTTCTATAAGGTAGACACAAAGTGCATCTTTCTCATTTGGTGTGAGACAATATATGGGACATGTCTTTGGAAATTCACCTTTGATTTAGATGGCATATTGCATAGGTTTCTTGAACAGCAGGCCTGGAAGGGCCTCCTTGAAGATCTCTGGATGTTGGGCCACTATTTCCCAGTACTGGGGGGTGATAGCATCTTGTTGTTCATTAAATTGCATGACCTTGTACTGGAAGGAGTCCCAATTAATTGCCTGAAGGTTGTCTTTTTCTTCTTGGGTCTCTGTATTGCATATAAAAATGTGGCCCCAAAGAAGATGATCTAGCGTGTCAGGGTAAATTTGGTGGTTGACTCCTTCTTGTTTGATAGTAAATACCAAGGGGGCCCAGTCCAAGTGAGGGTTGTTATTCTTTAATCAGTCCAGGCCAAGTACCACATCAAATCTTGGAAATTCAATGATGGGCCCTTGGATGATTGAATGGAGGTTCTCCAGCATGATGGAAAAAGGGCAGTTTTTCAAGTTACAGCAATGTGATTTTCATCAGCTAAAACCATGTTTTTAATCTGCAAAGGATTAGTGGCTAACTTGAACTTGTTCACAAAGCTGCTATTGACAAGGGTACTGTCTGCACCTGAGTCCAAGAGTGATGAGCCTGTGTAACTGTAAAAGCAGAAAGGATAGGACATCAGTTTATTGGGATGTCTGGCAATGGTTTAGAGTACTGGATCTCCTGAGGGGACCTGGATCATTGGGCACTGATCCACGTCCTCTGGGCAATATTCATTGTTTGGCAAGGCAGAAGGTTGGTGGGGAGAGCTTGGCTTGTTTAATGCTCTCCTCAGGCTTTTCCCTTGTCTTGGTTATCCTGAGTACTGGTAAATCAGAAGTGAGTGCAATTTGACTGGCCATTGTTCCTGTTACTGTGGCCATTGGAGCTCAAAGGTTTATTGTTTGAATTGTTACTGCTGTTAGGCAGATAGTGAATGGACTATCCTGAGGGATGAGAGTCCTTAGGTCTTTCTCTTTTCCCTGTCTACACTTTGTGAAGTGCATATGAGGTTTGCTTTGCCCTCTATAATGAAAAGTAAAATCTCTGCAGATTAGTTACTTGATCCAGGTTTAGGTGTTTAATTACATGTAGCTTAAGGGCAGTATAGTACATGAGATGTGTGACTGGGTTATAAAAAACCATATCTGAAGGAGCTCATAGGCAGATTTCCCCATAGGCTCAATTAACCTCCTTTACTGTACCAGTTTGGGTTAAGTTCTTTACTTGGTGTATGATCATGAGGGCTGTATTTTTCATGACAAATTGTGTAAAAAGTCACATTTGAAGGTCTCCCAGTCATTCTTGGCATAGTCATTGTACTATTTGTTGCACCAGGTGCCTTCTTCATGGGTCAGGCAAACAGAGATATCTGCAATCCAGAAGTGTGCTGGGCATTCCATTTATGTCAGCTTGTTTTGTGCAGACTGGATCCATGTGATAATGTTGTTGGCTGTCGTGATCTGAGGCGCGGCACAGAGTCACAACGGGAAATCCTAACCTTAGGATTGTATTTGTAATAAGTCTTGGTTAGAATGACAGGGAAGGCTATGCAATTACCTTGTGGCTCTGAATGAATAATATCTGCTAGACGTGGCTAGAGAGGCGCCAAAGTACGTGGAGACACAAAGATAAAAATGTGAATAGAACTTAATTTTTATTGGTGTAGAAGAAATGTAATATATAGTGGTTTGCAATACCACAAAACAATATCAGGACGGCAGGATCACTTGCCACAAGCATGAGTGAGGTAAGTGAGTTTCGCAGAATCAGGAAACTGAACAATTGTATTTCCCAATTCAGAGCCAGCCTCATTTTGAAGGGCAAAAGCAAAAGAGAGATATTTGTCCTCAAAATAACCCAACAAAGGCAAAATCAAAACATGGTAATGGCAGCATTCACAACATTTCCCCCTCTAGATTGGCCTTAGGGGGATGATACTTGTGGAGGAACTTGGTGTGCACGCAAGAAAAAGGTCAAACACTAGAGAGGAGTTTTACTGTATACTCTCATCCTTGCTTGAAGGTCACTTCTAAGGGCCCAATCCACAATAACTCTAGCTTATGAGCTTGTCCTCCTACTCTGTGTTGATAATACAGAACATGGTCTCCAATGGTAAACTCAGGTAGGGGGATCTCCCGGCATTGTCAGGGGAGAGCTCCAGCAGCTTGGTCTTATAGGCAGACGTGTAGGCAGTAGCCTGTATATCAATGATGCAGTTGACTAGATCCTTGATGTGCTCATCAGGGTTCATGGCCTTATCAGAGGAGAATAGGGGGCCCTCAAGAGCAGCAGGGTAGTGGCTTCATGACCATACAGCATAGTAAAGAGGAAATATCTGGTGACACAATGTTTGCTAAGGCAATAGGCAAAGAGAGCAGCAGGTAAGTATAGATAACCAGTTGACGGCGTAAGAGTAAGTGAGCTTCCTCATGATAAAAACCAGAATTGAGTTGGAGCACTCAACTGCCCCATTGATGGAAGGATTATAAGGGGCAGAGAAAGACTGGTGAGACCCCAAGGCTTCAACCACCAAAGTCACTAACTTGGCATTGAAGTTAGTCCCATTATCAGACAACAACACTTGTGGGCACCCATGGTGGAAGAATACATCTTGCAGCAGAAAGGTGATGGTTGTCTTGGCATTGATGTCTTTAGTAGGAAAAGCCTCTACCCACTTGCCAAATGATCAACGGCAATTAGGATAAAGCGGCAACCAGAGCAGGAGCAAGGGAGAGGCCCCACAGCGTCAATACTGACAGTGTGAAATGTGTGTTGAGGGGGGACTAGCTTGAACTCATGAGCGGTGGCTTTATGATGTTGGAGTTGGCAATCATGGCAACTAGTGTAACATCTGGGATCATCAAGAAAAGATTTTCCCAGAAGTAATTCTTCTAGAGCCAGGTAGGGGTCTTGGCAGTGCCCCCGTGTCCCGTCTCCTTATAGGCTTGTAACACCAGCAAAAAGCAAAGACTAGATCTTACATAGGGCAAGTAGTGGTCTTGTACTTTCTTGAAGAGTTGATTGTCACAAATGAGGGTGTCTTCAGATAGCTTAGAAAGGGCAACTCAAACTTCCTCTGTCTCATTCTCCCATGACAAAGGGTATCCAATTAGTTCATACAACCAGTCAGCTTCAGCAGGGTGTAGGGCAAGGATGGGCATTCCAGACAGTCCGCCAGCATTCTGATGTTGAATCCTGAGGCGGTGCAGTAAAGTTAAGTTGTACCCTTGCAGGCAGAGAGCCCATATAGCTAGTTGTCCTTCTGGTTCCTTAAGTTGATGTAACCATTTGAACAAAGTGTGGTCAGTAACCACAGTGAAATGGGTGCCATAAACATAATGGCAGAACTGCTTAATGGCATGTAGCACAGCAAGGCACTCTTTCTTGGTAACACTGTGATTTTTTTCATGCTTATTCAGGACACAAGAGGTATAAGCTACAGGGTGATCCACATCTTCATCATCCAATTGAGCCAAGATAGCCCCAATAGCCATATCACTAGCATCAGTATATAGGATGAATTCCTTATTGTAGTCAGGATATACTAGGATGAGAGCCTCTTTGAGTTTTTGTTTGAGGGTCTCAAAGGCTTTTTGTTGGCTGGCGGTCCATTCAAAGGGGACATTACGCAGCAGCTGGACCAAGGGTTTGCTAGTGTCCACAAAATCAGGGATGAATTGTCTGTAGTATCTCATCATACCCAGAAAGACTTGGACTTCTTGCAGGTTGGTGGGCGGAAGCATTTTGTCAATGGCCTCAACTTTCTTAGTCATGGGGAGGATTCCTGTCTGAGTCAGTTCATTCCCCAAGAACTCAAGGCGTTCTTTGAAGAAAGAGCACTTAGATGGTTTTAACCTAAGTCCAGCTTCACAAATCTTTATGAACACCTCCTTAAGATGGGCCAGGTGATCAATGAAAGTGGCACTGAAGACAGTTATATCATCTAAGTACACTAAAACACATGAGAGCTTCAAATCACAGAGAATGGAATCCATGGCTTGTTGGAAAGTAGCTGGAGCATTGCAGAGTCCTTGCGGCATTTGAGTGGGCTCAAAAAATCCCTCAGAATTGATGAGCGCAGCCTTCTGTTTATCTTTGCAAGAGAGATCAACTTGCCAGTATCCCAAATCCAGATCCATGGCAGAGAAAAAATTAGAGCACCAAGGCAGTGGAGAGCATCATCAATGCGTGGTAAGGGGTAGGAATCCTTCTTGGTTAAGGAATTTAACTGTCAATAGTCCATCACACTGTGGTGACCTCCATTATTCTTCTTCAGTATGCGCAAAGGGGAGGCCCATGACTTTGAGAAGGAGCAAGTACCCCAGCGTCTAACAGTTGCTTGAGCTCCTTAGACACTTGAGAGTCTTCTACTTGACTACAACAGTAAGGTTTAGCTTGGAAGAGGGGAGCATCACCAGTGCCAATCTGATGAATAACTCATTTAGCTAAACCATAATCAGTATTATACTTAGCAAAGATATCTAAAAACTAATCCAGTAGGTCAAGCACTTCTTTCTGTTGAACCAGAGATAGCTGTGGGAAGTCTTGGGCGGTGAACAATGATAGGACTTGTGGCTCATCCTCAGGTAAGTTAAAGTCCTGGAACGTACCAAAGGGATGGAGAGATAGGATGTCAGGAGCATTCAACAACTTTTCATAGCCAACAACCTGCCCTATAGACATATGTATGGGGAGAGAAGTCAAGTTGTCAACCAGCAGTTGAACAGGGTCTTTATGGGAGACATACAAGATTTCTGGGCAGAGATAGGGTTTGTTGTGTCCTAGTGAGGGAGGAGAGTACAACTTTAGGAACTTACACTCAGGCAGCTCATATTATATTTGGGAGTCTAGGATAGCCTGAGACCCAGGAGGAATAGTCACAGCAGAAGTGGCTAAGAGAGGAATCCCTTCAGACGCAGGACAAGCCATTGGAGGACACTTCATGTTGGAGGAATGGGTTTGGCATTTTAAAGTGAAAATACCAGTGAGATATTCCAAGGCACATGTCTTGAGGCGCTTCCCGGGAAATTTAACTGGCTCTTCAAAGATCAGAGGGACCTAGTATCTCAAGATAGAGAGGTAGCCGTCCTTATAGTTGATAATACCATTATATTCCCTAAGGAATTGAGTACCAACTAGAAGGTCATAGCTCTCATTCTCCAGGATAACAGCAGGCGCGGCCAAGAGCAGCTTGCCAAATTGCATGGGCAGAGCAGGATAAGCTCCTATAGCGTGAGTCATGTACAGCCCAGATGTGCCATACAATTGATGATAGTTAAGGTTGGGGGCAAGTTTGAGCTTCTTGACAAGCTTCAAGGAGACAACATTAACTGGAGACCCCATGTCTAAGACAGCCTAAATTTACACATTTTGGATGGATATTTCAACATGAGTGGTGGTGCAACCAAAGGGAGGGAGTACAGACAGAATGTCTTGAGCTTCTGTTAGTTCTTTGTCCCACTTTTCAATCATGCATCTGAGGCCCAGGAACTCCTTATAGACTGTATGGAGAGGTAGTAAGACAAAGATGTTTTTTAACACAGCGTCAGCAACCTCAGCAGCTTCTTAAGAAGACTCAAAAAGCACAGGAGATCTCTTGGCTTTGGCAAGGTAAGGGCGAGAGGCAACCTCTTTGGCTTCTGGCAGAGGCTTGGAGGTTGTAGTAGTCTTCCCAGAACGTAGCTTATAAGGGGATGCAATAGTTTCAGGGACGTCCAAAACAGAGTATCCATAGGCATCAGGGTCTTCTACATCAGAATAGTCCATTTCAGAGTCATCAAATATGTTGTGAAATAGCAGCAGAATGGGAGGAGCCTCATTGTCAGCAGGCTCAGAGTCAGCAATGGAAGGGGTAATTGGAAGAGACTGGGAAGAATTTTCAACCAAGAGCGTCTCTGCCTCTAGGTTGACTGTTATTTTCCCGCCTGTTCCTTGAGATCAGCTCCTTCAACTCAAGGATTGTTGCAGACTCAGAAATGGTGACCTATTTGTCCACAGCTATGGCAACCCTGTTGTTGAAGAGGATTCTGTGAGTTCATGGTAAGGATACACAGACCACATGAAGACAAACCAGAGTTAGAATTGGCATGATTCTCCCAAACAACGGCTCCAGAATGGGTAAGGTGCATGTCCTGCAACAGTGTCTTTATGCTCTTTATGGAAGAAAGCATGGCTTTATGGGCCTTGAAGTAAAGATACAGGAGCTGGTTAACCTTGAGGGCTTGAGTGCAAGCCATGTATGCTTCATGTGCAGTCAACTGGCGGCTTGTGATCAGTTGTTGTCCTTCCATGTAGAATCTATCTACAAATTCAGCTAGGGTCTCTTTTGATTTGAAAGCAATGTGCATGAAGGCGTCCTTCTTCACTTCCAAACTAAGGTCACCACTGAACTCGTCAATCAGAAGTTGCTTCATATCATCCCAGGTTTCAATGGTGGGCAGCTCTGACACAACTACCTCCTGGCAGATCGGGTGTAGACAGGTCAGAATGTGTTCCTTCTGGACTTCATCCAAGGCTCTTCTCATGACAGCTTCATAAATAGTTAGGAAAGCTGCAATGGTCGAGGTTTTGGGGTCAAAGACTTGCTTAAAGATGGGCTTGAAATGTGCTTCTGGAGTTAGGTCACCATTGTTGCTATTGAGTACATTTATGTGTGGGGAGAATTCTGCTTCTGACTTGGTGGGGGGCTGTCTGGCCCATAGCTGGCAAACACTTTCTTCAAGAGTAGTCAAGGTTTTGGCAGTGCAGGTGATTGTATTATTAGCTGGGGTGGTCTGCCGTCAGTAACATCCAGGCGCAGGCCCTGTGCTGTTACTACTGAGGAAAGCTCAACCAGTTGGGACGTAAGAGACAAGCCTACCAAAAGGCAAGGGACAAACCTGTCATTTACTGAATCAACCACTTCACTTAGTTCTTGTACGTCTTTATCAAGCTCAGAGTGATCTTGCTTCAGGAGGTCTACTTCATTGGCTAGAGCTATCAACTCTCTAGCACAATGAATGTGGGGGGCTCCTGATAAGCCAGGGCAGCAACCATCCTTGCCCACAACTTCAGGTGTACTAACTACAGAAGCCATTGCCTCACACAAAGTAGCAACCTCTTGTTGTAAATCAGCAACCTGAGCTGTCAGCGCAAGCACTTGAGGGTCAGGCTGAGGGACTTTAGGGGACAATCCTGACTGAAGTAGATGCTCTTAAATCTTGAATGGCATCCCAGAGCCTCTGTTCTCTATCTGCTAGCTTGTTGGATGGAGGAGAAGGCAGGGCATCTGATATGGAGGTAGACAGTTCATTTAATTGAGTCTGGAGTTTGGCAATGGTAGCAGCGGTAGCAGCCCTTTCTTGATCAAAGTCCTTGCCAAGCTTGCAGAGGCCCTTTGCAGCATGGACCACTACTTGCTGTAATTGGTCAAAGAAATAAGCACTGAATTCATTGAGTTGTTGCATAAGTTGTTCAAAGTTGGTGAGATAGGCATTTAACATAGAGTATACTTGGGCACACCAGGGCTGTTCCAGCTGGTGGAACTCATGAAGGCGCTCTCTGATATACTTGGGGATGGATTGGTGCATTTTTTGATGGAAGTGACCAAGCGGGTTTGGGAGGTGACAGAGTTGCTCTGACTGTCCAATAACAAGGAAAACAGGGAGTGGATCTACTGCTTGTAGGCCGCAAACTGATCCCAGTGATGAGTGACAGCGGCTTGGAGAGATGAAATCTCCTGAACGTGGAGCCCTAACACCATTTGATGGTGGGCCAAGGCAGGCTGCACAAAGGACAATAGTAAGTGCTCAGCGGAGCCAGCTGCTGAGTGGAGGTGCTGTGAAAATTGGGGAGCTACAATCAATTTGTAATATTCTGCTTGGCTGAACTGAAGCTGGAGGCAATGGATGGCTCCATCACAGGCTAACCCAAGGGCTACCACCATGACTTGTTCCAAGTCAGGGGTACCCAAAGGGTAGGCCACTAGGCAGGGACTACTCCCAAGGTTCAGCACAGTAGGGACAATAGGCGGGTCAGCAATGTCTTCCTCAATAGGAGGACTGGTAATTTCAGGCAAAGTTGGCTCTTGTATAGGTGGAGGCAAAGGTCCTGAAAACATAGTTGTGAAGGGGGTAACCAAGGGGCTTACAGCCCCTGTAGGGAGCACCATTTTTGTTGTGATTTGAGGCGCGGCACAGAGTCACAACAGGAAATCCTAACCTTAAGATTGGATTTGTACTAAGTCTAGGTTATAATGGCAGGGAAGGCTATGTAATTACCTTGTGGCCCTGAATAGTAATATCTGCTAGATGTGGCTAGAGAGGCGCCAAAGTACATGGAGACACAAAGACAAAAATGTGAATAGAACTTAATTTTTATTGGTGTAGAAGAAATTTAATATATAGTAGTTTGCAATACCACAAAACAATACCAGGACGGTAGGATCACTTGCCACAAGCATATGTGAGGCAAGTGAGTTGCGCAAGATCAGGAAACTGAACAATTGTATTTCCCAATTTGGAACCAGCCTTATTTCAAAGGGCAAAAGCAAAAGAGAGATATTTGTCCTTTAAATAACCCAAAAAAGGCAAAATCAAAACATGGTGAATGGCGGCATTCACGACATTGGCATTGGCTCCTGAAAACAACTCAAAGGAGGCACTGCAGAGTTGCTGGGCCACGTGTGCAGGCATGTGCAATAACCCAACACATGGGAGTATTTTAGCTAGATAGAGGGTCAAGTTTGATACCTAGAACCTTGCCAATGAGATAAAAATTGGGCATACTATCAGGACTGAGAATTTAAGTCTCAACTGATTTTTCTATTTTGTTGATATTTATGCCAAGAAATCTGTTTTGTCAGGGACCCACCCTAATGGAAATAACTTCCCAACATGATGAATTAACACATAAGGATTCAAACATGTAATCATGAAACCAATTGGCACAGAAACAATGACTAAATGTACTAATCCCCCAAGGATTTGATATCTGCTTAATAGCAGATTGAAGCAACCCAGGAAGGCATATGCACCTAGATACACAAGCAAAGAGGCAGAAGCAAAAGGACAGAAAATAATATTGGGAACAGGATCAGAGGAGGCAGTTTGAGCTTTTTGCTAGTGGGAGGGTTTGAGGAGAACAAGGATGCAGTATACCATTTCCCTGGTATGACTGGAGCCCATTTCCTGTTATCACAGTGTTCAGTGCTAGTCCCAGATCCTGGGAAAGTTTCCATTTGTACGGTAGAATGTACTATTGTACACAACAAGAAAAGAATCATACATTTGAACCTAATTACCAAGGAAGGGAAGGATTAGGTGATTTCATGGAAGTTCTAAAAAATTCTTACAAAATAAAGAAGATATCAGGTTTAAAGTCTTTATTGAAGGAGTATTTGCTGATCACAAAGCTAAAAGGTTTATATAGAATTGAGGAAGGGGAAAATAAGAGGAGAATTTCAAACTGTTACTAATCAGAATAAACAAAATAAACAAGAGTTAGTTTCATTTTATCAATCATAAACAATTCTCTCAACTGTTTTATCCATAATTACTCACTCAAGGCCTTGAAATATCATATCAGGTTTATCAAACAGTTGAATTTATAACTTAACGCTTAATTAAATCTCCTTAGTCAACTGTATCTTAGCTTAAAGCTTGATACTTAACAGAGCCTGCTATCTTGTGTAACAGGTTGCCAACGTCACCTAGCTCAACTGCCTCTTTTGATTGGCTGGTCTGGCTATTTTCTTTGATTTGACGCTTGATTTTGAATCCCAGGCTTTCAGCATACTTTGGACTGTATTATAATGTGTCTTTAAGAAAGGTTCCAAGCTCAAATTTTGTTCCTGAACCAACCAAATTGATTTCAATAATTCCTGTTGTTGATTATGTTGTTTCTGAACCATCCAAGTTACCATTTTTGACCCAGAGTTTTAGCTATCATTATTTGTGACATAATCATCTAGGAAGATGGTTGTGACATGTTTGTTTGTTTCTCCTTTATCATTTTTGGTTGCCTATATTTCCGCGAATACTGAACCATTTCAGCCCAAACTGATGTCAGCCAAAAGCCCTCAATTCCAGCTTTCAGAATCTTACTTTTGGCAATATATTTTTGATTCAAAATTATGACTTAATCTTGCTTAAACATGGTTCCCCTATCAACTTCTTTTCATAGAGTTGGGTATAAAAACCCTCAAATTCTATTATTTCAAGCAATTCAATCTCCTCCTGTTTAGGCTCATCAATAAAACTACTGTGTGAAAGAAGGGGTCTAAACTACCTAAGTTTGGCTCCCATCCCGGGGGAAAGATCCACCAGGATACCACCCAGTGCAACACTGGAATGGTTGCTCAAACAGGAGTCCAGAGAGAAGACAAAGGGGACAGTTGGGGAAAGTATGAGTTGAACCCCATCAGAGCCATACCTTCAAGGAGCCAGGAGATGCGCTGAGGATTTGGGCTCCAAGGACCAGGCACAGGCTGAGAAATTAGCTGGGGTTGTTCCAGTGGGAGTGCTGTTGAGAAGTCCTCTTAATGCAAGAACCCAGGGGCCAGATCAAGGAGAGGAAGATCCAAGTCATCACATGTGAGACTTTCCACCAAATGCTCACCGGAAATAAGAAGGTTCTGAGCTCTACTGGGAAGGTCTTCCACATGGTGCATTAGGTGAGAGGGGTTGTTGCTCACTCTGAGCACAGAAGATGAAATCCATCCCCAAAGATTGGGGGAAGCGGACCAGATAAAGAATAAAACTGGGGAAAAGGTGAAAGCAACAAACTTACAAGTTAGTATCAACATTTTGAAGAGAAAAAACAAAGCTTATGAACCTAACTAAGTGTAAAAAATGACCAGAGACTTATCCCAGAAAGAGGGGGAAGTTTTCTAACTATGGAGGCCAAGAGAGGTACCAGGAACATTAAAGTATGGAGTTTAAGCTAAAGGAAACCAACAACAATGAAGCAAAGATTAAGGGGCCAAGCAAGAGAAAAAGCAAGATAAAAACCAAATTGAATATAGGTTTTATAAGGATTTGAATACTAATACTGATTGTTTGAGTTTGAAAGCAAAAGAAAAAGAGGTAAGCTCTGGCATATATACTAACACTAACTCTAGGGGCTTCAGGAAGGGCAACAGGAACCACAAGGCAACAACAGAGGTAAGGAGTGAAGGCCACCTTTACTAACAATTTTTAGGATAATAGAGGACCAGACAAGGACCTCAGAAATAAAAAATTTAAAAGTTTAAGGAAAAGTTGGAAAGTTTTTAAAACTTTTAATTGATAGAATGAGCAAGCAGGGGACTGAAAGTCCCCTGTCTTGCTTTAAGGAAAACCAATTTGAACTTGAAGGTCAGCTGACCTCAGCCAGTCATTTGATTGGGTAAGGTAGAAATTTTGCTAGTAATTTCAGGGAGCTTGGATGGTTTCTCATTGATTCCCAACCCAACCTCTGATTGGCTAGTGCCTAAAGGACACTTCAGGATGCCATTAATTCCAGTTGAAATGGATTTTTTTGAAGTAACTGAGGCGCGTCCTGACTGTTCAACCTTCAACCATTTTAAATGGTGACAAAACCAAGCTAGCAAATAGTCCAGATTGATCAGGGATTCCTCCCAAGTGGGGACAGAATTCAGAGCATCAGTATTTACCACCTGGGAAGGGTATGCCAACAAAAATCTCTCATCAACCGTGTGGGCTAAATCCTCAAGGGAATTAAGGGGCTTGGTTGGTTTCTGAGCAGAGTTTTTGGTACAAAACTGGAAGATTTTCCTATTCAGGGCTAAAGGGGGGAGTGACTTTACATACTGTCTCAATTTGAGCTGCATCCTTGGGAAATAGTAATTTCTTGGTGATAGTTGAGAACAGGCTTTGATACAACTGCAGCTGTTATTAAAAAAGTCTGCAGTCTTACACATACCATCAATACCCAACAGGACACCTTAGAATGTAGGTTGAATTTTCCAAAAGTACTGAAAAAGTATGTAAGTACATAGTACATAATAGTGTATAAAGATATGGACATAGTAGAGTGGGGCAGAACCAATGTGGTCCAGAAGTGCAGTTGGGAGGAGTTAGGTAGTGTTGGCTCTTATTGATAGTACTCTTTGGTGGGTTCTTAGAATGACTTATATGGTTTGAAATGGTGTGATGGCCCCCAATTCCTAAGCAGGCTGTTATTAAAGAAGAGAAGATAAGGTGGTTCATCTTATAACTCCTGGGAAGGGGTGAAAAGGCTTAGTTTCAAGACTTCTTTAGTAATAAAGTCTGTTAAAATGTTTCATGTGATACTATTGAGGGTAATTTCACGCAATGATAGCACAACCTATCACCAAGTAACAAATATTTGTTGTATAGTGGTGCCCCTGTGGGGCCAGAATATCAGAAAGCATGGGATGGGGACCCCAAGGCATTTGGAAGTCTCTGAAATTCTCTTTCTTGGCTGGCATTGGATGCTGACAAGTGGAAATGTCTGCCAGAACTCAACTTGCATTGGCAGGATAGGGATTGGGCCTTCTTCATGCACTCAAATCCCTCTAATGAATCTGGGGCATGGGTCAGTGTGCAGGTGGGCTTGTCAGTCCCTTCTGCATTAGGATAATTACTAATCTGGGCAGCAGCTCCCTCAAATTGGGATTTGAGGAAATTTCCTGGTTGGTTTCCCTATTTGGCAACTTTCCCATGGAGCAGAGGGGGACTGGCCAGCAGGCAAGGGTGGGATGGCTCCAGAAGCCTGAGGGTGGCTGTGCAGGCTGCAGGCAGGCTATAGAAGGTAGGACATGCCACTTCAAAAACAGCACTTTATTTTAAGCCATCTCAAATTAAATTTGATATGGCGTTTTTTATTAGTGATTTTGAATCACAAAAAAATAAAATTAATAATAAAATAGTTAAAATTCACTTACAATTCTATAATGCAGCATCTTGAAAGTACACCATCTCAAATTAAATTTGATATGGCGTTTTTTATTAGTGATTTTGAATCACAAAAAAATAAAATTAATAATAAAATAGTTAAAATTCACTTACAATTCTATAATGCAGCATCTTGAAAGTACACCATCTCAATTTTGTCATTTCAAGTCAAATTAATTAAATCTTATTTTGCTAACTTTATTTACATATGAAATTACTTAGTGTGGAGTGTGTTCACGCCATCTCAATTTTATGTCATCTCAATTTACACAATTTATCTTAAACTAAAATAAGATTATTCCCATACTAAATCAAAGCCTGTTGTATAAAATCAGAAGATGTTCCTACAGTTTAATCCAAGACACTTATACTAAGGACAACTTAAAATAATGCCACTATGGTTGTGGTGTAGGGCGCCACCTGCAGATATTACCATATTGAGACTACTAGTCTATAAGGAAAAGTATAGGGGAACTGCTTCCCTTTCTTGCGTTTTTGATCGGAGAGTTACCCATTGAAACATAAAGATCAATTTCCAATTAGCCACTAATTGACGTACCTGCGGCTAACCGCAGATGCATTGGAGAGTGACCCATTGTAGTGACTTTCATTAAGGCAATTAGTGATCAATCTATGCATCTGCAGCTAGCCGCAGATGCGTAGATTGGTGACTTGTCAGAGGAGCCTATACATATGGCAATTAGTATTTCATCAATTTTCCCAATTTACAATTTGGTATAGAGACCTTCTGTCTCTTACCGACAAGTATGACCCCCAGATGAACATTCTGAAACCCTGTTTTAGACCTAGTTCCCAAAAATTGGCCCTACTTTTGCTGCAACCACCTGACCCAGAGATCAAATGTTTAGATGTTCACATCCCACCCAATCTAAGCCCTTTCTCTCTGAATATTCTCCAAAATGTTTCACCTCATAAGAATAGCTTAGTTCCTGACCAGTCCAGACTTTAGTCAGTATGACTCACCCTTTCTTTTCTCTCTCCCACTTCCAACTATATAAGGCGTTCAGATAGCCCCAATAAAGACATAATTGAATAAAACATAACAACCAACTCAACATTCTTAGATTAGTTGCAGATCTTGAATATAGAAGTTCTGTTGTGAAAGGAGATAATAGTCCTGCTGTGTTCCCCCAGTTGCTGCTCAGATACTCCAACCTTACCCTTAGAACCCTTGAGTACCACAGATAGAAAGCTTGAGCATCTTCAGGCCATCTCAGTAGCACTGTCAACCAATGTATGAGCCTTCCTCAATAAACTATTGCACCTCTTATTTTTTTAGTTTCATCATTTTTTACTTTTATTTAGCATTTGGTACAAATATTTGCTTATTTTAAAGTATATGACATAGCTATAATAGATGAAAATAGTTGTTTTTGTGTAGATTTTGACTTTTGCCCTTTACACAGCCTTGTTGCTTCTAATTGTCCCCTTTTTTATTGCAGATTTAAAATTCTATGGCCTTTTTAAGACTATAAATGGTTTTTAAATCTTAATTTTTTGGATTTTTCTGGTTTTTTTTGGAGTTCAAAAAAACTAAATTTTTAAAACCTGTTTTTCATAGCCGTGATGCTGTAAATTGAAATGTCGTTTTTACTATAAAATTGAGATAGCCAAATTTTGAGATGCCGTATTTCAAGATAGTGTTTTTTGAGATGCAGTTTTCAAAATGGAATTCCCTACCCTATAGAAGGCCTGGCGGTTAAGTTTTGAATTTCCAAATAACTTTTTAAAAGCTCTGTTTGCTGGGGCGGGTTCCCCAATCAGGGGGACCACAGCAGATATTTTGGACCCTCTGCAGTTTGCAAAAGGGTGCGGTTAGCTGCATTTTTTGCCCTGTTGTCAGGAATATTCCTGACAGGCGCCAACCAAAATCAACTCAGATTTAAACAAAATATAAGCAAGCCTTATCTATTGTTAATTGATATAAATTCATTTTTTTATTTTATTTTAATCTGAGTTCATTCTTCTTAGCGCCACAGCTTTGAAAATACTTTATTGGGAAGCGGTAGCTGATATACTGTAAAGGGAAGCCACTAATCCACAAGGGGTGGCATTGTGATGGGATCCAAGTATGGTGGGAGGGGGAAATATCTATCAAAGGATCAACACATGGAATCAGCTATACTCCTAATTAGGAGATACTGCCCGTATTTCAACACTGGCAGCAGAATGTCCCAGGCTGTTAGATACATCATGGGGCGGCTCTGTGAGCGCCCCCCTGTGTGTTGTAAGATATGTTGGTGAACAAGGCACCAATATCGGCTGCAAAATTTTGATCAAAATAGACCAACAAATCTGAATAGTTTGCTTGGGTTTGCTTACTCTTTTTACATCTTCTGTGTATGTGCTATTCAGTGATGCTGTTTCCTTAGTAAGACTTTTCCGCATATCTATGTTGCACCCAATTAAATTTAAAGTATTTTTATATCTTAAAATAGGTTGGTCTTTATTGAATATCTGGGTGCTGGTGAGTCTGAATGCAATTATAGTTCAGCGTGGGCTTGGTCTTTTTGGGGTATTTAATGTAAATATTAAAACTGTCTAACCTCTTCATAGTGAGTTCCGGAGATCTTGATATATACGACCAAAACAAACTCCAGAGGGTACAATACTGCATGCTGGACAAAATAGACATCGGCAAATGATATTAATTGACTTTAGAAGTCAATAAAAAGATTGCAAGGCTTCTGTAGGCTCTGGACCTGGTTTATTTGGTCCATCTCAGCATTTCTAAAGCTATTTCACATTGCTGTTGCCTTTTGGTGCATATATTGAGCTTTCATATGCACTGAATTTGGCTTGCCTATCTCACTATAAGTAAAAGTTGCAGTATTTAATGGATGTAATGAGAAAATTATTCTGGAAAGACAACCTTGCCCAGTTTAGCTGGTAAGAGGTACTTCCAGGATTAACCAGCCTTATGGATAAACTACGCCATTACTCAGAATCCTGGCTTTGGAAATGGATATATATATGGCCAATTAACTGGCAGACCTCTTAAGGCTAAGATTTAAAAGCATTTCCCTAAGTATATGCTTCGCGTGGCCAGGCAGACGAAGGTAGATTGATTATCCTGGATGGGAAGTGTCAAAGGGGTGAAACTTGCCGTTTGATCCTTAAAATACAGATATGGGGTGATGAAGCACCCATAAAGGTATCTTTGTGGTACTAACAAGGTTGTATGATCCTAGGCGGTTACTAAATAAGAGTTCATTTCAGAAGATTGATTTCTACAAAGTTGTTTCCCCATCATAGATGGGTTCGTTATAAGATGCATTCAAGATTTATTGCTCAGTAATTAAACCCATGTCCTACACATATGGGTAAATCCAAGTAGCAACAATCTCCAACAGTTGATTAATAAAGACTTTATTTTCCCAAAGTAAAAGCCGTTGATATTTAATAGATCTGAAAGAAGTTATGGATGATAGAGGGCTGGTTTCTTGGGTTTAGTGGACACGAAGCTTGGTGTGTTTGATGGGATTGAATTGTAGTCAGCCATGGATCAATAGATTTTCCAAGGGAGGCTTGTGTTAAAGATCGAAGTTTTAATGGATAAAGAATTAATTTGGTGGTTAGAGCTTCAGTTGCAGGCGATCCAAGGGCTTGGCTTTCATAAAGTACTCGCGTACCGGACCAAGGACAACCATCCGCTCCCATAGGAGACCGATCGCCATGTTGGCGAGGCAGTATACGAACAGCTTGATGCGAAAATGCATGGGGAACACGTTGCTCCCGGATAGGATATTATAGGGGCTGATGGTGTAGTTGGGGACTGAGAAGCCTTCACTTCGCAGGACGTCGGGATCAGCGCAGTTGAGACGCAGCATGCAGGAGAGGACGCTGGGGTCTGCCAGCAGCATGAATGAGATGTAGGCGATGAAGATCAACCATACAATCACCAGAGGGTAGTTGCGATGCCATGCCTGGCGGTACCGGTGTCCAAAGTTGTAGATGGCGGCAGCATTGACAAACTGATACAGCGTCACAAAGGAAAGCATGCTTGCTTCGTAGTTGTCTCCCAGCAGGTACCACTTTGCCAGGTCCACCGTGGAAGAGTCAAACTCGTGGCATTTGAAGAAGTCCTCAGCGAACAGCATAGCATAGGAGCAGAAGACAAACATGAAGTTGATGAAGACTTGGCTGAGCGTGGAGACGAGGGTCTCGGGGCCCAGGAGACGGGAGGTTGGGCGGGAGGGGGCGAGGTGGGGAGCAGCCTTGGCGAGGGAAACCGTCCCTGCCATGACGGTAATGACCAGGGCATCGACAAGAATCCAGATCTGAGCCGACATCTGGATCGAGAAGTAGAAGGAGACGATCTTGAGGCAAGCCATGATCTCACCATACATGATCAGGTACTTGTACAGCGCAAACGAAGTCGCCAGAGCGGCACGCCCCTGGCGAATCAACTCGACACAGGACCGAACACTGCGGAAGCTGCTGCTAAACGGAGAAACGATGCTGGCCTCGGCTTCGCTGAGTGCAATGCCGACATGAGCTGCCCGGAGTGCACCGCAGTCGTTACCACCGTCACCGCACATGGCAGTGATTCCCCGCTCCATGTGAAGCTCAACGCAGTCAACCTTGTCCTGGGGAAGCATGCGAGCAAACACACGGGTGCACAGAAGCAAGGAGCGGATCAAATTCATTTCGGTGAGCTTGCGGAAGGCCTTGCCAGTCATGGCCAACTCGATATTAGAGCCCAGGCCATCCCTTGGGAGAAGAGAGAGGATGTGGTCAGTGGTGAACTGGCGGTCATCCTCCAAGTCAACGTCAACCCAGAAGGGCAAACCATCAGGGCCAATATCAGCCAAGAAGACCTGCTGGTTGTCGGGCATCATACCACAAGCACGCGAGATGTAGATGCCAGTAAGGGCAGTGTCACCAGTAATCATGATGGTACGGGTCGCGCCGTCCTTGAGTTCAAGGATGGCGTCGCGAGTGTCCTCCTTGAGCTTGTTCTTGAACACGACCAATCCAATCAGATTGATGTTCTCCTCCATCTGTTCACGGGTCCAGCTGCGCACGGTATCAGGGTCAACCTTGCCCAAGTCCCGGTGGGCCATGGCAAGCACGTAGCACCCCTCCATGGCCAGTCGAGAGGTACAACGATCATAGTCAGCTGGGATGCTCTCGGGAGAAGCGAGATCCTTGAGCTTTTCAAAGGACCCCTTGACAAAGACGTGGACATGGCCAGTTACGGGATCCAGGACGGCTACCGACATGGAGGCGCGGGCATGAACAAACTCATACCGCTTCACGATATGAGCCGTCCTGGAGTCCGAGCGGAGAGTATCAACGTAGCTGGGGCCCTCGGGGGCATGAATCCCCCACTTGGTGGCCGAGAACATCTCGATATCTACAGGATTGCCGATCATCTGCTCACCCACCTTTGTCACGGCATGGCAAGTGGCAACCCCCAACTGAAGGAGCGAAGGAAGCTCCGTGTAGGACTCCTGGAAGGGGCGCAGCGTGGCATCCATCTCACCCGAGTAAGTGTCAATCACGTTGCTGGGCTGGCCACCGTAGAATTCAAGCCCCTCTTTGGTAAGGGTGCCCGTCTTGTCAAAGCAGAACATCTGTACCTTGCCAGAGATCATGATGCGCGGGAGATCGACACAGAAAATCTTCTTGGCACGCAGCCGGGATGCAGCCACCGATTGCCCAACCACCAGCGCAGCGGGAAGGAGGGGGGAGATGACCTGAGACAGGCAGAACATACCGTAGAACCAGGATGACGTACCGCCCTTCTTCATCAACCATAAAGCAAGCAGAAAGAGCACGAACCCCCACACGGCTAGCACCGCCATGACGACCTTGAGCTGCTCATCAAAGATGAAGCTGATGGGATTGGGGAACAAGATCTCATGCACGAGCTGGCCCTTGTCAGTAGAAGTCGATGTCTGGTAAACCAGCGCCTTAACGTGAGGGTCACCTTCGACAGCGTTGGCCTGAGCAACAGTTGTTCCTGCAAATAACGAGTTGATCTTGTTGACGCCGAGGCGATCGTAGCGTACGGACTCTTCCTTGATAGGGAACTTGCGAATAGGCAGGGGCTCCCCCGTTAGGGAGCTCTCGTCGGCTACGATGTTACCCGATAGCACAGTGGCATCGCATGGAACAATAGAGCTGTTTTTTATTTGAATCACATCCCCGGGAACCAACTGGTCGCTTGTGGTGGCCACCCACTGCCCATCCCGCTTGACCTGTACGCTACTGCGGTGCTCTGCCATCTCCTTGATTCGCCCCTCGGACTTGATGCGAATGATCGTCTTGATGAAGGCCGAGATGATGATGACAGCAGTATCCACAACACCAACTTGGTAATAGGCCAAATAGTAGAACAGCCACATGATGGAGAGCTGGTAAAGGTAAAAGAAGGATGTAAACTCCTGAGCCAGCGCTACCGGGAAGGAAGGTACATCGACGGCAATGAAGTTGGGGCCTTTGAGCTCTAGGCGGCGATTGGCCTCGGCAGTGGTGAGTCCTTCGCTATTGCGGAGGAGATCAGCGGTAGTGTAGCCGAGGTCAAAGTCAAAGGGTTGGAAAAGGTTTGATGTCTCATCGTAGACATATCGCATGCATTGGTAGCTGAAGAAGATGCGCCCGGCTTGAGTGCGCTGCAGAACACATGTCGTGACGCGCTGGTCCCAGCCAAACATCTTCTTGAGGTTGGTCTCCAGGCGCCGCACCGTCAGGAGCAGCTTGGACGAGTCTTCGAGGAGGAAAGTGGTCTTGAGAGGACGCTCCACTTGGATCACATCGGCTTCCAAGGGGTTCACCTCCAACCGAAACAGGTTGCGAAGGCGGGGCAAGAAGACGTTGAGGATGAAGAACCAAGAAACGGCCGACACCCAAACACCGATAAACATGGTAGATGAGACATCGTAGCTCTCATAAGCAATCCCATAATTAAACCCAGTAAGGTCGCCATAGTAGTCGGCAACAATCACTGCCAAGTAAATGATCCATCCCAGACTGATCACCACCATCGACCACACAATCGTTGTCCCCAGTATGTTGTTGCGATATCCTTTGATTTGAAACTTATCATTGGTGAGTTCCGAGCTAGCGGGGGAAGCTTTAATTTTCTTCTCGCTCTTCTCGCTGGGGGGTAGGGCAGCACTCTCAGATGCCATTAGCCGCGAGACGCCCCGCTCCGCCATCGACTTGTACAGGAACCAAACAGCAAACAGACAAGCCTCGATGCCCAGAATAGAAAACACCGAAATCCACATTGGCTCACTATACTTATAAGCCTGGTCAGGGCGCTCAGGGCAGAGACCCCAATACATGTCACTTTGCTCTCTGGCTGCCCACGAAGTCAAGTTCCCGTTAAGCGAGAGCTCATCAACACATACCCCAGTCACCTGCTCGACTTTCAGTTGCGGGTTGAAATTCTTCACGTAGACGGTGTAGTCAGCCCGACAGGGAACAAAGTCACTATTCCCCCCACATGCACAAACATTGTGGACATACCTACACGACTTTTGGCAAGTACCATCGTCACACAGCGACTCTCCAGCATCACATTCCTTCTTGAGGTTCTCAGGGCACAGGCTACGTGACTTCACACAGACAGCGGGACACAGTGCCTTGCGGTTGTCCTGCAGCGGACACTTTTTCCCTGCCAAGTCAAAGTCATTCACCCGATGGAAGACGGGATTGGCGATGGCCAGCCCCAGCAGAAAACAAAATCTCATTATTGTTCTGCGTGAACCCTCAGGAGACATCTTTATACATCATGCAGGGGTAAGAGCCAATGCCATTTCGGCACCAACCAATCATGTCACAGCCCCGGCAAATTTAATACATCATGCATGGCAAAATCCAGTCTTCGCTAATTACGTCACAATTGCACTTGTCGCTGCGGATTTAATCCACCCAGCTCCATCTACCGAAAAACAGGTGGCGATTTAAAATGCAAATATATTACCCCAGCCAATCTAGCACCTACCAAAATGGCCTTTAGCCGGCGTCAGCGTGACAACATCCAAGCCCATCAGCTCCCAAGCGGAAGATAAATGAAATCACAAGCTAGCATCAGCCACTATTTCTTATCACTAATTCGGCCACCCAAGCTCAGCTGCCATGTCATAGGACTCTTGCTATCGCATCACCTGATATATCGATTAGCATCACTAAATAACCTCAAGCTTACTGCATGCATAGCTGATTTAATTGAGGTTGAAAGTGCATACACTAAGCTTAATTTATATCCTGCGCTTCTACATGCTAAATTTATTTAAATCACTGCTGGGACCTCCACCTCAATCTACAAAACATGCCACCCCTCACTTTAACTACGTCCCCACATACATGACCAAGTAAACTTGTGTCACCTGAGGAAGCCATCAAATGTTATCAACTGGATTTGATATCAAAGAGTACCACTTCAATCATTCCCTCTTGGATCTACGCCACCAGTGCTGGATCCAGATCTAATGGCCATCCCTTTCAAGATACTGCCGCTTCTATCGAAAGCTAAAAACAACTCGCCAATCAGCAACAAATTTCATGCCCATCCGATCGAGAATCAGGCCTTTAGCTTCCAATTTAAACATCACATTTCTAATCTATTTTAATCCTGCACATGATGTTTCGACTTCCAACCCAGTATCTGGAAAGCCGCCATCACCTGATCTCCTGCCCAGGCTCGACAAAACCAACTCTTTGATCAAGTGACTCCCACCAGCTGATTTGGAATTAAACATTATTCACCTCATATCTGCATCGGATGGAAATGTCTCCCTGCTCTGATCAGCGTTACCTCAAAGGATAAGACGGATCCCCGTAAATCCATTGGATGGCTGGCATCATGAGTTGATACTTTATCAATTAGACATCCACCTCCAGCTACTACATCGTAGATGTAAGTGCATGTGGTCATCTAAACAAAAAATTAAACGGTATCCCAGCCATCTCAAACCCCACGTAACCCCATATCTAAAAAACTATCCTAAAATCTTCTTAACCCCGCTAAACTACCTCGTCGATATAAAAATTAACAACCGTAAAACAAGCCCAGCAAAAATATCTGGAAGCCGGGTTCAGGATTCTTTTAAAAAAATGTATCAATACCGACTCTAGATCGCTTTGAACCCTGGAAGAGATTCAGTTCTATTTATAGCCCACCCACCCGGATTTAAAAAAGTATGCAATAAACTAACCGTTGAAATGCTGCTTGATTAAACTATAAAAATGTATAGAACTGAATAGCTTTCATTAAAATATCGACTGACAATTTAGCGATATTCTATTTAAATAAATGCTAACTGATGAAGTATTAGCAATCAACTATACCAATTAATAGTGCATATATTTAATGCTTGTATAAATATAAGAACCCGTTTTCTTTAATTTTAAAGTCATAAACTATACACATAGCATACTATTATTATGATATCGATATAAAATAGTTGACATCAATATATATATACCCTACAAAACTTCAATAAAAGCTATCTATTCCTATATATCCAACAATAGAAACAAAGATTTTTTAAAAGATACAAAGAAACCTAAACCATCCTTCTAGCCAAATAGTTTTTTAGTAAATACCTAAATGCAGGGTTACTTTAAAGGTTCCTTGGCCCCATAACAGCCTGAGGCCAAAGTAACCCTTTAAATAAAGACAAGAGTAAGAAGATCAAGAATATTGGCGAATTGCTTCTATACCATTGGCTTGCTGTAAAGAACCCACTATGCACCAGGAGCCTTATCTTTAATTAAAAATATTCCCTTGCCCAGAAAACAGATAAATACTTTTTAAGCAGCTTCTTTAACACATTTCTGTTCACTGGTATGCTATAACAAATCCAACATACACAAGGAGCTTTATTTCTATTTTTTGAAAAGCCAAATCTTACCCAGAAAATGAATAAATACTTTTTAAGCAGCTTCTTTAACACATTTAATTTTATTAAAAGTTATAAAAAATCTAGTCAAATCCCATGTACCTTAAGTTTAATATTTACCCTTGTATAGTTTATTTAAAGAGCAGGATTGAATTTTGCATCCAGGATGGGGATAGGCCACCCATTTAGTTTAAAAGATCAAAACAACTATCAACATGCTGTTCTATTTTTATTGCCTAGAAGATAGAAAATTCTGCCAATTAAGAATACTAAATAGATTTAAAAATTTAATGCCTACTTTTCTTGATCCCACAAGAAAATAGTGGGAGGGTCTGATATGATCTTTTGCCCAAGGTGCACATACCTTTTAAGCATGGGTTTGACCTTTGGATTTGAAGTTTCCAAGCCTATTTTTTATGTAGGCATGGTCAAAGCTATCCTCTTAAAACTAAATATCAGAACTAATTTTTGAGCACTATTATTAAAGTAATGAAAGCTTTTCACCAAACTTATCAAAACTGGACCAGGCAGCAGGACATTGGGATACATATATCATGAGTGAGCTATCTGCATTGGCAGGGTTATATCCCTCCTGAGCTCCCAAAAACCCTTCCTGTGAAACCAAGATTTTTGGTATTCAAGCCTCAGAGCAACCCCCTAAGTACAGATGAGCAGCTTAAGCTAAAAGGTTGATGGTAAGTCTCTTGATTTTCTGAAGCAGCTGGGGTAAGCAGCTCTATATCCATCATATGCCTCCATTTGATCAAGCTTTATAAAATCAGCAGCATAAGTTAATTAAACTAACATAAAGAACCTTGATGAAAAAACCAGTCATAATGAATTAGACTGGCTACTATTGAATGCTATAAAGTTCAATCATGTATTTTTATGAATATGTGATATCTTCTTGGTACATTTTTTATCCCTCATCCCCAGGTTTGTATGAGCTGCAAGGTTATGGAACCTAAGCTAAAAGCTATCTCAATACTTAGGGGTAAGCTCCCTAGGACAAAATGTGTAAATCTGAAAGCCAAAGTGTTGGAAGGACAAAGATTAAAGGACAAAGTGTTAATGTTTTATAGGTTAGATACAAAGATTAAAGGACTAAGTGGTAATGTTTTATAGGGTATATACAAAGCTAAAAAGAGGGCATTATTTAAAGTAGAATTTAAAATTTAAAAATTTAGTTTAAATTAAGAGAACCAATTAAGCCTATTTATCCAATAAAAGGTAGGATGTTATAAATATATTCTAAAGCAAAGCAGGCATCAAAAAGTGGAGCTTTCATCCTTCTCATTTGCGCTAGAACTAATGTATAAATTTTATTAACAGAGATAGAATATTAAGCAGCATCAGAATAACTTTAAAGCCTTCCTATACAATACTTTTTAGATCCACAGCTTAAAAATGATTAAAAGGCTTCTATTAAAATCAATGCAAGGATTTGTTGAGATGCCTATAGAGCTTTTAGCAAAGTTTTCAAGATTTAAAAAGCCAGCTAGAGGGGCTAAGGTATAGTGCAAGTTTTTTGAGATGGATTCAAATCTCCACAACCCTTGGTGCTCAGGATACGCTTTGATGCCCACCTATAAGTTTGGTATGGGATATTTCCTTGGTTGCAGGCTATACTTCAAGTTTTTTATCAGGGCACAAGGCTTGCACTTCTCACCCCAGAGCAATTAGAAAACTTGGTGACCCAAATTTCCTGGGAGGATCTGTTGGGCATGGTGTTATTTTTAAGGGAGCTGTGCAGACTTTAACCAGTTTTTCTTCTTTGTTCCATAGCACAGGCTTTCAAGGTTGCCAAACTACTAGCGCTCAAAGAATTTGATAGAGAATGCAATGAGAGAGAATGATATCCATGTGATTTCTCTTATTAAAGCCCTATTATATCCTTATGGATCCCTTCTGCCTCACCATGGCAATAGAAGAAAAGAACTTAGAAGACATATTATACTCTTGAGAGGTGAATCTGGGGATTGATCTGTATATCTCTGGGCTCCCTTTCAAATAATTATCTAAAGCAAAGGAAGCCATCATATAATGTGATCTTTACCGTAAAATAGGGCTCATGGTTGCTAATATGTTAGCAAGAGCTTATCTCCTGATTTTTAATATTGAGGGGTCCCAGAAAAAACAGTGACTTTGGCTCCAGGCTTTGTTTTAATTAGAATGGATGGGATAAGTACAACTGGGTCTTAGGCTTTGGAAGCCATAATAATCTTCTTGGACTTGTCTGGGGAAATATGGATTAATTAATAAATTTATTTTTTGTATTTTAATATAATATAATATAATATATGATAGAAGTAACCACTCTTCTCCTTATAGAGACATTATGGTAGAAAAAGGAATCATGATATACACCAATTTTTGGCAACTGTGATGAAGTTGACTACCATGTTGTTAAACCTTACCTAAATCTTCATGTAAGCTTTTTTACAAATGTTTTACTAGTGATTCAGGGGTGTGAAACCAAAAGCTGAAATTCTAAAGCTCCAGGAACAACTCCTGATAAAAATTACCTATTGCTAGACATCAAGCTATGAGGCAATTTATATGTAAAGATGCCAACAAAAACTTAAACTACCAAGAAGAAAGTGCTTTAAAGTAAAATTGGTTAAGGGGACCCCTTCAAGCCCAAAAACTAATATAATCAATAAAGATGCATCCAAAGTTGGATACCTTTCATTCTTTACTACATAAGTTTTCAAAGCTATGCTGCTAAGCAAAAAACTGAGATTAAAGCAAAACAACTCATCTGTAAGGGAAATAAACTCAGAAGTTGTCAGAAAATCTGCAGACTGTGGTATTTTATCATCCACCAGACAATATCTAAGTCTTCTAACATTATGAAAGCACAGAGAACCTGTGACTTTGGCGTAACCTTTGGCCTGGAAAATTTTGTTGTCATCAGAAGTAGCAAGTCTGACAAGGCCCAGAGGTTTTGGGACAGTTCTTCCTACTTCTGGATAAAGGTTCATAGTAGACTCTATATGTTACTATATATAATTATACTGTAAGACAACATTATCATCTTTTGATCTCCACTTGTCAGAAAATTGCGGATCATGGTATTTTATCATCCGCCAGATGATATCTAGGTCTTCTAACATTATGAAAGCACAGAGAGCCTGTGACTTTGGCGTAACCTTTGGCCTGGAAAATTTTGTTGTCATCAGAAGTAGCAAGTCTGACAAGGCCCAAAGGATTTGGGACAGTTCTTCCTACTTCTGGATATAGGTTCATAAGTTGTTGTCTCTACATTTTACTATAGGGTTTAATACTGTATGGCGACAGTATGATCTTTTGTTCTCCACTAATAAACTCTAAAGAGAGGATAACATTGAGGAAATAAGACTTGGATCAATCATCAAGTCATTAAGAATTCATCAGTCTTTTATTCTAAGGGACTGGCTTTAAGGCAACCTGCCTGCCCGCGTTTTATCTGAGTTAGCTCACGACGCTAAAAGAGACTGAAGTAGCATTAGGGCGACACAGCAGGAGGCCCAGCCTTTTTGGGGTGGTTTTAACAGAAGGCTAAATTGACATCTTCCACAGATTGGTATTCTTTCTGTCTACCTGGGCCACTTCCAGGGCTAGCTAGCTAGTGACAGCTACTAGTTCACGGAGATGATTGTTTCACTTAATCAGAGCTACTCTAATATAATAGGCTCAAAGCCTTTTATCTTAGAGTGGTTGGCCTGATGGCCCAGTTCATGTTGGACTCTTCTAGATATAATGCAGATGACAGTTCATATGACGGCCCTCCTGTTCTAGGATTCATTTAAAGTTTTAGAATAGTAATTATTATGGGAAGCATGTTTGAGGTGGTGGTTGAGGTGGATTAATTTATGAGCAGTAATTGCATATATCATTAATTAATTGTAATGCATGAGTATGTTGATTCCAGGATATGATTTGATCACTGATCCCACAACCCGCAGCCTGCATTATTTTGTTGAAACCCTTCCTAAGAGCAATTAACTGCTGGCCTGCGCTATTTTGTTGAAGCCATTAATTAGTCAATATCCAGAAATCCTGACACCACTTAAAGCCTAAGAGAGGATCACATTAAGGAAATAAGGCTTGGATCAATCATCAAGTCAATAAGGAACCATCAGTTTTTTATTCTAATGGACTGGCTTTAAGGCGGCCTGCCTTCCTGCATTGTATCCAAGTTATCTCACAACACTAGAAGAGACTGAAGTAGCATTAGGTCAGCACAGAAGAAGGCTCATCTTTTTTGGGGTGGTTTTGATGGAAGCTTGCTTGACATCTTTAACAGATTGATATCCTTTCTGTATACCTGGGCCACTCTCAGGGCTAGCTAGCCAGTGGTTAGCTGCTAGTCCACGGAGATGATTGTTTCACTTAATCAGAGCTACTCTAATATAATAGGCTCAAAGCCTTTTATCTTAGAGTGGTTGGCCTGATGGCCCAGTTCATGTTGGACTCTTCTAGATATAATGCAGATGACAGTTCATATGACGGCCCTCCTGTTCTAGGATTCATTTAAAGTTTTAGAATAGTAATTATTATGGGAAGCATGTTTGAGGTGGTGGTTGAGGTGGATTAATTTATGAGCAGTAATTGCATATATCATTAATTAATTGTAATGCATGAGTATGTTGATTCCAGGATATGATTTGATCACTGATCCCACAACCCGCAGCCTGCATTATTTTGTTGAAACCCTTCCTAAGAGCAATTAACTGCTGGCCTGCGCTATTTTGTTGAAGCCATTAATTAGTCAATATCCAGAAATCCTGACACCACTTAAAGCCTAAGAGAGGATCACATTAAGGAAATAAGGCTTGGATCAATCATCAAGTCAATAAGGAACCATCAGTTTTTTATTCTAATGGACTGGCTTTAAGGCGGCCTGCCTTCCTGCATTGTATCCAAGTTATCTCACAACACTAGAAGAGACTGAAGTAGCATTAGGTCAGCACAGAAGAAGGCTCATCTTTTTTGGGGTGGTTTTGATGGAAGCTTGCTTGACATCTTTAACAGATTGATATCCTTTCTGTATACCTGGGCCACTCTCAGGGCTAGCTAGCCAGTGGTTAGCTGCTAGTCCACGGAGATGATTGTTTCACTTAATCAGAGCTACTCTAATACAATAGTCTCAAAGCCTTTTTATCTTATAGTGTTTGTCCTGACAGCCCAGTCCACTTTGGACTCTTCTAGAAGTGTTTCAGACTGTAAAGGATTCTATCACTTACCAAAAATCTACAAAAAGCCTTGGAACCATAGACACAACCAATAAGACAAAAAGAGCATTATTAAATGCAGAAAATGAAATTTTGAAAATATTTTCAAAACCAATTAATAAATGCAAAAATGAAAACAAGAGCAAAAATGGGTTCCAGAGCAAGAGCAAGAGCAAGCTTGAAAGCTCAAAGAAGATAATCAATATAAATTCTATTTCAAATTTGAAAATTCAGACAATCAAGGATATAAACAACAACGTCACCAAAAGTGCATTTAAATTTAGCTCTAAAACCATCAACTACCCAATCAAAGCCAAAACAAATGCTCCAACCTGCACCAAGAATTTTCAGGAGAACCATTAAGCCAATAAATCAAGCCAAATCAACCAAGCTTGAGAATTAATAGTCATCTGGCACCCAATAGTCAACAAAACCACAGTGTAGAAGAAGAATGCACTGCAATAAGCCAAAATACTTCTTCTTGCATTGCAGGCTGCAGCCTGCTGCATGCCTGCAAGGCAATAATTTCTACCCTACACCTGCAGGATTGCCTGGTAAACTCTATATGCCTTCCCCAATTGACTTCAGTATTTAAACTGAATAATTTCCCTTGAGCAAATTGCTCCAATAATTTCTTTATTTCTATCAACCCAATAAATCTATATTATCAATTCTAAACACTTGATTATTAGATTCTAAAGGTTCCCCCCCCAACATGAAGTTCATCTTCCTTATTTAGACTTTTGTGTGTGTTAATCAATTATGGACAAGCAAATGTTAACTTCAAAAACCCTGAACCAACTCCTACTGACAAATCTGAAGACTCAATTTGGTATCATTTTGGTCCGCATTGAAGACATGCCCCTTATGTTGAAACAGCTCAATTCCCCCCAATCATCCACCCCAAGTCCCCCTGGTTGGTCTTGGGGTACACCAGTGTCTATTATCTTCTCAATCACTTCACTCCCTTTTTGGGAATATTTTGTCTATTTGGTCACCTTCTAAACATGCTAATGATAGGAATTCCAGTAGGTTCCACTCTGATCAAATTCAACTTGGAAGCTCTTCTCCATTCAATTGGGGAAAAGTGTCAGAAACCCACTCGCTTGGAAACATGCCACACAAAAGGTGTATGGCTGCAGATGGGTTCAACTCTGTGATTAGAGAACCAATTGGAAGGGAGACCATCCCCATATGGAACAATTCTCCAATAAGACAGTATCAACCCAACAGGGGGTTGAATCTTCCCAACAGGAAGTAAGCCCCAAGATAACTTAGGGGGAAAACAGAAGCCAAGGGATGAAATAAAGAAGAACTGGGCGGACTGGTCCCCATGTTCTGTGGTTCCTCTGTGATTGGGGAATTCAGTGACAGTGGGGTGGTGGTGTACCATACACCTGGTACCACTCGGCGCCACAACTTTTCCAAGTAATTGGGAGGAGGTGAACCAGAATCTGCTCTGGTTCCAAAAGAAAGGCTTGCAGTAAGGGACTGTACAAGGAGCAACCAAGCAAACCATTTATACCCAAATAGTCCCCATTGGGATGACTTGGGTAGCATCATGGTGTTTGATTTCAGGATTTGAGAGCAGGCAAAAAGATAAATCAACTAGGTTGGTAAATTGACTTTATTAACTGAACAGGTAATAATGCTGAAAGCTGGAGCCTTATATAGGCTGTCATTGATGTCCAATTTTCAGATAATCCGGGGAACTTGAGGATAAAGTTGGGGGGGAACTTGGCAGGGGGAGCTTTGATTTAAATTTCAAAAATATTATTTTTAAAATTATCTAAACCCCTGCTGAGGCTTCTCCAAACATCTGAGTGTTATTTACCCCAGCTGTTGGAGAACCAACAGTTTGGGGGAGGCACCTGGGGTGCAGATGCTTGACAGAAGCAGATAATACTTGTTTTAAATCAAGTACGGAGCTTACTGGTAACTTAACGTTTTTATTGTTTGAATTGTAATCAATTTTGAAAGCTCCAGGAGCTGTCATAACATCTGATTGGCTAAAGGCAGTCATTTTGCGCATTAGCAAAGGTAAGTTTGAACTTGAAATACTAATATTATCTAGATAAACAATAGACAACTGAGAGGACGCGGGTTTGATCCCTGTGTTGGACCAGGGAGTGGCCTACGGACTTGAATCAAGGGAAATCAAAGGTAATTTAAGACAGTTATTACATACTAATGATTCCTTTTTAGGACCTGAGAAACAGCCCAACTTAGGGGAAGGGTTTTCAGACCCAGGATCAACCAAGATTTTGTTGTGGTTGTTGGGAAAGAAAGTAAAACCATTCCTGACAAAAAGCTTCCCAATGAGTGGATCCCTGACACAAACAATGGCACATATGATGGTCCTAGTTCTAGGATATAATTAAAGTTTAGAATAGTAATTATTATGAGAAGCATGTTTGAGGTGGTTGTTGAGGTGGACTAATTAATGTGCAGTAATAGCATATTCCATTAATTAATTGCAATGCATGAATTTTTTAATGCCAGGATATGATTTGGTCATTGATTCATTGATCCTGCATCCCACAGCCGGCATTGTTCTGTTGAAACCATTCCAAAGAGTGATTGACAGCTAGCCTGCAATAATTGGTTGAATCTGTTAATTAGTCAATACCCCAAAATCCTGATAGAAGTAAACAAAATCAACACATCTCAGAAAAATAGGAACAATGCCAAATTTATTTTAAATCAATATAAATTTGTTGGTTTTTAAGTTTGTTTACAACTTATTTCATTTTGTTTACATCTCAGTTGATTTTTTTCAGTGAGTTTTTTTTGCTTAAATCTCAGTTTTTTGTTTAGCAATATAGATTTAAAAAGATAACATATAAAGTTTTTATTGTTATTCATAGTTGTAAACAGGCCCATAAACATAGCTTTGCTGGATCAATGGTATATGTATTAGCCATTTAATCCACACATGTTTAATTTAATCTATTCTGGATTGTTATATTAATTTGTGCCACATATTTAATAATGTTTTGTTAAAAAAGTTTTGTATTCCTTTTTTCAGTATTTACTAGCCACATAATTAAAATGACATTCAACAAGTCAAAGGATCAGATTTAAGCATAAATCAATATGTGTTGCACTATGGGTGATGGTTAACACCCAGCAAACCAACACCTTATCAGGCTGACTAATAAAGAGAGCATATTAATGATTTAACAATACAATACACAAAAGAATTCTATCCCAACCCCTCCCATAATTATGATGCTCCTAACAAACACCTTCTGGCTTTTTAAATTTTTACATATGTTTTATTTTCTTAATTCTTTACATGCTGAATGCACCACTGCTTTTTGCAGAACTTCCAAAGCCCAGGTTAAAAAGCAGGAAACATGTAAAAACCAGTGATTTTTTTGGTTGGCTCCAGTAAATTTGACATTAAAAATTCAAATCTTTTCAGGTGAAATTGAGAATCTGGGGGTTTCTTGCTGATCAACAGTTGCAAACTGGGAAATTCTTGTATTTTGGGTGGTGAGTCCCTAATAAAAGTTATTTTTCAAATAAAAGACTTACTCTCTCCCTAATGGTTTCTCTTCTTATCCTATGTTACCCTTAAAATGCAGTTATTTTTTCAAATATCCTTTATATAGTTTAGCCCTAAGATGAGATTATGAACATAAAATCTTTAAGGCTGCATCAAATAAAACCTATCTTTTATTTTTGATCTTTTTGTCTACTTATTCATGCTAATTTACTTTCATTTAATTTTTCACCCCTTTAATAAGTTATTTCATCTACCTTTGTACCATTTTTCTAATTATAGATTCATCATAGAAAATATCCATCAAGTAATAAAAGAATAAAAAGGATATCAAGGGCTCAGCCTCCAAAGCCCCTGTCACTACTACAAAAGCGCATCAGGAAGACCCTCAAGGCCAAGAATCCAACTTACTCTTCTCTCCCCTCTCAATACTCTCTTAATAAAGAAGATGGATCAACTAATTATCCTTTTATAGATCCACCAATGACTTTGAGACTATTAAAAAACTTGTGGTTTGAAGGGAAGGGCTTCTAAAGAGCCATTATCTCTTAGCAATAAGAAGAAGGCCTCTAAGCAAGCCTCATGACCCCCTTCCTTCCTATTTTTATTATTACTTCTTCTCCCTCCTCCTAGACATCTGATCATCAAGAGAATCATGAAGAGTATAGTAGGAAGTTCAAGGCTACTGGCCATCCAATGCATATGCAATGTGTATGGGGAGTTTAAGGGCCCTAAGAACTTCCCTTGTTACTGTAGATTCAGAACATGTTGGCAAAATAGTGGGATTGTCAAATTCTTTTGCACAAACTCACCAACTTAATGGAGTAATTTTCATCCCAGAACAACTTAATTTTTTATATAAAAGGATGGAAAATATCCCAGCAAGTTGGTGAGTTTACACAAAAGAATTTGACAATCCCACATTTTTCCCAACAGTTTCTGAATCTACAGTATTTCCCCCATTATGTCAGTGAAGGTGTCCAAGGTTAAGTTATTGGAAATTATATATTAATCTTCAACAACTAAAAGTGAAATACAAAGTAAGCACTTTTGTGTAAGAATAAGTCTTGTGGGGCCTTCTTTAACACTGAGGAATGAAAAGGGTAACAGTAAAGAAGGGGAACAAAATTGTGATCCCCTTAATCATCTCATCATAAGGATACTTAAGTGGAATCATGTGCAGATGATCCAAACCTTATGGCATATGATATGTATATCAAGGACCTCAATCCCAACAACCTCAAATTGGTGCCTGCTCAAGAGAAACTGGTTAAGTTCATCAGCAACAAGTGCATCACTGCCAACTGTCATGATCTGAAAATTAATATTAATTTAAAGTTAAAAGTAAGCTAGTAGGATTAAAAATCAGCTTACCTTGTCTTTTGCTGAGCTCTTTTTACTGTTATCAATTCTAGTTGTTTTTAGTTTAAAAACAATTGGATATCTTTTTTGTGAAAAGTCTCTTACTTCCATTATTTTCCTCTGAATTAAATTGTGTAAAGCACTGAATGCAGTTTTGAACCACAACAAAGTATCAGTTTTTTTAACTAGAAAGTCACTCTATTCACTTTCTCCTGGTTTAGCAAGTAAATGAGATGACTATTCATACAGAACACTATATATTGAAAGAATTTAGAAGAGTCAGCTTTAAGCCAAAATGCCAGGTTACTTGTCTAAAACTGTAAATAGCTTCAATTTTAATACTTATGTCAAGTACTTGATTTAAATTTGATACCCTTTAACATTTAATTTTATATATTTTAGAAAAGATCTTGATTTAGTATTTTTAACAATCAACTTTATTTTTTCGAAATCCATCAATATTTTATATATAAGTTGTAAGTCAGCAATCTACTGATTTACTTTCAATCATTTTGAATATAAACAAATTGATATTGATTTTTTACTAGCTACTCTCATTAAGAGTTCCTAAACATCAAAATACCTTTGATTAATAATAGAAACCTAGTGATTAATATTTTTATATTCTCATTTTAGATGGATTAAAAACCTTATCTTCTCATCTTACTAATTATAAGTTGCTAGCTATTTCCCTTAAGATTTTTCTCCAGAAAGTTCCCACCTTTTTTATCTTTTAAATCTCAACCCAATAGCCACATATACCTTTATCTATAATCTTTCCCCTTTATGGGCAAGTCCTTAACCCCCAAAGCGTCTTACTTTATTTTGGATTTGGAGCTAACTCCTGAGCTCAAACATCTTTCAAGTGTAAAATGTTTCTTTATGGCAACACTCTAACTGCCAATAAAGCAATTTCTTGGTTTAAAAAAATGCCAACATGCTAACTGTTGAGGAGCACATCATCTGTTATGAAACACAGAAGAACCTACTGAAGCTTAAAAGCATCATACTGGATAGTTGATGGTACTTTTTCTGCTTGCTCCTAGATGTTCTATCAACTCTGGATAGTCCATGCCCAGATAGACATCCAGATTATTCCACTTGCTTTATTCCTCCTCACTGGGGCCACCAAGGCCATCTACATCAGGGCTTGAATCATCCTCCTCTGTGAGCTTGCCCTCCTGCCCTCTAAAAACAATGCCAAGAAGACCTCACACATCCATGCTAACCCCCCTTCAATGCTGACAAGGACCAGGTCATCCTGGATGACAAGTAAAAGGTATTATTGAGAGCTCTTGGCCCATATATATGTATAATAGTTTTTGAACCTGATCAATTCAATGCATACAGGCAGCTGTTTAATGAGGAGGTGCAGGGGTGCCACTTCCATTTCTATCAGTCATTTGCTCACAATGAGCAAGCTAATACTGAGCTAATTTTTTAACTGTGCTGTATTAGCTGAGTTAAAAGAGGATAAATGATTGGGAACTAGATTATTATCTTTATTGAGATATCTAAATTATATATCTGAGGTGAATCATTATAAAAGGAACAAGATTGTGATGATCAATCAGTTGTATTGGGCAGGATGTGGCATGATACTTATAAGGAGTGAAGCGCTAAATTGAGCTGTCCACCGAGCTGGGATTGTCACTGGTTCTTTTTGCTGGATTTAGTCATTTGAGTTGACTTTCTCATTTAGATATGGGTCACAGGGAAGTTTTTTTGAGAGCCAAAGATCCTCTTGTGCCAAATCTTGCCAGGGGGTCAACCTTGTAGGTTTGACACTAAGTAAGTTGAGCCGCTGAGATGCTATGGATACCTGAAAATTTTTACTAGCACAACTTAGTGATGATAAGGAGCGCCTTTTTGGCAAAGCTTCAGATATGAAATTAAGAAAGAAGAAAAGTATTTTTTATTGGATAATACTTTAGACTTATATAGACTTGGCTGTGGCAGAGATTTAGTTGGATCAAACCTAGGGGTTGGTCATGTGCAGGATGGGTTTGAGCCACTTGATACTTGGACAGTCATGTGATATTGCTTGGTTGCCATTCCTGGTATGTCAAACAGTATATTGGAAGGGCACTAAATTGGGCAATGTCTGGATGTTGAGTAGGTTGATGGTAGCCAGACTACTTGTACATCCAGATCCTCAACACCCCCCTTAAGGGGTTACTCTGGTACATCAGGAGGGGGCTTTGTCTTAACAGCTGCCGCCTGATGTTCCTGGAGTTGTTGGCTAGTTGGTACCAGTCTGGTCAAGTGTTCTCCTTTGCTAAGGTGGAGACAGGTTCTGTGGTATTTCTTGATGACAGGGGTTTTGGCACCTTGGAATTTCACTAGATAGGTGTTTTGGTCTGGTCTGTACTGGATGATTCTTCCTGATCCTCTGTGTACTGAGTGTAGCTTCTTTCTATTTATAACCAGGACCCAGACAGGGGAGTTGATGGGGAGTGGTTCTTCTGTAGAGGTTGCCTTTTGTGTTTTGGGCATTTTTGTTTCTGCTATTTTAGCTTTGAGGTGTATGTGTTGTAGAGTTGGTACTTTTTCTACTGTAGGGGGTTTTCCTGGGGGGATTTTCACGTATGGTTGGTTGTTTCAGGCGACTATCTCTGGTTTGTATCTGTATGTTAGTTCAAACAGTAAGTAGCCTGTCCCTTGATTGGTGCGGACCCAGGATACTAGTAATACATGTTTCACGTATAGTGGCCATGTGTTTTTGGCTTTTACATCCATTATTTTCTCTAGGGTTCTGATAAGGCTGCTGTTTAGGCATTCAACTCTGCTGTTGGTCTGTGGCCTGTAGGTCAAGGTTGTGGAATGTTTGATGTTTTTGGATTTTAAGTTGTTGTTTACTACATGACCTGATAACTCGGTTGCTCCATCAGTTATGATGTAGTCTGGGGTGCCATAGTTAACTATGATTGCTTTATTAATGAACCAGTTTATGGTTTCTGCTTTGTGGTCCTTTTTTGCCCAGCAGATGGGACAGTGTAGAGCAAATTTGATGGCTACAGTCAGGAAACGTTGGTTTGTCTTTGTTTCTGGGAAGGGGCCCACAACGTCCAGTCCCCAAACCTTGAATGGTTAAGGGTCAGGTACTGGGTTGATTGTTGGCTGGGGGGCCTTTGTGCTGGTGTATTTCTCACACACTGTGAACTTTTTCAGAACATCCATTATACCTTGTTTGAGATTGGGCCACCATACTATCTCTTTTAACGTTAGGTATAGGTTGTTAGCCTTTGTATGTCCTAGTAGGCGGTGATATTCTAATATGGTGTCAAATCTTTATGCAAGTGGGATGTAAGGGACATGTTTGTTGTTAATGATCCAGTATACAGTGCCATTTGATACATTTAAATAATTTTTGTTCCTTACTAATGTATTTTGGGTCAGTTGGTGTGTTGAGGGGTCTTTCCCTCTGGTTTTATAATCATTGTTGTATAGGTTTGGTCAGTCAGGGTCCAGGTAGTCAGGATAATCATCTCTAGGCTGACATAGTCTAGAGAGGGTATCAGCTGTAACCAGCTCTGCCCCCTTTTTATATTGGATGTCCAAATTGAGCTGTTCCAACAAAGACATTCCTTTGGCTTACCGCCGTGCGAGTGCGTTCTGAGTTTTGAAAAAGATTAAGGATTTATGGTCAGTTAGTACTCAGACGTTTAAATGTCCTTCTAGGTAACATCTCAATTTCTTGCATATGTGATATATTGCTAGCAATTCCTTGCCGTGTATTGGGTACCTCTTCTCAGTGTTGGTTAATTTTCTACTTTTGTAACATACTGGCAGGAAGTCTTGCTGCCCTGGCTGGTAGATGCGTAGGACTGTGCCAATGGCAGTGTTGCTGGCATCTGACTCAAGCTTGTAGCACCCTTTATTATTAGGGTATTGTAATATTGGTGCTTCAATCAAAGCTTGTTTTAATAGTTAAAAATTCTTGTTACATTCTGGTGTCCAGATGAATTTCTTTTTGGCATTACCCTTGGTTAAGTCATTGATTGGTGTGATGAGCTTTCCACAGTCTTTGATATATTTCATTAGGTAAGCTACCATACCAAGAAAGCATCTAACTTGTTTAACAGAGGTGGGGTGTTACATGTTAATTATGGCTTTTATTTTTGTCTGGGTCTGCTTTGATGCTACTGTAAGAGGCAATGTGGTCCAAGATCAGGAGTTACTTTTCCATAAATTGGCACTTACTTGGTTTTGCATAAAGTTTGTGCTTTGCAAGTCAATTGAGTGTCTTGCAGACATGCGTGAGGTGTTCCTCTTTTGTTTTTGAAAATATGACAATATTGTTGAGGCAGCATAGTGTATTTGATAGGTCATTTAGCTCTTGGTTCATCATTGTGACAAACGTTGCAGGAGTGTTGATCATCCCAAAGTTCATTACCCTACACTCAAAGTATCCAAATTGTGTACAGAACACAGTTTTTGGTATGTCCTTTTCCTTTACTTCAACCTGGTTGTAACCTGAGGTGAGGTCAATTTTGCAGAAAAATTGGCTCTTGAGAGTCTTGCAAACAGATCCTATATAAGTTGAAGAGGTATTTATTTTTTACTGTGCTTGCATTTAGTGCTCTGCAGTTAGTTACTAGCCGCAGAGTGTCTTCTCTTTTCTTTACAAAAAACACTGCTGCCCCCACGGGGATTCAGACAGGCAGATGAATCCTTTTGCTAGATTGTCTTCAATATGGGTTTTGAGGGTTTGGGTCTCCATGGGGGAGAGTCTTTAGAGGGGTACAGGTTTAGGCATGGCCTTACATAAGTCAATGACATGTTTGACCTCCTGTTTGGGGGGTAGCTTGGGTGAGTTCTTCTTTGAATATGTGGGTGTATTCATTTAGGAGTGCCGCAAGTTCTGGGCATTGGATCTTGGTTGTTTGCATGTTATTGAACTCAGTGTACCTTGTTATGTGGAGGGTACTATCTTAAGTTAGACATTCTGAGTCATCCTGGTTTATGACCCAGACAAATATTGTGTCTCTTAGGATGAGGTCATTGGGTTCTTTAAGGGTTGTCAAAATTGACTCCGTTGTGTTTGATGGTCATGGTTTTTGTTTTTCAACATATGCTGGAGTTCACTCAGGTGAACCAGTTCATGCCTGCTACAATGTTGTAGTTTATGTTGTTCATGACAAGTCCTTTGATGGACGTTTGTATGCCTTGGAGGTCAATTCTGAAGAGAGTTGTTTTGCCTTTGAGTAGAACCTTTGATTTGTCTGCCATTCTGGCGTATCTAAAGTTGGATTTGGCAACTGGTATTTTGTACTTGGTTACAAATGGTTTGCTAACCATAGTGTGTTGTACACCAGAGTTGAATAAAATTTTATGTCTATGAGATTTATAAGTACATGGGTAGACAAGAAGTTGTAAGTGGTCTTTAATTGTTAAGTTCATAAAAATGGAGGATTGCAGGACATGTGGGATGCACACAGCAAAGTTTGTGCCTTGATACAGTTTCTTGTCAAGTTGGGGGGAAACAGGGGCACTTAAGCCTGTTCCCCCCTTTTTTACCTGTTCCTCTGTTTTGAGACCTTTGAGGTCAGAGATTGTGGGGTCAGATTCATAGTGGGTTGCTATTTCAGCATTGTTTACTTTGGCAGTGTCCTCTTTCTTGGGACAGGAGCAGTTTGCGCTTTGACTGCAACTGCCATTGTTGCAGTTGGAGTTGCTGTTGCTATGATTGGTGTTTTGGCGTTTGTTGACATTGGAGGCTTCTCTGTCATTGCTGTTTGAGGAGCAATTTCCATTGCCATTGCCATTGCATGCAGCATATTCCATGTTTGCGCGTTTTTCTGCATGCTTGGCTTCTGCTATGAGCGCAGGGATGGAGGTATTAGCCTCTGGGCAGATGAGGGCAGCAACAGAGAGTTTTATTCTGTTGATGGATGAGGCTCTGGTATGTACGCTGTCAGCTTGCCCTGGGTTTTGGATTTTGCGGCTTATTTCCTCAAACCTGTTGGCATAGGCTGTTATAGTGGTCTTCTGAGGAAGATTGCTGAGCTGTATTGCAATGTCTTAGAGGTATTCAGTGACGCGGAAATTGTGTGTGATGTCTGCTTTGAACTCTTCCCAGTTGTCAAGCTGTTTGTCAGTTTATGAGCAACCCAGGTGGCAAAACAGTTAGCTGTGGCCTCATAAAGTTGCTTGCTGGCTTCCTGGACCCATTTTTTGTGGGGGATGCAGCTGGTGCAGAGTTTAAAGCTGAGCGGTCCAGCCAGCTTATGATGTTTTCTTTATTTTTGCCAAAGAACTTGTCAATAATAATATACTTGGTGTTGGTAATATTGCCTAAGATAGGTGGTTGTGCATTTGTTTGTGGTTGAAGAGAGCACCTGTATTGAAAAATCTTGGTGCATGCTTTGAGCATGACCAGTCCTTTGAATATGGTGCATCCACTAGGTATATCTTTGTCAATGTTTTGGGCGTGGAAGTACGTCTTCTAGGTCTCCTGGGATGTGGCCTGGTTGAGTACATGAGTAAAAGTGGCAGGTTTTGGTCAGTCATTTTCTCTTTCATGGGTGTGGTCAAAAACCGTAGCTGCTACCAGTGATAAGGAGCACCTTTTTGGGGAAGCTTCAGATATGGAATTAAGAAAGAAGAGAAGTATTTTTTATTGGATAATACTTTAGACTTATTTAGAATTGGCTGTGGTGGAGATTTAGTTGGATCAAACCTAGGGGTTGATCATGTGCAAGATGGGTTTGAGCCACTGGATACTTGGACAGTCATGTGATATTTCTTGGTTGCCATTTCTGGTATGTCAAACAGTATATTGGAAGGGCACCAAATCAGGCAATGGCTGGATGTTGAGTAGGTTGGCAGTAGCCAGACTACTTGTACATCCAGATCCTTGGCAGTGATATGGATTTTTAAGGCCTGAGCACACTGTGCAGGAATGTGAAGTTCACTCCAAGGATCCTTAAATAGTGAAGCATATAGAGTTTAGGCATTTCTTGAGTACTTTGAACCTCAGTGGATTGGCAAATTCATCATTTAAAAGTAAGGCAAGGCCAGAGCAAAGGCCTCCTGAAATTTTTACTGGGCTTCTGTTAATGGAGAGCTTAAGATAACTTTTGCTCTTAAGACCTATCATAGGTACCTTAAGCCTAAATTTTGGCTTTATACCAAGTTTAGTAAAATATTTTTCCTCCTCTTCCTCCAGCATGAGCAGGAGAAAACTATCTCCAAGCTCTGATATCTTGCAAACTGTGTCCCCTACACCAAGCCCTTCCTCTAAGCTAATGCTATTTCAGGATAATACAAAGACTAATTACAAGGCCTCTGAGATCAAGAAGTAGTTTGAATTCATTGTAACTTCCATATTAGAGGGGGCTGAAATACAAAGAGCTAAAAATCTTGAAGAATGAACCTTGCTTTTATTTGATTTGATTTTTTTACTTTTAATTTTTAATTTTTTACATTATAAAATAATTTTTTAGGTATAATTTTTAATATTCAGAAGTATTTTTATAATTAAACTTACATGTGATATTAATTTTTATTATTATACTTGTAAAGCATAAGATATTCTGTGTTTTTTCATATGAGTTACATTATATTATATCACTATTTGCTCATTTGTGTTTTTTATATGATTTTTTGATTTAATTCTCTATTGTTAAAACTTATATTTGATATCAAATAAAATAATTTATAGCAAAGATTGTACAAAAAAGTAAAATTATAATTAATTTAATATTATAATTTATTCTTATTGGTAATATGTGTTACTCTATTTTATTTTGTGCTTTTTGGGAGTTAATTTAGAATAATATAGCATTGTTGTTGTTTCTCATCTATGATTGCTTCCTCTTGGGCAATCAATCCCCAACTAATCATTAATTTGATAGCACTGTTATCATTTAGCTATCTATTATGTGGATCAAAATTTTTAAATCCTAAGTAGAACACAACTTGGACAAGCCTTGTGACTTAAGAGTAACAATCACTTGGATAAGTCCCATGACTGTCAGGATTGAAAATTCTTTACCCCTGGAAACCCAGGCCCAAGGGCGGGATTCAAACCCTGAACCTGAATTCCTGCAGGCTACCAGCCCCATGGACCAAGGGCCCGCCCACCCGCGTTTTTCTGAGATTGAGCCTCTGCAAGCTGGAGCCCCTGCTAAGTCCCAAAGCCAGAAAATCAGCGCAGGTTCAATTATGATGGTGCCTGAGGAGGAGCTTCTCAAACTGCCTAATGGAGGCAGAGAAAGTTCCTCTGTAAACTTCATGAATCTGAAGTCCTCTTGGATTACCAATCAAATTCCCCTGCCAAAGGAAATCACAGGCTTTAGGCCCAACCCTGTGACCACAGCCAAAAATCAAGAAAATCAAGTGACCAATTTTGACAGTCTGACTAATGAGAGAACACCCAGCCAAGGTGCCATTTTGCAGCTCCTGCACCCAGGCCTCCTGACCACCTGCCTGCATTTTTCCTGATATTTTGATGAAACCCTTCTGGAAAATACTAAGTTTGGAGGCGGGATGCTATATATGCCTATAGATTCTGCGCTCAACCCTTATTGTCATTTTTGAATAAAGGTTATGTTATTTTGGCTCACACAGCTATTGCCTTATTCTGTATTTTCTATCTACCAATTCAGTTTGAGATCTCCTGGCCCTCCTGCCCCACTGTCTGCAGTTTTCTGTCCTCCTGGTGTACCCTTTGGACCCGTCCATTTTGCCAACTACCCTCTGAAACCCAAATACAAGGACTACACCCCATAAAAGATACTTGAACTCAATCCTTTGGCCCACATACAATCTGCAGTTAGATACAACTGTCAAGGACTGTGGATATTCTCAACACCCAAGTTGTTCAGAGGGAAATTTAACTATCTCCCTGCTTACAACCTACCCATGGAACCGCCTGTGACTCCCAAACCTATGCCCACTTCCTCACCCAACCTTCCAACCAACCACACTGGTAAGTTTTTTGGGATTGTGTACATCACCCTCACAGGAGTGATTGACACTATAGTCCCAGCCACTGGCCTGTGTGTCTTGGGTGGACAAATCCATCTCCTACCTTTTTTAGTTAGCTCCTCTCTTGTGGTGGGCTCTACCTGCAAAAAAACTGGCCTAAGTTGCCCCTGAAAATGACAGGCTGGCTGCCCAAGACTGAATACCTGACAATGACTACCATGATGTACATGAACAGTATGTGGCTTCTTATGGTACTATATAATATCCTATATTCATATCCAATAAAGTATCATTCTCTTCTTAATTTCCCCTTTATCTTTTTTATTATACTTCCCAGAAGTATATACTTGACAGTGGTAGCACAGGTAGGTTATCTACACCTACGCAACTTAAAGGGAAAAATCCTCCCAAGAAAAGAATCCAGCAGATGGCACTTCCCACAGGCTGGAGAGACTACAAAGAAGGACAGGACATCCCCACAGGATACACCATCTGTAACAACATCCTTGTCCCCATCAAACAGTACAATTTTATCAAAGCTTGCAAACTCCTGAACCTGCCTCCAATTGTGACAGAACCACAACAGCCCAAAACACCCAACATATTATTCCAACACCTATGTTCAGCAGAAATTGGGACCTTTGTGGGACTACACCAGGAAAATGCCAACCTCTGGATCAATAGCATGCAAAAAAAGTTTACACAAGTGGGCTATCCCTGTAGACTCTGGGCTAGTAAAGTTGCCCTCTGTGTCACAGGTACCACTTCATGATTTTTAAGTGAATGCCTCAAACAACACCCTGATCAAAATGAAAACTGGGATATGTTCAAAACCGCCTTCCTCAAAAGGTTTGCCATGAAAGACTCCAACACTTTGATCATATCAGAACTTAGAACTTTCAAAATGATAGGAACAATTGAAGAGTACATTGCAGAGTATGAAGGCTTACACAACCAAGCCCCCAGCACCATTAACTTTGGCAAACCTGGGCCTTGATTAGACTTCTACAATGGTCTCTCCACGCATATTAGATATCAATTTGACATGACCTGCTGCAAGAACCTCCAAAACGTATTATTGGAAGGAAAACAAGCTGCTCAAAAGTCTGACAACTCACATGCAACAAAAAAAACAAAAGGAAAGTCCCACAGCAAAAAAAGACCATTGACCTAACAATCAGAACAACTGAGTCAATAAATCCAATCCTTGAGGCAGAAATTTTACTGCTCAAGTTAATCAAGTGAGCACCAATAACATCACTTAGGAGAGAAAAGCTCAAGGGAGTGCTTAGGCAAGCTGACCCCCCCAGTTTGAAAGACTTGTACAGCAACCAAGATGTAGACTCAATCATCATGATCCAAGTTACCTCAGCAATACTATTCTGTTTGCTGCCCAAGCCAGAGATAAACTTCTCACTTATCATTTCTGCTTTTGCAGATATTGGGGCACAGCACTATTTGACACTGGAGCCAACCAATCCCTCATTGACAAAAGATTTTCCAACCTCATGAAACTACTCACAGTACAAAGTAATGTCAAGAAGTTTATCATGGAAGATAACAGGAGCACACCAGTCACCAACAAAGCAAAGCCTTTTTGCGCCTAAATTAGAGATGTACAGACTGCACTTAGTGCACCTATCATACCAATCCCTAACTATGATGTTATACCTGGCTTAGATTTGATGAGAAAGACCAAGCCTCATATTGACTGGAATAGCGCTACCCTCACCATACAACAAGGCAAGGTGCATCACCATGTTTACCCAACTCATCTTGACACGCTTATGAGAGACCATGTGTTTGTAAAAATCATGGAAATAGAAGAGGAAAATGACCCTAGCAAAATCAATTGGAACACCTGCACATATAAGATTATCCATTTTAAAAGTGCAGAAACCACATGTGAAAGAGATCCAATCCAAGCGCAGCTAGTCATAGAATTCCTTTTGGTTTTTCAAGAGACCTTACCAGGACTACCACCAACCGCAGCATACAACATGAGATCAACCTAAAAGGGAGTATACCTAAGGCACAATCTATCTAACGCCTCACACCACAAGAAGACAACACCCTAAAGGCCTACTTAGATGAAACACTTGAAAAAAGACTCATACAGCCTTCAAAGTCACCTTTTGGCACTGCTGTCTTCTTTGTGGTAAAGAACAATGGAGGACTCCGCCTTGTCACCTACTAAAGAGTGCTAGACAAGGTCACAATTAAGAATATATATCCCCTGTCCCAAATTGACGGCCTTTTTGACGCCCTGGGGGGTCCCAAATCTTCACAAAAATTGATTTGACAGCAGGTTATCACCAAATTTGCGTGAAACTAAATGACATATCTAAAACAGCTTTCAGAACTGAGTATGGCTTGTTTGAATGTGTGGTCCTTAAATTTGGCATGACAAATGCCCCAAGTACCTTTGTGACTTTCATGAACAAGTTTTTCAAAGAGCACATTGGGAAACAAGCAATCATCTGCCTGGACAACATAATCATCTACAGTCAAACCTTGAAACAACACTGGGAAGATGTCTGCCTGGTCCTCTGTACCCTCAAAGATAATCAACTCATAGCCAAACCTTCAAAATGCAATTTATTCTTGCCCAAACTCCTATTCCTTGGGCACATTATCAGTAAGGCCGGAATCAACCCAGATCCAGATAAGATACACACCATAACTAAAATGCCAGCCCCAAGGCATAAGAGAAAACTCTGCACATTCCTTGGAATGGTGGCCTACTTACAAAGGTTTATCTCTGACTGGGGTGCCCTAACAGCCTCCCTGTCTACCATTACAGGCAAAACCAAGTTTGTCTGGATGCTGCTACAAGACTAACACTTCCTTCAACTAAAGGAACACATGGTTACTTATCCTATTCTTCAACACCCAAATTGTGAGGGAATCTATGAGCTAGAAACTGATGCTTCTTATTATACCATAGGAGGAGTACTCTGTATCCAAACAGTAAGAAAGGACTTCCTTCCTGTAGCATATGAATCAAGGAAGCTATTGGATGACAAACAAAGATACCCCATACACAACAAGGAATTGGTGGCCATCATACACTGCCTCATGAAATGGCAATGCTATCTGGAAGGAGCCCAGACGTTCAAGGTACTCACCGTCCACAAGTTGTTGATATTATTGAAAAAACAACAACACCTGTTAAGAAGACAAGCCAAATGAATGAGTCTCATACAGAGATACCCCATGAAAATTGAATACAAGCCAGGCAAGGAGATGCTTACTGCAGACACCCTGTCAAGGCTATACTATACACATATCCTATGCGCTGAGGGAGACCCTAATTGAACCATGTTGGTCATGGGGAATCTCCAAGAGAGAATTCCATCTGGAACACAAATGGACATCCAAGAGAAAGTCCTTAATAATAAATACCTGTTCAAAAACGTATATGGCACGTTACACCAAATACTTCCAAATGGTGACACTGTACCCTACATCCTGTCAACACAAAAGATTGACACAATCCTTTGATACCACAGAGATCTGGGACACACCCGTATCAGGAACTTGCATGAATATCTCAAGACACACTACTGGTGGCCCAATATGTTGGACAATATCAAAGAGGTACTGGAACAGTGCAAAGCCTGTGAAAAGTACGTCTACTCCCAGGAACCTCCCAAATCAGTAATACCACTATCAATAACACATCATTTCAAGGTGTGATCACTGGATATTGTAGGACCAATGCCCAGCAATAAAAAAGGCAAGAAGTAAATAATAACAGCTATCAACTATGCAACCAGATGGCCTGTGGCACAAGCTACAAAATAACACAAAGGTAATGATGTGAGACAATTAATGGCAAGGAAATTATAGCTAAGTTTGGGAAACCTGAACTCCTAATCACAGACAGAGGAACCAACCTTAAGGCCATTGACACAACATCTGCCTTGTCATGGCCCATTTCAGAGTCCGGCTGAACTCCCATAGGGGAGGTGGGCCGGGCCTGGAAGTCCAAGTATACAATAAGCGCAATTCTGACCAGATAGTTGATTGCAGTAGCTAGGGAACACCAACTCCAAGTACGGTGCATGAACTAATTGGCCAGCTCCAATACTGCAATATAGACAAATACTAACTTACTGAAGTCCTGGGCAGGAGGCACAGTTGACAGGGGGAAGTAGGAGGAATCTCCAGCATGGAGGGCAAAATGATCACTCTTGGTGGCCAGGAGGGAGCAGATATGTGGTTGGCAAAGTGTAGTGGAGTTATGAATAAATGCAAACAGAATAGTTATATTGGTGCAAAAGTAGATAGTTCTTGCAAGAAAATAATAAATCCTGAGCATAAAATTGTTTAATTTGAAGATGTCAACAGTGAGAGGGGAAGCCAGTATTCCCAGTTATATCCTGCTGGGAAACTGCAATTGGACTTACTGGCAGCTCCTTATTGGTTGTCAATGAATTATTCTCAATTTGTTAGCCATTGGTGACTCCTGATTTGTCAGTTAGATAAATCCTTTCATTATTTTTGCCCTGGGGAAGCTGGCAGGGGAATTTTGGGCCATTTGGCAACCTAAGTCCCCAATTCTGGGTTTCAGAGGATGTGGGCCAATTAAAATATTTCCACTCGTCTTTGGGAAGGTTTTCAATTGTCCCCAGGCTTGACATTGACCAGGGGTTGATTCTCCACTTGAAATTTAAGTTTTATTTGGGTTAATCTGTGTGATCAACAACACAACTGTTTGGTTGCATAATTGCTCCATTGCAGGTGGTAAACCTATGCAATATAGGGTTTTGTCTGGCCCATTCTGGGCCCTGACATACCTTGCTAAAAATGGAATAAAACACATCACAGCCAGCCCATATCACCTGTAAGCAAATTGAAGAATTTAAAGACTAAATGTTTCCCTTTTAGAGGCCCTCAGTAAGTTATCTGCCAATAATCCAAAAGCCTGGGTCAACATGCTGCCAACAGCACTCATGGTGTGCAGAACACAAGTTAACCATAATACAGGCAAAAGCCTGTATGAACTTTTCTATGAGCACAAGCTCACAATGTCAGTACTAATCAAGGACAATGGTTACCTCTGCCTAAGAAAGTACCAGACAACAGTGACTCTGACATACAGCACACCAGGAAGGACCAAGAGGACAAGGAAAAAAGAAAGGGTTGGGAGGGAAGCAATTCCATTACAAAAGGAACACTTCCAAGTAGGGGAAAAGATCTGGGTCATTAATCACAACATGCACAAATTGGACCCAGGGTTACAAGGACCAGTAATTGCCATGGAATTCAAACCAAACAACACCTAACTAATCAAAGGAATAGGCGCACTAAAGAACTCAAGTGTATGCACCATGAATGACTCTGCCTGTGAAAAGCAAGAACATCACAACATAAATCCCAACTTCTTGTAACCAATGCCAAACTGGATCAGTATCAAGTCCAAATTCCTGACACTCTCAAGAAAATTCCCAAGGGTCCACCTTCCAGCACCCCAGGAGAAAATGATGCAATATCTTCAATTACTTCCTTTCAAGAAAGCAATTTCCTGAGTGACTCCTTGAATGATTCACCAAATGATCCCCCAACTAATCATTAATTTGGTGGCACTCTTATCATTTGTCCATCTATTATGGGGATCAAAAATATCAAGACCTAAGAGGAACACTACTTGGACAAGCTTTATGATCTCCATGATGTACATGGACAACATGTGGCTTCTCATGACACTATATAATACTCTAAAATCATATCTAATAAAGTATATTTCTCTTATTATTTCCCCCTTTATCTCGTTTATTATACATCTCAGAGGTTTATACTCAAAAAGTGGAAGGCAGAAAGAGCAGACAGCAAAAGCACAGAGAAACTTTGAGTACAAGGGCTGGGATTTTTCCAGAGCTTAAAAATGGGCATAAACAGAGCAGCAGGCAAGTTTGAGTTTTGCCAAGGAGCATGGAACACAGGAAAACATGGATAAATGTTGAGAAAATGAAGGTACAAAAATAAATCAATTAGAACATAGGGAAATATGCTCAAATAGATCATCAAAATGTGATGGGGATTACAGGGAAACTGTTCAAGACTCAGATACATGGTTTTTCTGAAGCAAGAGGACAACAGATTCAAACTAGGGTCAGGAGGAGGTCATCCAGAGAAACATTTCAGGGAAACAAGCCAATCCAGATGCCTGATTGACTGCAGGCCAAAGCCTGTTTTACCAATGTTTTTCATTGGTTAAACTGAAGGGGAAAAGCCTAAAAAATAAGGGGTTTGACAGGGAAAAGTCCTCTCTGATTGGCTGGGGTAAATCATAAAATTTAACTTATTATAGAGAGATTAAATCAAATAGTTTAAGCTTGGAAAAGAAAAGGTTCTGAAGGGAAAATAGAATAAAAATGAGCTATTTAAAGAGAAACCTACTTAAACAAGGAAGGGAAAAGTCTGGATCAAAGCTAGAAGCCAGGTAAGGACTCCATGACATAGGATAAGAAGCCCAAGACATCATGGAAGGATGACAGTAGCAAGACAATTAAAGAAAGGAAGGACAGGAAAGCAGAGCGCAGAGGTGCATAAAAGGAGTCCAGGACATGGCAAAAGAAGTCCAAGACCAAGTAAAAGGAGCCCAAGATTTGGCAAACCAACATAGTCTCCCAAAACAGGCTATAATACAGAAGGTTTATAAGGGGATCTTCATTCTGATGCAAATAAAAGCCAATATTGAACCCTATTCTTCCTTCTTGTGATATAGAACTTCCCTTGTGATAGTGATTGTGGAGCTGTTTAAGAGCTCAGTAAACGCATAACTTTAGTCTTTTCAATCATAGAAAATTCCAGGCTGGGAAATAAGTAACACAGTGATCATAACCTTGGGATCTGGGATATTGTTGTACTCAAGATTATCATGCAAAAAGCCCCTAGATGATGGATCTACTTTGATATCATGTACATTGCTGTGAAATACATTTCTCCTAGTTATCAATTGTCAATGATGATTGGGGGCATGGTGAGTCTCTTTCAGAGTGTTAAGATAATTCAATTTTGTTCTTTCCCTAGAACTAGTATACCTGCAGATGTCAACCCAACCCATTCAGTACCTGGTTTTGACTCAGGACACACCTTGGTGATCTCCCAGGAATAAAAGCACCAAATATGAGTGAGCAAGTTTTATTAAATGTTTATATAAGAAATGGCAGTGTAGATTCTTCAAAAAAGGGGATAAATCATGCTCTAATTTATGGAGCTCATCTGACACAAGCTTTTCTGAGCTGATTAGATTGGGAGGGCTGATTAAAGGCATTTTTAGTGAATTAAATGTGGTCTTGATAAGTTTGGATGGTTTTATTCTCATTTCCAGGCTTGAAGGCTGATTGAAAGGTCATTTCCAGTTAACTTATTGAGATCTAAATTGAGACCCTTTGGCCCCATCCTAACCTCATTGATAATTGTATTCATTGGGATAAACCTAGCCAGTTATTCACTATTATTAGCCCTTTTTACATCAAATTAAATATTTTTAAATCCTACACCAATATGCTGTCCTATTTAGGCTCTTTTTCTGTGAGAGGAAGGGTTTAACCCCTAACTTAGGCCACATTTTATTTGTGAATTGGGCTCAGTGTTGATTTAAAGCCTTCATCATTATTTGGAAAACTAGTGAGGGTGCTGTTAGTGGGTTGTTTTTTCTTCAGTTGCCCACACTATTGCTTCTCCTGTTATATTACCTATGGGTAGCATATGGAGTCATCACCAATACAAACCTGGAAATTTTGTTCGAGTATTAGTATCTTGTGATTTGCATGTTTTTATTGGGTTTATTTATCAATAAATATATCACCTATAATCTTTACGGATTACTTGGTGAAATTCTTTAGGAGTTTGTCTTATTTTTATTTAGTTTGACTATATAATCATATCTCAACTGGGGTAAGAATTAAATTTTTTAGTTAGAGCCTCTTGAAAATTTATAATGTGGTAAGCTGGCCACATCTTTATTTCCTTTTTCTAATTCATGTGATTAAATTAGCCACAGTTAGTATTTTTTAGATGATAGTTAATTAATATCTATAAATCCTTGTATTCTAGCTTGAGTTGAGATTAAATTAAGAGCCTGTGTAGCATCCAGGACGTTCTAGCTCCACTAACTGCAATTGTTGTGCAGTAGACTCTTACTGCTTAATAATACTTGTTCCAAAACTTCAGCAATGTTTTCTCTAATTCCACTAGTTTCTGATTTAATTATTTATTTCCTCTCCCAATTTTGGAAGCATCTCTATACTTTCATCTTCCCTTAGCTTTGATCCCTCAATCTCCAAGTTGTTGGCATATTTTATCTGGCTGGAACTTTTATCATATTCAAGCAAAAAGTTCAAAAGATCTCAAGAAAAGACCTTGTTCCTCAAGGCATGAGTTCCCTCCTTTGAGAGATAGTTAGTATATAGTTTCTTAAAGACAGTTTCATCTCTTTAAGGAGCTGCTAGATAACTTTTTTCACTTCAAGGTCCTTCCACAAGTCCCCATAGAACCCTTGGGGATCTCTTCCCATAGGAAAACATTATCCATCCTTGATATTTCAAACTTGGCCTTCTTAAAAATAAGGGAACCCAAAGAAAAAAACACTGAAAAGAATGAAGGGGAGTCAAAAATTGTCTATAAGATGATTTTATTTGGTATATTGGCATCAATTTATAATCATATGGGGTACACTTAGATAAAAACACCATCTGTTGTTGCAACCAAGATCCCCCTCTTGCCTACCAATGTATCTCACAATACACAGGGGGCACTCAATGAGCTGCCCCATGATGTATTTAACAACATGGATCAATCCAAAGACAAGCTAAAATTGTAGGCACTATCTCCTAATTAGGAATGTTGCCAATTCTAATTTGCTGATCCCTGCACAAGTTATTCCTTTGCTCTAAACCTTACATGGAACCTGCCACTGTGTCACCCCCTGTGGCCTTGTGGCTTCCCCTCATAGTATATTAGTCACAATACCAATTAATAAACTTTATCTTATTATATTAATTCTTGTCTTTTCTATTAGACTGTTATTTTCCCCAATCAAATACTGAACTATTGTTGGTTCAGTTACAATATTGTTTTTAAATCCTACCTGGATCTCCATAAAACTACTGTTGATAACCTTATTACAGAATCATGATTTTACTTTAACAGGAAGTTTTTGCTTGTGATCTTACACAGACATGATTGAACTTTGTCCTGAATCACCTTGATTCATTACCTGGACATTTTTATTTTAGCTTGCAGTACTCCCTACTTTTTCTGCTATAATAACCTACTATTTATTTATGATCCAAGCTTTCCTAAGTTCCTACACAGAACCAGATGATCACACCCAGAGAGAACATTGCTCTATTTTTACCTAGCCTGATTTAACCAACCCTATCATTACCTGTCTTTTCACCATATTAAGGGGCCTGATAGCCTTAAATTTATGGCATATCCTTAAACTGTCAAGACATTCCAATCCCTGGAATTAATTTCCTTTCAATTCTATTCCTGGTCCTTAATTAACCTTCCCAGTGTATTAGCTAATTTTACAAGACACTGGGTCTCTGAGCCTTATAAAACCAGTCTTTCATTAACCCAATAGATCAGTTTGTCTTAAGTTGATCCTGGTAATTGTTAGCCTTTTTATACAGTTGCTGTGTTTTCCTAAAATTCCTATCCAGAGAATTCTTAACCCTACTTATATGGATATCAAAATCCATACTATGGCTTTTAACAAAGTCAAGTGATTTTATTAAGCTAATCACCCAAAGTGACTACTTTATGATCACAGAGCCTTTCAATATACTAAGGGTTTAATAAAAAAATAAGAGAGGATGCTCTATATTTTCATTTATTGAATTATATCCAACTATAGCATTGCAGTAGCTTTCAAAGTTACAGTAGTTTTAAAATCTATGGCAACAACCAAAAATACCTCAGATTTAAACAAAATGATTTCAGATTTTGACAAAATCCAACTCTCAGGTTAAAATATACACTCTGTTAACAGGGTTTATTGGTATTAATGGGCAAAATGAGTCAACACAGCAATAAAAGGCTCACACACAAAACAAAATCATTCAAAATACAATCCAAAATACATTGATTCACAAACAAAATGGTGTGAGTTGACTTTTGGTGTGCATATGTTTACTATGTGAATTGGTGACAAAACACACCCAAGCAAGGTGTATCAAAACGCAAACCAAAAACAAAACACAATAGCAACCCACTATGTAAACAAAATCACTCACAAAATGTGTGCAATGAATTGTAATCATGAATGATACCAAGGTATCTAAAATAAGACACAAGATCTGAAACATAAATTTTAAAAATATTGTGTTGGGTGTTTGAATTTGGCAGTAAAATCTAGGAAAATGGGTGGAAATTATTTTGGGTATTCAAAAACGGGCATTGTAAAACCAGAAACAACTAATTAAGAAATAAAAAATCTATAATTGGAATATTGGGTGGGAAAACCTCTAATTAAATATCCATATTCAGATAAAAGCAAAAAATAAAATTATGGAGTAACTTAATTGAAATTTATTTAATCTTTTATTAAATTTTAAAATGGAAGGAACACAGCAACCAAGTACCAATGCACCTGTTGTGTGCTGCAGTTGCAGTTGCCCCGTGGGACAAAGAATAGAGTTAGTGAAACCCAAGTGCCTACTCAAGGAGGAGACAGGAGAGGAGAGTTCCATAGTGACGCTGCACTGACACAGCCGGTTCAAGGAGCACATACTGCTAGGGTGTGGAGCATAAACCCTTGGGTCCCAAAGCTGACCCAGAAGCCACCAAAGTCACCACTACAAAGAAAGTTAGAAACAAGGAGGTAGAACTTACTTCATATGTGTTTGACGTTGTGTACCGGCAAGAGTCAGTCCCGTCAGCCATGCTGGAAAAGTTGAAGCCTGTACTTGATACTAGCTACAAGCCCTACATCAGTGATAGCAATCAGGAGGATGACAAGGAGCCCAAGTTCTATCAAACCAATGAGAGACAGCTGGTGTTAAAAAAGGTTGCAGCCTTCTATACCAAGGTACCTATGCCCTGTGTTGTGCCCAACGCCAACAAGTCAATCCCCACTGCTAAAAAGCCCACCCAGAAGTGCATCCCCGACATCAAATGCATCATCCTGTTTAAGCTAATGCAGGAATTGGGTGATTACAAGGCGGCTGCAGCCCTTGTTGAAGTGAATCCCAAGTACGCCAGCAAGACCTTCCAAAAATTCATCAATACTGGTTGTGTCCTTGCCACGGAGAAATCCTTGCATGTTTCTACCATGCTCACCAAGGAGCACAAATGGGCAATCCGCCAGTGGATCACCTGAGACTGCCATCTTAAACTGGCAAATATACAGGCCATGGTTAAATCTACTTTTGGGATTGAGGCCTTGATTTCCTTTTACTACCATCTGGTGAAGGGAATGTGATTTTCTTGGAAAAAGCTTGGGGTATCCCCCTACAACCAAAACAGCCCAGCCAACATTGACATCTGGAAAAACTATGCAGAGGCGTACACTGCCCTCAAAGCCAAGGGGACAGTCAAATTTTATTATATTACAAATCAGCATTTGCCTCGTCAATGCGCAATGGGTATGACTATGTCTCCAAAGGCTCCAATGATGGGATAGCTTGGCGTGCTGCAGTCTGCGCCACAGCCTACTCAATGGTGGCTCTCCTTGGCCCAAAGGGGGTTGAGCTCTACCAAATGATATTGGGTTTGCATAACAGCAGGACCTTTCTATCATTTCTCTGATTGGTCCAGGAGCACCTAAGGCGCACTAGCCCGGGCTTTACCAATGTCATTGTGTTGGACAATGTTGGTCTCCACAAAGTGGCTGAAATTCTTGAAGAATTTCCATCAATTGACACCAGCATTGCTGTAGGCCCCCAGCAAATTGGCCACAGCAAATTTATGCCTTCTCTTCCTCTCAGCCTATTTTTCCTTCCTAAATCCCATCAAGGAAGTCTTTGGGTGGCTCATGCAAGTTGTCAAGCAAGGAACCCCAACTAGGACCGAGGACTTCTTTAATTTGCTGCAGGCCAGGATCCACACCCTCCCAGCTGAGACCGTGGCTAAATTCTATGGCCACACTGATTTATTTATCACTGCGTGCCTAGCCAAACAGCCAATCAATTAAAGGCTTAGTGTGTCTAATTTTTTTATATTCTCTTATTTACTATTCAAGATTTATAATTATCATTTTATATTTAGATGTTTCCATGCCCGCAATCACATTCAGAAGATCCATCAACAGATGTAAGTTATTTATTTATTTTATTATATATTATTTTATTATGCCATCTGAGGTAATCCCAAACACTCAATACTGGATTACACAAAAATATTCAAATCACTTTTGTCAAATAAATATAAAAATAGTTTAAAAAAATTAAACGTAAAATGTAAAAGTTAGATTTTTTATTAATGTATAATTTTATGCTTTTATGAAAACTGTTTCTGCAATATATTTTGCAAAACTGGTTTGCTGAAATAAAAATTATAAAAATTTATTATAATAAAAATAATATAAATTGTAATAAATTTTTTTGGAATCATATTTTATATTGTGTGCGCCTGTAGTGGGTTCTTTGGTATGTACCCACCCTGCAATGGAGGTGGCACACAACCTCCACCGCCACACCGTGGATGGTGGATACACCCTTATTAAAAAACTCCCTCCTGCTGGTGAAGGGGAGTAGGGTAAGATGCAAACTGAGGAGCAGCTTTTCAGGCGGGGCTGCAAACCTGTAAATCCCTGCCAGGACCAGGGCGTCTTGGATTATATGGTCCACCAAGCCGTATCCAGGGGGACCTTCTTCCCGTCGAGTGCAAGCCAAGCCTTGTCAATTCCCAGAAGGACCCCGTCTAGATCCTCTACACTGGTGCTTATCCCAAAGAAGAAAAGATAGCCAAGGTAAGCCACCAAGTGAAGCCTTTGCCCAGCAAAGGCTTCTGTGAACTCACACAATTTATTATATACTGTGCTGATCTTCTTGTTGTGCCTGGTCTTTGCAAAGGTCAGCTCCATGGCTGCAGGGACCCCCGTCTCATTGGCACTCCAGGCCAACCCAAAGTTGGCAAGGAGGATTTTTGTCTTCTTGACGGCTGTTGCATCTACAACAGCCAATTTTTCCACCGCGCGCCCAAAGTTGTCCAGCAGGTAAGACAGGGTGTTCTCCAACGGGAAGCAGAAGCAAGCAGCCACATGAGCCTGGCCCATCTCCAGTACATTATTGAATGGGAGCGTTGCCAGGACGTCCTAAACAAGCTCAATGGAGTTTACACAGTAAACTCCACTGAGGTTAACTGGGTCCAGGCAGACCAGTTGGGCATCCTTGCAGGCAGTAATTGCCCACTTGGATGCCCCCTCTTCATGCTTCAGCCCAGCCAATGCCTCCCTGGACATAGGAAAAGACCTGTGGATATGGTCCTCCAGCTCCTGCATGACAGGGGGGATAGATACAATTGCTTGGCCACATGAGTGGCATAATTTGCATAAAAGGTGGCCAGGACAAAGGGGACCAGGACTTGGCAGAGTTTGCTGTCTACATTTTCTAAGAAAAAAGGTAAGTTTTTTGATAATTTATTAATTTTGTTTTTAGGTTACCTTCTTGGGTTTCTTCCTTGCCGGCGGCTTCAGCCGGCTTGGCCATTATTGGTGCAATTGATTGTGCTGGCAATTCAGTATCCTCTGCCTTGGCACGCTTGGCAGGTTTGAGATGTTCATATATCTCCGGGTCATCAACCCAGACGGACGGCGCAGAAAGATTGTATGCCTTAAATTACAGGCCCTCCACCACCGTCTTCTGGATGTTGAGAAGACTCTCAATGGTCTTCTCTGGGGTGTCTGGCATTTTTGACATTAGTGCCTTTGTGGAATCTTGTTGATTTTTTCCCCAGTGAGGACGGCGGACTTAACTTTAGCTTTGGCCTTGCAGTTGATGTCCTTGATTTTGGCAATCGCCAAGTTGAGGTCTTTGAGTAGTTTTTCAAGTTCTCTCATTTAATTTTTTACTAACCTTTCCATATATTTTTATAGCTTTTGCCCCAATAAATTCTGTATTATTTTGATACTGTTGCCTCTTTGTTTATTCCTGTTTGTTTCCCATTTACTACATTATCTCATCTTTTTACCCATTTTGTATATGTTTTACGCTCATCTCAATATGTGTTGTTTGCTTTGTGTTGGCATTGTTTCCTTGATTACCATATTATTTTTGGCGCTTGACATAGCCCAATGTGAAAATATTAACAACAATTTGGTGATCAGCTAAATTTGAATTAGAAAATTATAGTGTTAAATGTTTTTAGATAAAGTTGTTACTGATCCAAATTCAAAACCTTAATGATAAACTTTAAGCCAATCAAGAGCTAAGTGATAAAGTGATTGTTGTGACATAAAGGGTCATTCAATAATTCTTTGGTGCATGTGCGCTAATTAATATGATTGGCTGGATGTTTTGCCATTGTATGCCATTGCCGCTGTGGCAAGTTGTTGATGGACTAGTGCTAACCCAGTAGCTGATTGGGCACTAGTCCATCAACAACTTGCCGCAGTGGCAATGGCAAACGATGGCAAAACATCCCGCCAATCATATTAATTAGCGCACATGCACCAAAAAATTATTGAATGACCCTTTATGTCACAACAATCACTTTATCACTTAGCTCTTGATTGGCTTAAAGTTTATTATTAAGGTTTTGAATTTGGATCAGTAACAACTTTATCTAAAAACATTTAACACTATAATTTTCTAATTCAAATTTAGCTGATCACCAAATTGTTGTTAATATTTTCACAAGGGGCTATGTTTAAGTGCTAAAAATAACCGTGTTCTGGATCTAGATACACAACATAGTAAATATATGATTTTATAGAAATAAGCTGAACATAAAGAATAAAACCAACTATAAACAAAGAGAACATGAATAATTGAAATTCAAAAAAAAGATAATATAAATAGAAAATGTTTGGTGACAGGGGTTTATTGAGGCAGGGGATAGTGATGCCTAGGAGGCAGAATAACGCAGGAAGGAAGCTGTAAAGGCAGTGCTGGCCTGGGGGGTCTGGGATTAGGTGGTTTGGGCTTGTGGGTTAGGGGTGTTGGTGGCAGGGGTGGAGGCAGGAAGATTTTGCGTGATGGCTGCCATATAACACTTGTTGTATTCCTCATCAGTCATTGGCTGGATGGGCTGGTAAGTGGCAGTGGCCCAAGGTGAAAGGCGCTTATCCTTACGTGATTGGTTGTCCATGTTCACATGGAAAACCATTTGAGCAAACAATTCAGCCACCATCTGGCGGCCAAAAGAAAATTGTGGTCAAGGACCCCAAGATAGAGGTTGTTGAAATCCTGAGGGCAGCGCTCCCGTAATGTGGATCCCATGTTGAAGAATACAACATCAGCCAGATGGACGTCTGCATGGCCAGTGTGGTAGACTGAGGCCTGGTGCCCACGTCCCTGGATGGCCTCGAGGGCGGTGGAGCTACCCTCCATCTGGTGGCTCAAGAAAACACGCTACTTGAAATTTGAGCCATCCCAGGAGTTGAGTCATCCACCAAGGATATGGATGTATGAGTAGCCATTGATGAAATCTGGTTTTGTTCAATGGTAGACAAAACCCTTGGCTGAAACAGCCAGAAATGCACCAATGAATGTCCCCTTCTTGACCTTCTTCCTTCTATTCTTGGCAGTGGCTTTTCCTTGCTCGCCAAAATCATCAAAAGCTATTGATAACTTGTAGTAGGAGATGAACATGACATCATCAGTTAGACTAGTCAGGCATTGGACCAGGGTTGATTTGATGGCGGTGTCATATGGGGAATCCTCAGCGCCATCCCATTGGTCGCTGGCAAAATTGGTAAGAACCTGTATAGAAGTCAACTTCCCATACATCCAGAGCTGCACTCTGCTCTCAGACACCCATATGTTATGTTGCGCAAATTGCTTCCGGGCCTGGGTCAATGGAAGCTTGGGATCCCGCTGGAGGAGGTCAAGCATGATTGGGTACGCCTCATTGATTTGGGACTTGGGGGCCTTCTTGGCCATCCCGATCAGATTCCCCCTGTTCATCAGGTTGTTGAATTCCTGCATGACAGTAGCTTGGGTAAATTGCAACTGGGCGGCAATCTGTTCCCAGGACAGACCCTGTAGATTCAGTGCCACAATTTCCTGAAGAATTTGGGCAGTGATGATTTGTTGCTTGGGGCGCTAGGCCAGGGGAGCTGAAGCCTGATTGGTTGTAGAGGGGGCAGGTTGGCTGGTGGTAGGAAGCTGTTCCAAATCAAGATTGCCATCCTGATTGTTTGGTTGGTGGGCAGCTTGTGCGGGGGTGGGTAGGGAAGCAGGGGCCGAGCTAGACTCTAAGCAACTCTCAAACAAGTCAAAGCCATAGGGGTCAGTGATCAGGTAGAGGTCAGCTTCCTTGTTACCTGCATCAAAGTCTTGGGTGTAAACAGGTGCCTCCACATTCTGAGCCTTGCCTCCATTGAAGCTGGTCTGGCTGCTGCTGGCTTGGCTGCTGGCGCCGTCAAAGATATTGCTTGTAAAAACCATTGTAAAAAACCTAGGATAAAATCACTTAAAGTAGAAATTTTAAAATTTAATGATTTATTTTTATTGTAATCTTGTTCCATATTTGGAAGGTTCTCAAAACCATTCCATACAAATCTGGAGCCATGAAAATGAATAAGATACCTCTGTTCCTAAATTGGATAGCAGTTGATTGGCTGTTAAACTGTTATATTTCTATTTTAGGCTGCTCACACTACACATCTTGTGTGAGTTCATTTTGTTTTGTGCTTGTGTAATCTTGCTTCTATATTGCTCAAATTTTGTTTCATTTTAGTCCTTCTGTTGGTGTTTTGTATTAATCCTGATTGGATTATAATATACTCTAGGACAGCACCCATACATTTCACTTGTTGTGTCAGTTCATTTTGTTTGTGCTTTGAACTACACCGCTTGATGTTTGATATAATTTTGTATGATGGGCTAGTGAAATTTTGTTTTTCTTGACAGTCCATTTATTAACTGAAATTTTATAAATTAATTGAATCCTGAATCTTGCGCGACTTGGATTTCATTTAAATCTGAAATCATTTCGTTTAAATCTGAGGTATTTTTGGTTGTTGCCATAGCTTTTAAAACTACTATATGGGGCTAAGTAAAATTGACTCAGATGCAGAAAAAACTTTATTAAAAATGGATTTATATTGATTAGCAATGGATTTGGGTTCAGCTAGTGTTTGCTGAGATCCATTGATTTCATTTACAGATGAGTTGGCTTTGTTTACATATAGTTGATTTTGCGTACATATGAGTTTTTTGTTGGTGTCATAGCTTTTAAATCTATTGTATAGCTTTTCCAAAAAAATATCAAAATAAAATCATAGTGCCAGTATAATCTTAATTGATTGCTTTATCATCCTGGGAACTAATAACCTGGTGAAATGCATGGTAAATGCCAGGCATTGTGCCAGATGGTCTGGATAACGATAGTATAAGCTATTTTGGTTGAAATCCAAGTGTGATATTGTTTTTAAACCCATGAACTTAAAGCGAGGCTAAGGAGGGATTTAAGCTTATCAGTGGCTATCGATGGCGGTGACTCCTTGGAAATAGCAGAATTAACTAAACGAGGGGTTTTCCAAGCCCAGTATGGATAAAGCCTCGCTATTCAATACCTTTAAGGATTGTAAGAGGAAGCTGCTGCTCCAGATGGGTAGAGTCGATATAGACAAATACCGATTCGAATGCTGGATTCCAAGAAGGATGTGTGGGTGAAAACTTACCCACTTACGATAAAGTTAAATGGAAAAGCTAAAGTGCTTGATGGAGGATGCTGGAGTAAATATTAATTTAGCCGAGATGCCGTCCATCTGGGCTCCATAGCTTTCATATATGTCTGGCTTATAAATTTTAAATCAACTTGGATCGACCAGTAATCCAGGTGGAGCTTAATTGGTGTTAAAGGGATGGCAACTCTACTTAACAATTATATGGTCATAATATGTAGAAATGGTTTGGTTTGGATTTTTTGCGAGTAAAATCATCAACCTCATAAATATATCTACCAGGTTTAAAGTTTTATTTTCAAGAGTATTGGTTAAGGAGTTTTATTATACAAATCACAACTTTTTAAATAAAAATAGTACTGATGAAAATTTATTTAAAATGTAAAGCATTTTCATCGACATATGTATACATATGTCTGTAACATCAGCATGGCTAAGCTGAAGCGCTGGGGGTTTGAGATGAATTGACTTCCTATAGTTATTTATATGTAAAGCTAGTAGGTAAACCACCAGCCTTACTAGACTCATCCTAGCAGGTATGGTTTTAAACACTCGAGAATCACACAAATAACATCTAGGGTTATGACGGTCACAGCGATTGTGCCATCACAAAGCCACGCCATCGAGTTTGGGATGCTTTGGATTATGTCGCAAATCAATTTATGCAGAATTGTTTGAACTTTTGGAGCAGGTCACAATTAATGCTTCACTCCATCGTGTAGGTCACGACATATAAAGGTAAGTTGGTTTTCAAGGATATAACATATAGTAATTATGTTTGTGATTATGCCAAATCAACTCTTTAATCAATCGATCAAAGCTTTTGATTTAATCTCATCTTTAACCCTATGGATACTTTAAACTGACAGCTTTTGATTTTTAAAAGAAAAACAAGAAACCTCTAAATTGGTAATCAAAATTTCAAGACACTTTATAGTTAGGTTTTAATCCACGTAGGTGATATTTGAAATATCTTTTATCAACCTTTTACAGCTGAATCTATCAGGGCCCAGCAAATTTTAAAGACAATATAAAAGAAACCTAGATGGTAAACAATATACAGTATAATCTTTATATTTATATGAGTAGCTGATATTCCAAATGTGGTTGTGATACTTTTGAGGCTTTTATAACACTATCTTGGCCATTGGTTTTGTTAAGTATATACTTCTTAGAAGTATAATATACAAGATAAAGTGGGAAATTAAGAAGAGAATGATATTTCATTAGATATGAGTTTGTAGTATTATATACTATCATAAAAAGCCACATGTTGTCCATGTACATCATGGCTGTCATGGGGCTTATCCAAGTAGTGTTCCTCTTAGGACTCAAAATGTTGATTCACATAATAGATGGGTGAATGATAAGAGTGCCTCTGACTTGATGATTAGTTGGAGAATCATTCAGAGAGTCACTCAGGGAATTACTTCCCCAAGAGGGAATAATCAAAGATGTTGAAACAGCTTGATAACTGATCTTTATGTTTATCAAAAGGTAAGATCTTTGATAAACTTATAAGTTTTTTTACAAGATTCATAATGTGATAGTTTATAGCATGTCTCTGTTTAGGGTGATTCACATCTATAACTCATTTACAGCTTCTGCTGAAACAAGACTAAAAATAAATAAATGGGCTGAATTGGGAAAAAATAGCTGCCCCAAGCTATAAGTAATGTTACCCTATATTTAACTCATCATAACCATTCTGAGTTTTTATTGAAAGTTGTTTCTTTAAAAATGATAATTCTCTTTTAAATTACACTATTTAGTAAGCCACTCAACTTCATGAATTTCCCATAATATACTGCTAGCACCTTAAAATCTCTGTGTCTCCCTGGTGTCATCATAGTATATAAACACCAAGCTATCTTAGAATATCATGAGAAACTTTCAAAGTTAACACCAGGTATATAGTTGATTTATTTCCACATCAAATATGCTAGATCCTTGACCTCCTGCTCTTTTTTGGGCCAAGGCAATCTTTCACAAATTTAATGACCAGCTTTTGAGAAACACTTGATCCAGGTAACGCTTGATCATATACTATTTCCTCTTTCAACCCCTGGTAAAACTTATACCAGAGACAGTTTTCAGTCCCAATACAGCACTGGTTTCCCAGCATCTGATATCTCTGAGGTTACACCAAAGCACCCATAGCAACACCTCTCCCTGCTATTCTAAAGTCAGTCCTTTCAGAAATCTGCAGACCAAGGTAATTCATCATATCCAAGAAGGTACCCTAAGTATTCTAGCATCAGGGAAATACAGGGAAGCTAATGATGTTGGTTAACCTGCCACCCACAAGAGAACATTATAGCTATCAGAAGCAAGAGAGCTGACAGGGCCTATAGCCCAGAGGAAATGGGCCAACTGTATCACTTCTGGATAAAGTTCCATACTCACATCTATACTATACTATACTATAGGGAAAAAATACTGTATAGCAACAAGATATTCTTTCTTCAAAAATAATCAGGGTTGAAGCAGGAAAATAATCCTATATAGCAGCAGTGATATCCTTTTCTCAAAACCAACCAGGATTGAAGCAGGAAAATAATCCTATATAGCAGCAGTGATATCCTTTTCTCAAAACCAACCAGGATTGAAGCAGGAAAATAATCCTATATAGCAGCAGTGATATCCTTTTCTCAAAACCAACAAGGGTTGAAGCAGGAAAGGGATCTAGGAAGAATAGCTATGCTCTATCATCAATCCTAAAGGGGATCAGGATAAGCAACCTCAGCCTTTATCTATATAGTCCATCATCAGGGCCAGCCAAGCTGCCTGGGGCATTTCTAAAGAGGCTTACAACCCCAAGATGCAGACTGGGGAAGCTTTAGGGCACCACAGCAGAAGGTCAGTGAGATTAGACTGATTGACCACAAATGATCTGGCCAATTATTGCACACAGATCTTTATCTGTACACACTGTATTATCACTAGGCTAATATTCTATTAAGCATAGCTATTATACGCCGTATAATCACCAATATATTATAATGGATATGGCAGTTATACGCCGTGTAATTGTTAGTTTATTATGATAGATGCAATAATTATACGACATATTATCACTTGATTATCATCCCAATGTGTAGTGATTATACACTGTATAATTACTATTTTATTATATTGATATGATGATTATATGCTGTATAGTTGTTAGAAATATAGTGATTATCAATGATTACACACCGTGAATCACAAAACATCAATTGTATATTGCTCAATTCATCCTATTGGACATTGTATCAACTCAGTCCCATCCAGCCTGATGGGTGTATATGATAATAAAAAACAAGTGATATGCAAATGGCTAGGAAATACCCAGTCCAGATCAGCATTCCACGGTGTATAATCAGTTCTTATAGGTCTGGGTCAGTATTACACAGCAGATAATCCACGGGTTGATATTGGATCAAGTCTGCTATCATACGGCGTATAATCCCCAACTGGAACTGTTGCATTAATAAGCAGAAGGTGGGCCAACCAGAAAAGGATCCCTGATCAAGTCCTGGAAACAGAATACTGGAGTTCCACCTTCCAATGTAGGAGAGCTGTGGGGTTCCTGTTCACCAGTCCCCAAACAGTGTCCTGGATCATAGCCAGTAACCAGCTGGAAGGCGTTGTCATTCTCTAGTAAGGGAAAATGTATCTCAGAAATATGTATAGGGGTCAAAATTGACTTTTATTTGCTCTCAGAAGGAAGATCCCCTTAAAAATCTTCTGGTATATGGCCTGGGGGGTCAGGGGAACAATATAGATTTGCCAATACTTGAAGTCCTCCAGCAATATATTGGACTCCTTGTACTTGGTCTTGGACTCCTGCACCTTAGTCTTGGGCTTCTGCTCCTTAAACTTGGACTTCTGTGCCTTAGAATTAGACTCCTGCACCACGCTTAGGATCCAGCTCTTTATTCTTGGACTCCTGCTCTGTTATCTTGGGCTTCAGCTCTATTTATAGTTCTAGTGGCCTTGTTATTCCACTTGTATAAGTCCAACCAAGCTCCTGCTGGCAATCAAAAGGCTTCCAAAAACCTTTTGGCAGAAACTCAAAAGATCTGGAAAAAACTCTGTCAAAGACCCGGAAAGACCCTGTAACTTTCCAGCTAGCTACCTTCTTATAGTGTCCTTTTCCCAACGGTTCCGCCTTCAAAATGGCTTTCTTCAAAAGTTTAAACCTTGCCTCTCACTTTTCCTATAACAACTTAAGCTTACATACTTACTTCCTCAAAAGCTTAAAGTATTAATTCACTATTTCCTTGCTTATACTTTAAGCTTTTGGCTTCCAACCAATCATATTCATCAGGAAACATGCCAGAACTCAACCAATGAATTCAGAGCGCAGAAATAGACCATTTCTAAAGTTCCACTGGAATCCAATTAAGACATCAATTTCCATTGCTCAAACCGCTCAAATTGACAACTCCTTGCACACTAAAGTGTTAAAAGGCTATTATTCTGGCACCAGTCTTCCCTGCATTCAACCTAAATCAATTTAAATAGTAGAATCCTATTTAAACTGTTCTTTTTGGACCTCTTCAATGCTTTCCCCATATATTTACAAATATTGTGAAATCCAAGGAAAACATCCCACCAAAACAACTTTGTATCCAGCTCTCATAGCAACATACCTTCATCTATCCTAGGAACTTAATAAATAAATATCTTACCCACACTTCTATCCACATTCCTTCTTGAGTTTACTACTAAACCAAGGCAAAACATTCCACATTTTAACACCTTGGCAAATCAATTTGGCAAATATTGGCTCATTTCTCCAGACCACCAGTTCTTCATCATCATCTTCTGATCCTTCAGCCAGCTCCTGTATCATGATCACCTAATCCTGAATCATGATCTTCAACCACATCTTCCAGCTCTTCATCTTAACCAGCAATCAGTCCATCTTAGACAACAAACAGCTCATTCCAGTCTTTCAACAGCTTATTAGTCCTCTGGCTACTCCTTTATCATGACCAGCTACTCCTGCATCATGATCTTTGAGCCCTTCAACTTATCCTCACTAGGAACCACCTTGGTTCCACCTGCACAATGAACCATTTTGGTTCCAAACTTCAATATGAACCAACAGTCCCTCAACTAGTCTTCACTGTGATCAAACAGTCCTTCTTACTAGTCTTCTCTGCTGATTCCATGAGCCACCTTGGTTCTTTATCTCAGTCCCTGTTACCAGAACCTGTAGACCCAGGCATGAGTCTACATTGAACTGGCGTTTGACTGGGCCCTCCCAAGTGGCACTCCACTTAGACCATTCAACCATAGATCAATGTATATGCATTGTTTTTACTCACCCAGGTGATTAAATCTGGGCTTCCAGTTGCAAATTAATCAGCTTTACTTCCCAGAGGCCTGATCACACCAAGTTCTGCAGCTGCTTCCCCAAGCAAACTGGCTTGATAACACCTTTGAGAAAATCTATGCCCTCCAATGCTCACTTTGGGTTCCTCCCAAAGCTTCCATAGGGGCATAAATGAGGACACCCTACCAGTCCTTTAGGTAGGATGCTAGCTCATAGACCTTGTGGTACTCTTATTACGGTGATGGGGGATATTCTAAGGGTAGTTTGGTAGCCTTGGTACTTTAATAGTTAGAAACCAGACAAGTAGTTGATAGTACAAAAGCGTCCGGACCTAGAGAACAACAAAGGGTTTAGAGTAGTGGCAACAGCAACTACTCAAAATCAAATCCTCAACAAGTGACTTATAGTCAAGCTTAGCTGGCAGTGTAGTCAATGAGAGGAGACTAGCCTTTGCAGTTCTTAGATTATACACTTAACAAAGTATTCAATGGTGTAGATAATATAAGGGGGGTATAACGTATATTTTATTGAGAAAAGGGAGAGGGGTTTATATACTACAATTTACTTGATAACTCAAGGTAAGTTGGTCATTGTTTGGGGGTTGAGAGAGGGGGAAATAAATGTCAAGCCACTAGGGATTGACACAACAATCAGGGGAGGATGGAAACAGCCCCAGTGGCATAAGGGGGTTGCAGAGGGCTCAAGGATGGAGAAGTTGGTCAGTTGTAACCACAGTTGGTGAACTGTATTAATTGATAGAATTAACATCCAGTTGGTGAAGTCCTAATTTGGAACCAAGGCAGGTGGATGAGCAATCCGGAAGCAAGTTGGTGGAGTCCCTATCCAAAGGCCAGGGTGGATGAGCAATCTGTAAGCTAGTCAGTCTTGTATGATGATCCAGCAGCTAGTCTAAATCATAATCATCAAGAACAACTACTATATTGAAAGGGAGATCAGGATCCTAGTAAAGTCAGAAAGTACTCAATGACAATCATAATTAAAGCAACCAACTGGTGATGAGTTTCACCACAGACCTCATGTAAGAGTATCAGGGTACATAGAGCCCTCAAAGCTCTTCTCCCGTCTGGCAGCCCGTGCTACCCACCAGGGGTCCAAAACTTACAGCCCTGGTAGGCGTCCCCTACCATGCTGGCACAAACTTCTACCCTGGCAGCCCACATTACCTGCTGAGGTCTAAAATCCTCCAGACTGAGCAACAACACTACCCATCAGGCTGGATCACTCCCCACCCCAAACAGACTAAGTTTCCTGCTGAGCTATCTCATTCTTCACCCCAAGCAGCCACAGTTCCCTGCTGGGTGAAGACCTCTAGCCCATAGAAGCCAGTATCTTCTGCTGGGTGGAGACACCATCTGCCTCTAGTAGTCTTTACACCTACTAGCTAGGCCTTACCTTCCCTAGTAGCCATCATTCCCTGCTAGGCCTCTACCTTCAACAATCAACCAAACTTTTACTTGGCCAACATCAGTCCTGCCTGCAAACCACCAAACATGTGGACCGTCATAAGGGCCAAACATGCACCATTTCTAAGTGTCAACCAACTACAACATAGTTTCACAGTGCAATAATAGGTGGTTGAGGATATAGCCAATTGATAACTGCCAGTAGGCTAGCTCAAGAAGAGTGTAGGCTGTAGCAAAGCACCATGGATGGCTTACTAAGGCCAGTAGCAGCACACCTGCCAAGGGCAACCAATCAGGATAGGCCCAGCCAGCAAAGATGGACCCTTTACAAAGGCAGCCGATGAGCACTGTTGGAAAGGACAAGAACAATTATTGTTGCAGTAAATATTGATCCAGGCACCAGAAAGGATGACAGCAGGCTCTTGGTTACACCGGGATAGATTGCAGCCGCTGGCTAGATTGCACTCCAGTTCCAGTAGATGTCACCATCTCCACAGTTCTATTTTATTGTGGTCTGTGGTATTCTCTTGCTTAGGATTAGGTAGAGTACATCAGCAAGGCTAATATCTATTAGTAGCTTTGAACATACCAGCAATAACCCAAGTTGCTCAGCTAGGTCCAACCTTGAGGGGATGGATTTCCGATGCACGCTTTTTTGGTGGTGCCAGGGATCCAAAATTGGGGAGCTTCTCTCCAATCCAGTGGAGAAGGGCTCCTGTTGTGAATTTGGCCTTAAGGACGTCTTGGAGGTTAAAGTCTATAGTGCTAGCTTTGGAGAGTATGGTTTCAGGCCTATACACGAATTAATACAAGTCTTAAAGACTCTGAAGTATTTACCCTTAAATCTAAGGTAACAACTAAGTAGAGTATAAAAGCAAGTAGGTAATGTGTGAAAGTATAAAAGTATACTTATTTGATAAGATTAGGGAGAGTTATATAGTCATTACAATGCTAATAGCCCAGGCTAAATTCCTGTGACTAGTTATCACTGTGCATATGAGAGGGGTTAATCTGTGACACTAATCAGGGTACTTCTGCACATGAATGACTTGTTCTAATCAAGCCTTTCATTTAGATGACCTCATATGCAAGATTTCCAGTATTTGCATAACTTCCTTAGTAGCTTAGGAACACAACAACTAGAGAGGCTAAAACCTGATCTCATCATACTGTGGCAGCAATTAAAGACATTTGGATGTATATTAAAGTCAACTGATCTCAATATTATTATTATAATATTATAGCAATATAAACTTATAAAGGATTAATTACTATAATTATACTAAAATAAAGATAGAATTCAGTATTCACTATATTATATTAATTACCACAATTTTGATAGGCTAATCAACATAACATAGCTCATTTTACGGCAACTCCCAAGGTAAACTTGACTAGAGTAGAGCCTGCTGGAACTCCTATCAAAGGCATATAGAGTAGATGACCTAGTAACTGAAACCTTCCTAAGAAGGGTGTAAAGTTATTTGACAAACTGTTATCAAGGGTGTATCCCAAGACCAACCAAGGGGCCTGGGGATGTATGGTTGGAGGGAAGTGAGCAGTTTCAACATAGGGAGCATGGTGGCGGCGTGGACCAAAAGATACCAGATGGAGCCTTCAGGTTTATCTCCAGGAGTTGGTTCTGGAGTCCCAAAGGTCACATTTGCCTGGCTATACCCTATTAAACACAGAAACCCCATATGAGGAGGAAGGGTTTTGTGTATTTGGGGATGGACTCAATCATCTACTGATCAGCTAGAGTTTGAAAGTATAGACTTTATTTGAGATTTTTCTAAAAAGAATAGTATTGTTGGAGCAATTTGGCCAGGAGAGAGTATTCAGCTTAAATACTGAGTGAAGATGGGGGAGGGACATAGTTGTTACCAATAATTTCTGCAAGAGTTGGTGAAGAATTAATGTCTTGCAGGACTGCAGCCCACAATGCAGGAAGAAGTAAGACTGGTCTTTACATCTGGGCTACAATTTGGGGTCTTAATTTGATCTGGGGTGGTTTCCTGGGTGGGATGTGAAATACTTCCCTGGATTGGTTGGAATTCATTAGCTGATTGGTCATTAGGAGCCCTGGAATGTTCATTGTCTGGGTTGTGCATTTAATTTTATGTTGATTGGTTTGAATTAATTTAAAAACTCTTTTGGAGCTATTGATCAATGCTTTATTATCCTTGTTGTTGTCATCATTGAGTTCTGAACCTGGCAAATCTGGGTTTAACGTAGGATTTATGTTAGTATTTAAAAATCTGTGTTCATCTTTGTTTTTGCTCTCTAATTTAAAAATACATTCATTAATCAATTTTAAACAAGGTTTCAAACTGTTATTGTTTATGATTTGATTATTGAATGTCATGCTTCTTTCTGCATTTAAAAATACACTCTTAGCAGGTGTTTATTGTGAAATAGTGGATAAAATTAAACTTTCTTTTCTTGTGTGAGGAAAGGAGTTCCTTGCAGGTAGCTTCTACAGCACCTGGGTTTATCCTGACATGCCCTATAACTGAGCCCCTTGATCAAGCAGGGTCAGCTGTCTACCTGGTCAACTTCCAGGGCTAGCTGGCCATAAGATGGATAATTGTTGGTGGAGATGGTTGTTTGGATCTGGTTTGACTATTGGTTTAACATCCCCGTGGTCAGGGAACCTGTGCCTTTATGTACAGCAACTTTCAACCCTGTTGAGGTAAACAAAATCAAATTGGTATAAAAACAGAATTAAAAATCAAGGAGTTTATATTAAATTACAATAGATATGGATCCACTTTGATTTTTCTTTTAGACTGGGGTTTTTGTTTATCTCAACAGGGTTGAAAGTTACTGTATAGGTTGGCTCTGGGCTGCTTGGGTTGTCTCGATTGGCTAAACCCTTTAATTAGTAAATACCTTAAAATCCTGAAAGGGGTTTTTTAAAAAAACTTGGGCAATTCATGAAACAAGCAACTATACCTTGATCCGTTAGATAGTTATGGAGCCAGTATACAGTTATAGATAGGCTGCAGTAATATGGTTGGGAGTGATTTTGTTGGCTGGTACGAAAAACAATTTAGGGACTGGTATGATAACTTGGGCTTCACAATCTAAGTTAAATTGGATGGTGATGCATTCTTTATGCACGATATTGCATCGTCTTACTTGATATCTCCTTTAAATGTATCCAACATGCTTTGGTTTGCTTAGCGCCATACATAGCTTTGAGAACTGCTGTTCTTATCGATGACTGACTTCCAGACCAAGATGATCAGTTGGTTTGGTGGCTTATTTTTATCTTCACGAAGAGAAGAACTGTCAGGAAAGAAAGTTTCAAGTGAATGAAGTTGGCCCTGTTGAGGATTGAAGGTTGTCAAGGGAAGTATTAACAGCTTTGAAACTACTGTACAACTTAGCTACGTTAAATAAGTTGTATTTCTCAAAGCTTATAATGGAATGTGTAGAAAATTAGATCTATCAAATCTTTTAAGAACGGTTAATTTATCGGCTCGCTTGTCAGGCTTTTAGAAATCCAAGGGGGTATACTTTTAGGGCACGCCGTTTACCAGTCAAATGATCCTCCCGCGTTTGGATACCAGGTTTCGCAAAGCCATACATTAATTTTATTATCGACAAGTACAGCTTTATAGAACCTTACTCCTGGGCCGATTCATCTACTGTTTATCATATTGTAGAGAAATTATCATTTAGCTTATCCATCTTGGGACTTTTGCATTTATTTAAAGGGTACATGATACATTGGATGCTAAAGCCTAATTTCAACAAATATATGCTAGTGTGGGGAAACGAGGTACACCTTTGTGGGTGATTCAACATTGCCGTCTTTACTGGCCCAATTAATGCGTATAAATTAACTTGCCGATCCTTGGCTTGAAAAGCAGTCTTGGGGCTTCAATAGGTCGGATTTAAATAAATGCGTTTGATTTTTAAATTAGGATGGTTGATTTGATTGGGTGAGTTTAGGATCGAATCCGCATTGGATTTACATGGGATATTTTAAGATATCAGTTGCAGTAATATACTTAAGCCGAGGTTAAGTTATGATAGGAAATCGGATGAGTGGGAAAGAATTTGGGAGCTTGTGCTTTATCAGCTGCTTCTTTTTGGAATTTGACGCAAAGTCCGAGGACGTATGTTCTCTGAATGGGAGAGCGGGTGTTGCCCTTTTAGCCGGTGGATAGCGAACAAGCAGCTGCCCGGAGTAAATACTCCAAACCCCATAAAAGGCATAATACCTTGACTATTTGGTGAAGGGAAAACATACACGATCAAACAAGTCGAGCGCTACAAGGGTTCCAAGGCAAGCTCCAGTTGACAATAGAGCGGTTTATTTAACCAGACTACCATCGGCCCATTACCTTTCTTCGTGTAAATAAGGTGCCGCCCAAGTGGATATCAACCTCCATAAATGCTAGCTCCCAAGCGTGATGGGCTCGTGGAGTGCTTCTCTAAAAACAGGAATGTTGCGGCTCCATTTGAGTAGCACAGAAGCTATAAATAGTACTCCCATCCAGGATACCCTGCATGAAGCTGTCGAGCATTGTTTTATTTCTGAGTGCTTACATGTCTGGTTTCCAATTGGACAACCCTGCCTCCTACAACCAGACAACTGTAACTGTACACTGCAAGCCCTACCGTAAGCTCTTATGGATGACCACTAACCAAAAAGATTACATCGATGAAGGTCCGCGGAATGCCCCAGTGGTGATGATTATCCATGGCTTTCCTGAGGTAATAAAGCAACAAGTAGTTTGCTTATGTCTAGTCGTGGTTCATGTACAAGCATCAAATCAAGATGCTGGTTGAGTCAGGGTACCGGGTGGTTGCGCTCGATATGCTCGGCTATGGGCAGTCTGCCGCCCCATCTAAAGAGAGCTTCTACACATACAAGAGAATCTCAAGCGACATCGACGTGCTTCTAAAGAAATTTGTTGGGGTAGACAAGGCCGTTTTCCTAGCCCACGACTGGGGAAGCATGTTTATGTGACACATTGCCAAGTATCACCCATCCATTGTCGACGGGCTGATCAGCCTGTGCGTCCCCATCTATTCATCCCCATCGACGCCTGTCCCCATCCTCGATGGCGGAAGGGTAGCCAGATCTCTCGTCCAAAACAAGAACCCCTATACCAACTATCAGATCAGCCTAAGGAAGTCGGACAACAAAGTCCTTGACACGAGCATCCAAGACTTCCTGGAAGCCTTCCTCCAAGAAGATCCATCATGCCTTGAAAGGCTCAGCAAGGCACCCCCTTATAGAGGCATTGTAGAAAACTTCAGGCAAGTCAAGTGCATGCACAAGCTAGCAGTTGACAACCAAATGCTACAATACATACTTGATCAGTTCGCAAAGTCTGGAACACGCGGCCCAACAAACTACTACCGCACCGCAGCCCTCAACCTCATAGAGTCCCAGCGTCAACCCCCAGGAGTTGAGATAACCCAGCCCACCCTTTACGTAAGGAAAGCTACAAGTTTACACTAACCTGGCAGATCAAAGCCGAGAAGGATTTCATGGAAAAGCTGGCGCCGGTAGCCGGAAAATGCAAAAGCTGTGACTTCCAAGAAGAGGTAAGCCAACTCCATCCTCAAGCTAACGAATAAGTCTATAGACGGCGGCCATTGGATCTTCTTGACTCACAAGGAAGAGGTCAACGCTAAGATCCAAGCCTGGCTCCAGACCAGATTTCCGGCAAAGAGATGACATGCATATCCCTCATTCCCCAAATGCTGCTTATAGCCAATCAGCAAATCCTTATCTTATCACTTAACCTATTCTCTACGCAGCTTCAATGGCTTAATATTAAAGGATATATTAATCATGAATACTTGGAATAATATTTGAGGTCACACTTTATAATTCAAGCTCATAAGCCTATTAAAGTTTGAAATAAACTTTAATCTAAAACAGAGATTATCATTACCGTTTAATGCTGAGCTTGACCAATTGACGATTAGACCACCTATTGAAGACTTAAACTTTTCAAAAAAAACAGGGGCAGGCAGATATCCCGTCAAATCTGAACCAGCTACTTTTTCCTTGATACAGTAGTTTCAAAAGCTATGGCGACAACCGAAATTACCTCAGATTTAAACGAAATGATTTCAGATTTAAGCGAAATCCAACTATCAGGTTAAAATATACCCTCTGCTAACAGGGATTTTTGGCGCTAATGGGCAAAATGGGTCAACCCAGCAAAGAAGTGCTCACATGCCAAGCAAGACTATTCAAAATAAAATCCAAAATACACTGATTCACAAACAAAGTGGTGTGAGTTGACTTTTGGTGTACATATGTTTACTATGTGAATCAGTGACAAAATACACTCAAGCGCAGTGAGTCAAAACTAAAACCAAAACCAAAACACAATGGCAACTCAACATGTAAATAAAATCACTCAAACATTGTGCAATGGAATATAATCAAGAATGATACCAAGGTATCTAAAATAGGGCACAAAAATCTGAAGCACAATTTTAAAAATATTGTGTTGGATGCTTAATTTGGCGTAAAATCTGAGAAAATGTGTGAAATTATTTCAGGTGTTCTAAAATGGGCGTTGTAAAACCAAAAACAACTAATTAGGAAACAAAAAAATATATAATTGGGATATTGGGTGGGAAAAACTCTAATTAAATATCCTTATTCAGATAAGAAAGCAATAATTTAAAACCAGTGTATAACTTAATTAAGTTTTTTAGTATTTTATTAAATTTTAAAATGGGAGGTGCACAACAACATAGTGACAATGCACCCATTATGCGCCGCGGTTGCAGTTGCCCCTGCGGGTCAAAGAATAGAGTTAGTGCAACCCAAGTGCCTACTCAGGAAGGAGTCAGAGGAGAGTTCAATAGTGACGCTGCACTGACACAGCCGGTTCAAGGAGCACAAGCTACTAGGGTGCAGAGCATCAACCCTTGGGTCCCCAAGCTGACCTGGAAGCCCACCAAGGTCATCACTACCAAAACAGTTAGAAACAAGGAGGTATACTTACTTCATATGTGTTTGACCCTGTCTACTGCCAGGATTTGGTCCCGTCAGCCATGCTGGAGAAAGTTAAGCCTGTACTTGACACTAGCTATGAGCCTTATGTCAGTGATGGCAACCAAGAAGACAACAACAAGCCTGAGTTCTATAGAACTGATGAGGGACAGCTGGTTCTAAAGAAGGCTGCAGCCTTCTACAACAAGGTGCCCATGTCTTGCAAGCCTGTCACCAATCAGGACCCTGGCTAGTCTGAATCCTCAAAGCCCGCCCAGAAGCACATTCCTGACATCAAGTGCATCATCCTGCTCAGGCTTATGTGGGAATCTGGTGACTACATGCGGCTGTGGCTCTTGTTGGGGTGGATCCCAAGTACGCCTCCCAGATTTCAACAGATCCATCAATACTGGCCATGTCCTTGTCGCAGAGAAATCCCTGCACGTGACCACCATGCTCACCAAGGAGCACAAGTGGGCAATCTGCCAGTGGATCACCCAGGGCTGCCATCTTGAACTAGCAAATATGCAGTTGATGGTTAAATCTACTTTTGGGGTTGAGGCCTTGATTTCCTTTTATTATCATTTGGTAAAGGGTCTGGGGTATTCATGGAAAAAACTTGGGGTATTCCCCTACAATTGGAATAGCCCAAACAACATTGAGACCCAAAAAGATACCAGAGGTGTACACTGCCTTCTAATTAAAGGGGATGGTCAAATTTTACATATTGGCAAATCAGCAATCACCTCATCAATGCGCAATGGGTATGGATATGTCCCCAAAGGCTCAAATGACAAGGTAGCTTGGCGTGCTGCAGTCTGTGCCACAGCATATTCAATGGTGGCTCTCCTTGGTCCAAAGGGGGTCAAGATCTATCAAATTATACTAGGCTCTTACAACAGCCATACCTTTCTAGCATTCCTCTGATTGTTCCGGGAGCACCTGAGGCGCATGAGCACAGGCTTCACCAATGTAATTGTACTGGATAACTTTGGTCTTCACAAGATGGCGGATATTCTTGAAGAATTCCCAATGATCAACACAAGCATTGCAGTGGGTCCCCAGCAATTGGCCACAGCAAATTTGCGCCTTCTCTTCCTCCCTGCCTATTTGCCCTTCCTAAATCCCATTGAGGAAGTCTTTGGGTGGCTCAAGCAAGTTGTCAAGCAAGGAACCCCAACAGGGACCAAGGACCTGTTTGATTTGCTGCAGGCTGGGATCCACACCCTCCCAGCTGAGACTGTGGCCAAATTCTATGGCCATGCTGATTTTTTATCCCCACCTGCCTTGCCAAACAGCCCATCAGTCAAAGGCTCAATGTGTCTGACTATTTTCTATCCTCTAATTTACTATTTAAGATTTGTTAATCATTGTTTTATATTTAGAAACTTCCAAGCCTGCCATCACAGTTGACTGGACCATCAATGAAGGGGGGTAATTTATTTATGTTAAATTATTCTATCACGGTATCTGGTGCTATCCCAAACACTTTTTGCTGGATTACTTGTATAGCTTTATATCACTCTTGCCAAATAAATATAAAAATGGAATCAAAAAAGTTAAACATGAAGTGTACACAATAGAAGGAAATTTTATTAAACTAAATATATTTATGTGTATATAATGCCATTTACCGGGTTTTCATTTCTCAAACCAGTGGTTACTAAAATAAGGGCTAGAGAAATTAATTATTTTAAAGGGCAAAATTTAAAAGTGAAGGATTATATCCAGGAAAAAGGTTTTTATTGGGTGCGCCTGTAGTGGGTTTGTTGGTATGGACCCACCCAGCAATGGAGGTGGCAGATAACCTCCACCGCCACACTGTAGATGGTGGATGCACACTGGTTGAAATACTCCCGGCTGTGATGGTACACATGTTTGGTGGTTTGAAGGCGGGACTTATGTTGGCCAAGTGGAAGTTTAGTGACTCCTGTTGAAGAATTAGCTTTAGGACTGGTCTGAGCTGTTGGAGACTGAAATGAGCTGGCTGAAGGATCATAAGATGATGAAGAACTGGTGGTCTGGAGAAATGAGCCAAGATTTTGCCAAATTGATTTGCTGAGGTGGTAAAATGTGAATCTTTTGCCTTGGTTTAGTAGTAAACTCAAGAAGGAATGTGGATAGAAGTGTGGGTAAGATATTTATTTATTAAGTTCCTAGGATAGATGAAGGTATGTTGCTATGAGAGCTGGATACAAAGTTGTTTTGGTGGGAGGTTTTCCTTGGATTTTACCATATTTGTAAATATATGAGGAAAACGTTGAAGAGGTTCAAAAAGAATAATTTAAATAGTATTCTACTATTTAAATTGTTTCAGGTTTAATGCAGGAAAGTCTGGTGCCAGAATAATAGACCAGTTAACGCTTTGGTGTGCAAAGAGTTGTCAATTTGAGCGGTTTGAGAAATGGAAATTGATTTCTTAGTTGGATCCCAGTGGAACTTCAGAAATGGTCTATTTCTGCGCTCTACATTCATATGTTGAGTTCTGGCATGTTTCCTGATGAGTATGATTGGTTGGAAGCCAAAAGCTTAAAGTATAAGCAAGGAAATAATGAATTAATACTTTAATCTTTTGAGAAAGTAAGTATGTAAGCTTAAGTTATTGTAGGAAAAAGTGAGCGGCAATGGTTTAAGCTTATGAAGAAAGCCATTTTAAAGGCAGAACCGTTGGGATAAGGACACTATAAGAAGGTGTCTGGCTGGAAAGTTACAGAGTCTTTTTTGAGGTCTTTCCCAGGCCTTTTGAGTTTCTGCCAAGAGGTTTTTGGAAGCCTTTTAATCACCAGCAGGAGCCTGATTGGACTGATACAAGTGAAATACCAAGGCCACTAAAGATATAAATAGAGCTGAAGCCCAAGATAATGGAGCAGGAGTCCAAGAATAAGGAGCTGGATCCTAAGCGCAGCGCAGGAGTCTAATTATAAGGTGCAGAAGCCCAAGTCTAAGGAGCAGAAGTCCAAGACTAAGGTGCAGGAGTCCAAGACCAAGTAAAAGGAGTCCAAGATATTGTTAGAGGACTCCAATTATTGGCAAATCCATATTGTTTCCTTGACCCCCTGGGCCATATACCAGAAGGTTATTAAGGGGATCTTTTTTCTGAGATTGAATAAAAGCCCATTTTGACCCCTATACATATTTCTGAGATACATTTTCCCCTAATAGAGAATGACAACCACTTCCAGCTGGTCCCTGGCTAAAATCCAGGACACATTTTGGGGACTTTTGGACAGGAACCCCACACCAGCTGCTGGTAAAAAGCAGTATGGTCAGGTGGGAGTTCAGGAGCAGCTTTTTAGACGGGGCTGCAAACCTGTAAATTCTAGCCAGGACTAGGGCATCCTGGATGACATGGTTTACCAAGTTGTATTTAGGGGGACCTTCTTCCCATCCAGGGAGAGCCTGGCTTTTTCAAGCCCTAGAAGACCTCGTCAAGGTCCTCTACGGACGCCTCATCCCAAAGTAAAAAAGATACCTAAGGTAAACCACCAGATTAAGCCTTTGTCCAGCAAAGGCTTCTGTGAACTCACAGAGTATATTATACACGGCATTAATATTATTTTCATGCTTTTTTTTCAAGAAGGTCAGCCAATGGCTGCAGGGACCCCCGTCATGTCAGTGCTCCAGGCCAGCCTGAAGTTGCAAAGAGGATTTTGGTCTTCTTAACAGCTGTTGCGTCTGCAACAGCCAACTTACCCACTACATGCCCAAAGTTCTCTAACAGGTAAGAGAGTGTGTGCTCTACTGGGAAGCAGAAGCAAGCAGCTGCATGGGCCTGGCCTATCTCCAGTATGTTCTTGAATGGGAGCATTGCAAGGACATCCCAAAGCTCAATGAAGTTTATACAGTAAACTCCACTGAGAGCCACCAGGTCTAGGCAGATCAATTGGGAACCCTTGTGGGCATTAACTGCCCACTCAGATGCCCCCTTGCCATGTGTGAGCCCAGCCAATGCCTTCATGGACATTGGGAAGGTGCTGTTGATTTGATCCTCAAGCTCCCAAAAAACAGGGGGAGAAAGAAACAGCTGCCTTGCCACATATTGGTGTAGTTAGTGTAGAACATGGCAGGGACAAAGGGGACCAGGACTTGACAGATTTTGCTGTCTATGTTTTCTAAAATAAAGTAAGTATTTTGAACTTTTATTGATATTTTATTAGGTTACCTTCTTGTGTTTCTTCCTTGCTGTTAGCTTCAGCAGGCTTAGCTATTATTGGCGCAAGCAATTGCACTGGCATTCAGTATTTTCATTCCTGGCGCGCTTTGCTGGCTTGAGATGTGCATACATCTAGGGTTGTTGAACCAGAGGATGGCACAGAGAGGGCAAATAACTTGAACTGGAGGCCCTCAACAACCATCTTCTGAATGTTGAGTAGGTGTTCAATTGTCTTCTCAGGGGTGTTCAGTATTTTGATCATTAGGACCTTTGCAGACACCTTTTCTATTTTGTCCCCTTTGAGGAAGGCAGAAATTCAACTTTGCTTTAAACTTGAGGTCAATTTCTTTGATCTCTGCAATTGCAGAGTAAAGGTCTTTGAGCAGTTTCTCCAATTATCTCATTTATTTTTTACTAACCTTTCCATATTTTTATAGCTTTCACCCCAATAAAATCTGTATTATTCTGGTACTATTGCCTCTTTGTTTATCCCTGTTTGTTTTCCCATTACTCCTGCCATGTTCTGAGGCGCGGCACAGACACACAACCGGGAATCCTAACCTTAGGATTGGATTCATACTAAGTCTTGGTTGGATGACAGGGAAGCTATGCAATTACCTTGCACCCTGGAAGAATAATCTCTACTAGTTGTGGCTAGAGAGAGGTGCAGAAGTACTGAAGACACAAAGACAAAAATGTGAATAGAACTTAATTTTTTTAGTGAATATGAAATGGAATATATAGTGGTTAGGAATACCACAAAACACTACCAGGATGGTAGGATCACTTGCCACAAGCATGAGTGGGAAGAGTGAGATGCGCAGAGTCAAGAAACCAAACAATTGTATTCCCTGATTCAGCCATCAACTCATTTTGAGAGGCAAAAGCAAAAGCAAGAGATTTGTCTTCAAAATGGCCCACCAAAGGCAAAATTGACACATGGTGAATAGAGGTATTCATAACATTGCCCTCCCCTAGATTGGCCTTAGGGGGGTGGACTTGCAGAGGAACTTGGCATACACTTGAGCAAAGGGATAACCACTGGAGAGGAGCTTCACAGTGTATTTGGACCCTTGTTTAAAAGTCACTTCTAAAGGACCAATCCACAGAGTGTCCAAATTATGTGCACACCCACCTACTCTGTGTTGGTAGTAAAGAACATGGTCACCAACATCAAATTCAGGCAAGGGGGAGCGTCCAGCATTATCAAAAGAAAGCTCAAGCATCTTAGTTTTGTATGCAGAAGTGTAGGCAGTGGCCTGTATATCAATTATGCAGTTGACTAGATCCTTGATGTGGTTGTCAGAATTCATGGCCTTATAAAAGGAAAGCAGGGGTGCCCCAAGAGCAATGGGATAGTAGCCTCTTACCCATACAGCATAGCAAAAGGGGAGTACCCAGTGATACAATGTTTGCTAAGGCAATATGTGAAGAGGGAAGCAGGTAAGTATAGGTCCCAGTTGACAGCGTCAGAGTAGGTGAGCTTCCTCATGATGGAGACCAGTGCTGAATTTGCACGCTCAACTGCCCCATTGGTAGAAGGGTTGTAGGGGGCAGAGAAAGACTGGTGGGACCCCAAAGCTTCAACAACAGAGGTTACTAGCTTGGCATTGAAGTTAGTCCCATTATCTGAGAGCAGCACTTAAGGACAGCCATGGCGGTAGAAAACATCTTGTAACAGGAAGGCAGCAGTTGTCTTAGCTGTGATGTCCTTTTTGGGGTGAGCCTCTACCCACCTGCTGAAGTGATCAGCAGCAATCAGGATAAAGCGACACCCAGAATGTGAGCAGGGGAGAGGACTACTGTGTCAATGCTGACAGTGTGAAAAGCATGTTGAGGGGGAAATAATTTGAATTTGTGGGCAACAGCTTGTGGCCTCTGCAGCTGGCAGTTATGGCAACTATCTATGGCATCTGGGATTAGCAGGTAAAGGTTTTCCAAGAAGTAATTCTTCTGAAGCCAGTCAAAAGTCTTGGCAATGCCTCCATGCCAAGTCTCTTTATGAGCTTGCAACACCAACAAGAATCAAAGACTGTGTTGTACTTAAGGCAATATTGATCTTGTACTTTCTTGAAGAGTTGATTGTTGCTTATGAGGTTATCTTTGGATAGCTTGACAAAGCCAGTTGGACCTCTTCTGTCTTGATTTCCCAAGAAGAAGGGTATCCAATTAGTTTGTACAAACAGTCAGCCTCTGAAGAATGTAAAGCAAGAATGGGCATTCTGGATAGCCCATCAGCGTTCTGATGTTGAATCCCAGGGCAATGGAGCACAGTGAAGCCGTAACCTTGCAGACGCAGTACCCAGCTAGCTAGGCGCCCTTCTGGCTCCTTAAGATTTTGTAATCATTTAAGCAAAGCTTGGTCAGTGACAACTGTGAAATGGGTACCATACACGTAGTGGCAGAACTTCTTGACTGCATGAAACACAGCAAGACACTCCTTCTCTGTGACACTATAATTCTTCTAATGCTTGTTTAGCACGCGGGAAGTGTAGCCACAGGATGATCTACACCCTTGTTGTCTAGTTGGGCCAGAATAGCTCCAATAGCAAAATTGCTAGCGTCAGTGTATAGGATGAACTCCTTATCATAGTCAGAATACACTAAGATTGACATTTCTTTGAGTTTTTGCTTAAGGGTTTCAAAGGCTTGTTGTTGACTGGCAGTCCATTCAAAGGGAACATTACATAACAGCTGGACTAGAGGTTCACTAGTATCAGAAAAGTCAAGGATAAACTGTCTGTAGTAGCTCATCATCCCTAGAAAGACTTGTCCCTCTTGCAGGTTGGTGGGTGGAAGCATTATGTCAATGGCCTCAACCTTCTTAGTCATTGGGTGAATCCCTGTCTGGGTTACTTCATGGCCCAAGAATTCAAGAAACTCTTTGAAGAAGGCGCACTTGGAAGTTTTTAGTTTGAGGCCAGCCTCTTGAATCTTTAGAACACCTTTTTGAGATGAGCAAGGTGGTTGCTGAAGGTAGTGCTGAATACTGTTATATCATCTAAGTATACTAGGACGTATGACAGCTTCAAGTTGCAGAGGATAGAGTCCATGGCCCTTTGGAAGGTGGCCGGGGCATTGCAGAGTCCCTGCGGCATGCAAGTAGGCTCAAAAAGCCCTTCAGATGTAATGAGCGCGGCTTTTTGGCAATCCCTGGGCGACAGGTCAACTTGCCAGTATCCAGATGCCAGATCCAATGTGCAGAAAAACTTAGAGCCTCCAAGACGTCAGAGAGCATTATCAATACGCGGCAAGGGATACAAGTCCTTCTTGGTCAAAGAATTCAATTGGCAGTAGTTCATCACAATACAATGACCTCCATATTTCTTCTTTAAGATGAGTAGCAGATGCCCAGGGACTTTGGGAAGGTGCCAGCAGCCCAGCGTCCAACAGTTGGTTGAGCTCTTTAGATACCTGGGCGTCCTCCACAAGCTGCGGCAATATGGTTTAGCACAGAAGAGGGGAGTGTTGCCAGTATCAATCTGATGAATAATGCCTTTGACTAACCCATAGTTGGTACTGTCCTTAGCAAAGATGCCAGAAAATTGGTCTAGTAAGTCTAGCACCTCTTTCTGTTGAACTGGGGACAGCTGTGGAAAGTCTTGCGCAGTGAACAAGGATAGGACTTGGGGTTCAACCTCAGGTAGGTGAAAATATTAGAATGTGCAAAAGGGATGAAGAGACAGGACATCAGGAGCACTCAACAACTTGCCATATCTGACAACCTGCCCCCTAGACACGGTCATGGGGAGTGCAGTCAGGTTGGCTACCAACAATTGAACAGGGTCCTTATGGGAGACATCTAGGATTCCAGGACAGAGATAAGGTTTGTTGCACTCTAATGAGGGGGGAGAGTACAACTACAAGAAGGCTCAGACAGATAGTTCATAGGATATCTGGGAGTCTAAGATGGCCTGGGAGCCAGGGGGGATGGTAACAGCAGACATGGCTAGGAGAGGGATCCCCTCAGACGCAGGACAAGCCATGGGTGGACATTTCATGTTTGAAGAGTGGGTCCAATATATTGAGGTTGAAAACCCCAGTGGGATATTCCAAGGCACATGTCTTGAGAGGTTTCCCAGGAACTTTAACCGGCTCTTCAAAGATCAGAGGGACTTTGTATCCTAGAATAGAGAGGTGATTATCTTTCAAGTTAATTATCCCATTATATTCCCCAAGGAACTGTGTCAACTAAGAGATTGTAACTCTTGTTTTCAAGACAATTGCTGGCGCAGCTAGGAGAAGCTTGCCAAACCGCATGGGTAGAGCGGTGTACATCCCTATGGCACAGATCATAGACATTCCAGCCGTGCCATATGACTTGTGATAATTAAGGTCAGGGGCAAGTTTGAGTTTCTTCACAAGTTTAGAGAAGACAACGTTGACTGGCAAGCCAGTGTCTAAAATGACCTTGATCTTCACTTTTTGAATGGTATTACCACTCAAGTGGTAGTGCAACCAAAGGGTGGAAGGACAGCCAAGATATCTTGAGCCTCTGCTAGTTCCTTATCCCACTTCTAAATCATGAATCTTAATCCTGAGAACTCTTTATAAACAGTTTGGAGAGAGAGAAAAATAGATACATTCTTGAAGACAGCGTCAGCAACCTTGGCAGCTTCTTCTGACAGCTCTACTAGCACAGGGGACCTCTTATCTTGAGTGAGGTAAGGGCAAGAGACAACTTCTTTGGCTTCAGGCAAAGGCTTAGCAGTAAGTGTGAACTTTCCTGATTGCAATTTATAGGGGACTGTAATGGTTTTGGGAACAGCCAGAACAGAGTACCCATATGCATTGGCGTTGTCTGTATCAGAGTCATCCAGGTTAGAGTTGTCAGAGATATTGTGGAATAATAGGAGGATAGGAGGAGCCTCATTATCAGCAGGCTTGGGGTTAGATATAGAGGGAGAGATTGAAAGAAACTGGGAATAATTTTCAACTGAGAGCGTCTCTGCCTCTAGGTTGACTGCTCTTTTCCTGCCTGCTCTATAATTCAGCCCCTTCAACCCGTGGGTTGGCGCAGACTAAAGAAAAGTGACCTATCTGACCACAATTGTGGCAACCTTGACGTCAAGGAGGATTCTGCAAGCTCATGATAAGAATGCAGGGACCACAGGAAGACAAACCAGAGTTATAAGAAGCTCAACTTTCCCTAATGACTGCTCCAGAATGGGTAAGGTACATGTCCTGCAACAGCGTCTTTATGCTCTTCATAGAGGAATGCATTGCTTTATGGGCTTTGAAGTGAAGGCATAGAAGCTGATTAACCTTGAGGGCTTGAGCGCAAGCCATGTAAGATTCATGGGCTGTCAATTGTCTTCTTGTTATCAATTGTTGTCCTTCCATGTAGAATCTGTCTGCAAACTTGACTAATGTCTCTTTAGGCTTGAAAGCAATGTGCATAAAAGCGTCATTTTTATACTTCCAGGCTAAGGTCACCACCAAAATTGTCAATAAGAAGCTGCTTCATATCTTCCCACGTCATAATGGTGGGTAGTTCAGGCACCACCACCTCCTGGCAAGTCAGATGTAAACAGGTCAGAATTTGTTCTTTCTTAATCTTACCTGATGCTTGTCTCATTGCAGTTTTGTAGATAGTTAGGAAAGCAGCAATGGTTGAGGTTCTGTGGTTAAAGACTTGCTTAAAGGTAGACTTGAAGTGTGCTTTGGGAGTTGGACTATCATTGTTTCTATTGAGTACTTTTATACGTGTGGAAAACTCTGGTTTGGATTTATAGGGGGCTGTCTAGCCCATAGCTGCCAAATACTCTCTTCAAGGGTAGTCAGGGTCTCAACAGCGCAGGCACCTGTATTGACAGCTTGAGTGGTCTGTTGTTCAGTAACATCTAGGCGTTGACCTTGGGAGGTCACTACTGTGGAGAGCTCAGCCAGTCAAGAGGTAAGAGATGGCCCCACTGAGAGGAAAGGGGCAAACCTGTCATTCACAGAGTCAATCAATTAACTCATCTCTTGTACATCTCTATCCAGCTCAGTATTGTCCCGCTTCAAATAATCCGCCTTGTTAACTAGGGCAATTATTTCCCTAGCGCATTGGATTTGAGAGGCTCCTGGTAAGCCAGGGAAGCAATCATCTTTGTCAACAACACCAACTGAACTAGCAACAGTTGCCATTATCTTGCGTAAGGCAGTAAGTTCTTGCTGTAGCTCAGCAACTTGAGCAGTCAACTCAAGCACCTTGGGGTCAGGTTGAGGAGCCTCAGTAGGACGTCCTTGACTGCAAGTAGTTGTACGTAGCTCTCAAATAGCATCTCATATTCTCTGCTCTATATCCACCAAGATATCAAAAGGGGGAGAGGGCGGAACATCTGGCTTGGGCATAGATAACTCATTTACTTGACTCTGGAGTTTGGCTATAGCAGCAGCGGTGGCAGCTCTCTCTTGACCAAAAACTGTACTGAGTTCATTAAGGCCACCAGCAGCAAAGTCTGCTACATGCTATAGTTGCTTGAATGAATATATGCTGAACGCATTGAGCTGCTGCACAAGTTGTTTGAAGTCGGAGAGATAAGCGTTTAAGGTGGAATCTACTTGAGTTTTCCCAGGTTGTTCCAGCCAGTGAAACTTGTGTAGACGCTCCCTCACGTATTCAGGGATAGACTGGCGCATTTTTTTGATAGAATTAACCAAAATGGTCATGGAAGTAACAGAGTTGCGCTGATTGTCAGATACCAAGGAAAACAGGGAAGGAATCCACTGTTGGTAGGCAGCAAACTGGTCCCAGTGATGAGTAACTGCTGCTTGTAGAGACAATATTTCTTGGGCGTGGAGCCCCAACACCATCTAATAGTGGGCCAAGGAAGGCTGCACAAAGGACAATAGTAAGTGCTCAGTGGAGCCAGCCGCTGAGAGGAGATGCTGTGGAATTTGAGGAGCAACAATCAATTCATAGTATTCCACCTGACTGAACTGCATCTGAAGGCAAGGGATGGCTCCTTCACAGGCTATCCCAAGGGCTACTGCCATGACTTGTTCTAAGTCAGGGGTACCCATGGGGTAAGCAACTAGGCAGGGACCACTCTTGAAATTCAGTACAGTAGGGATAATAGGCAGGGCAGCAATATCTTCTTCAATAAGAGGGCTAGTAATTTCAGGTGAAAACAGCTCTTGTATAGGCGGAGGCAAAGGACCTGAAAATTTGGATTCAAAAGGGATAACCAAGGGGCTTATAGCCCCTGTAGTGAGCACCATTTTTATTGTGTTCTGAGGAACGGCACAGACACACAACAGGGAATCCTAACCTTAGGATTGGATTTGTACTAAGTCTTGGTTAGATGACAGGGAAGGCTATGCAATTACCTTGCACCCTGGAAGAATAATCTCTACTAGTTGTGGCTAGAGAGAGGCGCAGAAGTACTGAAGACACAAAGACAAAAATGTGAATAGAACTTAATTTTTATTGGTGAATATGAAATGGAATATATAGTGGTTAGGAATACCACAAAACACTACCAGGATGGTAGGATCACTTGCCACAAGCATGAGTGGGGTAAGTGAGATGCGCAGAATCAAGAAACCAAACAATTGTATTTCCTTATTCAGTCATCAACTCATTTTGAGAGACAAAAGCAAAAGCAAGAGATTTGTCTTTGAAATGGCCCACCAAAGGCAAAATCAACACATGGTGAATAGCGGTATTCACAGCAACTCCAATGTCTCATCTTTTACCCATTGTGTATATCTTTTACGCTCATCTTGATATGTGTTGCTTGCTTTGTGTTGGCATTGCTTCCATAATCACCATATTGTTTTTAGCACTTAAACACAGCCCCCTGTGAAAATATTGACAACATTTGTTGATTGACTAAATTTTAATTAGAAAATTATATGTTAATTGTGTTTAGATAAAGTTGTTACTGATCCAAACTCAAAACCTAAATGATAAACTTTAAGCCAATCAGGAGCCAAGTGATAAAGTGATTGTTTTGACAAAATGTTCACCCAATAACTCTTTGATGCATGTGTGCTAATTAATATGATTGGCTGGATGTTTTAACATTGTGTGCCATTGCTGCTGTGGTAAGTTGTTGGTGGACTAGTGCTAACCCAGCAGCCAATTAACCACTAGTCCACCAATAACCTGTCACAGCAGCAATGGCACACAATGTTAAAACATCCAGCCAATCATATTAATTAGCACACATGCATCAAAGAGTTATTGGGTGAACTTTTTGTCACAACAATCACTTTATCACTTGGCTCCTGATTGGCTTAAAGTTTATCATTTAGGTTTTGAGTTTGGATCAGTAATAACTTTATCTAAACACAATTGACCTAAAATTTTCTCATTTAAATTTAGCTGATCACCAAATTGTTTATTAATATTTTCACAAGGGGCTGTGTTTGGGTACTAAAAATAGCTGTGTTCTGGATATAGATACACAGCATAGTAAATATATGATTTTATAGAAATAAAATGAACATAAAGAATAGAACCAACTATAAAAAAGAGAAAATGAACAATTAAAATTCAAAATAAAGATAATATAAATAGAAAATGTTTGGCAACAGAGGGTTTATTGGGGGGCAAGGAATAGTGATGCCTAGTTGGCAGAATATTGCAGGAGAGAAGGCATTGAAGTGGTCTGGCCTGTGAGGTCTGGGATTGGATGGGTGGGGCTGGCAGGTGGCGGGGGTGGAGGCAGGAGGATTAACTGTGATGGCCGCCATATGACGCTCATTATATTCCTTGTCTATCATTAGCTGTATGAGTTGATAGGTGGCTGTGGCACAGGGTGGGAGGCACTTGTCTTTCTGTGATTAGTTGCCCATATTGACATGTAAAACAATTTGAGAAAACAAGTTGGCCACCATTTGGCAACCAAAGAGAGATTGTGGTCAAGTCTCCAAAGATAGAGGATGTTAAAAGCCTGAGGGTGGCGCTCTTGTACTGTGTCTCCAATGTTGAAGAACACAACATCTTCAAGATGAATGTCAGCGTGGCTGGCGGGGTAGACTGAGGCCTGGTGCCTGGTTCCCTGGATGGCCTCACAGACGGTGAAACTTCCCTCCATCTGGTGGCTCAAGAAAACCTGGTGAAGGGAATTCAAGCTATCCCAGGAGTCAAGCAATTCACCAAGGATTTGGTTGTACTTGTATCCATTGGTTAAATCCGGGTTTGTTTGATAGTAGACAAAACCCTTGGCTGAAACAGCCAGAAATGCACTAATAAATGTCCCCTTCTTGACCTTATTCCTTCTATTCTGGGCAGTGCTTTTCCTTGCTGACCAAACTTGTCAAACACAATTGATAACTTGTAGTATAATACAAACATGACATCATTTGACAAACTTGTCAGGCATCAGACCAGGGTGGATTCATTTGCCTGATCATACAAGGAATCCTCAGCGCCATCACATTGGTTGCCGGCAAAATTGGTCAACACCCTGATCAAAGCCACTTTCCTGTGCATCAGGAGCTGCACCATACACGCAGACACCCAAATGCCATGGTGTGCAAGTTGCTTCCAGACCTGAGTCTTTGAAAGCTTGGGGTCCCGCTGCAAGAGATCAAGCATAATTGGGTAGGCCTCTCTGATCTGGGACTCTGGGGCCTTCTTGGGCTTCTTGTTTGTCCCAACCAGGTTCCCCCTGTTCATTAGATTGTTGAATTCCCACATTATGGTGGCTTGGGTAAATTGTAATTGGCTAGCAATCTGTTCCCATGACAGACCCTGCAGGTTCAGGGCCAAAGGTTCCTGAAGAATTTGAGCAGTAATTATTCTATGTTTGGGGTGCAGGGCCAAGGGAGCTGAAGCCTGATTGGCTGTAGGGGGAAGGTTGGCTTGTGGTGGGAAGTTGTTCAAAATCAAGCTTGGTATCCTGATTGGTTGGTTGGCAGGAAGCTTGTGCAGGGATGGGTATGGGATAAGGGGCAGAGCTAGACACTAGGTGACTGTTGAACAAATCAAACCCATATGGGTCGGGGGTCAGGTACAGGTCAGCTTCCCTGTTACCTGCCTCAAAGGCTTGGGTGTACACAGGTGCTTTCACACCCTGAGTCTTGCCTCCATTGAAGCTGCTTGGCTGCTGGTGCCATTAAAAAGTGTTGTTGTTGAAAAACATTGTAAAAAAACCTAGGATAAAATCACTAAAATTAAAGGTTTAAAACTTTATGATTTAATTTTTATTGTAATCACCATTCCATATTTGAAAGGTTCTCAAAACCAATTTATACAAATCAGGAGCCATCTAAATGAATAAAATGCCTCTGTTCCTAAATTGAATAGCTGTTGATTGGCTTTTAAACTGTTATTTTTCTATTTTAGGCTGCTTATACTACACATCTTGTGTGACTTCATTTTATTTTTGCTTGTATAATTTCACTCATAGATTGCTCAAATTTTGTTTCACTTTAGTCTCTCTGTTGGTACCTCATATGGATCCTGATTGAATTTCAATATACTCCAGAATAGAATCCATCTATTTTAATTGTTGCATCAGTTCATTTTGTTTGTGGTTTAAACAACACTGCTTGATATTTGCTATAATTTTGTATAATGGCTAGTGAAATTTTGTTTTTTAACAGTTCATTTATTAACCAAAAAACACTTACTTTATCTGAATCCTGAATCTTGCAAAACTTAGATTTTGTTTAAATCTGAAATGTTTTATTTAAATCTGAGGTATTTTCAATTGTTTTCATAGCTTTTAAAACTACTATGTGTCAAGTATATACTTCTGGGAAGTATAATAAACAAGATAAAGAGGAAAATTAAGAAGAGAAAATGATACTTTATTGGATATGAATATAGTGTTGTAACTGGGCTGTTTTAGCAGAGTTACAAGGGAATATTTTAGAAACTAGATAATATTCTTTATTGTGTCAGGATTGACAATTCTTCCTTTCTGAAAACCCAGGCCCAGGAGCAGGAATCAAACCCCAACCCTGAATTCCTTTGGGCTGCCGGGCTTGTGGACTGCCTGCCCGCGTTTTTCTGGGATTGAGTCCCCACGAGCTGAAGCCAAGAAGGTTGACCCATGTGGTAAAAAGAGCCAAACCAAAGAAATCATCACACCAAATGGAGGATTAATCACAGCTACTAAAGGAGGTACTGATTTGGCAACTATTAGCTTCATAAACTTGAAGTCTATACCAGCAATTAATCAAGAGCCAACCCAGGAAAGAGGCACAGGCCTGCAGCCTGGTCCCATGACCTTGACACTAAAGCAAGATAATCAGGTAGCCAAATCAAGATTCTTGACCAATGAAAGAACTCCAAGGCCAAGTGCCGTTTTGCCGCCTTTGGACCCAAGCACCCATTTCCCCCAGCCCAGCCCAGCCCTTCCCAATGCCTTGATGAACCCCCATGAAAAATGTTTAGTTTGGAGGTGGGGTACTAGATAGAAACAAAGACCCTGTGCTCCAAACTTATTGCCATTTTTGAATAAAGGTTATGTTAATTTGGCTCATACAGCTATTGCCTTATTTTGTATTTGCTGTCTACCAATTCAGTTTGAGATCTCCTGGCCTGCCTGCCCCACAGCCCGCTGTTTTTGGCCCTCCTGATGTACTCTTTGGACCCGTCCACTTTAACAACTACCCTCTGAAGTCTGAATATAAGGATTATACCCCAGAAAAGATACTCAAACTTGATCCCCCGGTCTGCATACAATCCGCAGTTAGATACAACCAACAAGGCCTGTGGATATTTTCAACACCCAAGTTGATCAGAGGAAAATTCAACTATCTCCCTGCTTACAACCTGTCCATGGAACTGCCTGTGACCCCAAAACTTATGCCTGCTTCCTTGCCTGACCTCCCAACCAACCATTCTGGCAAGCTGTTTGGGATTGTGTACATTACCCTCACAGGGGTAATTGACACTATAATCCCGGCCACTGGCCTGTGGTCTTGGGTGGGGAAGTCTTCCTCCTATCTTTTAAAGTTAGCTTCCCTCTTGTAGTGGGCATTTCCTGCAAAAAACCTGGCCCAAGTTACCCCTGAAAACAACAGGACAGCCGCCCAAGACTGGCTCCCTGACATATTGAGAGATAATGGTTATATAGTAAATGTGAGTCATGGATAACAGGAACATGATAGGGCTGATTACCCAGTGGGATGTTGAAGGAGTTGGCTTGATCCTGGTAATGATTCAGGCGCCAAAACAAGGTAACTACCGTAGGGGATCAGAATTTGTTCATGCTGTTGGATTTGGAAATTCAAGTTAACTTCCTAGTCTGGCTCCAAGTGACAGGATATTTGGATTACAGGCCACAAACCTGCTTACTCAAAACCTTGCTGGCAGGTCAATCCTGCTGTTTTGACACCCCCCCAACTGAAGGTTGGCCTCCTCTGGGGGTAGATTGCCAGGGAGGTTATCAGGAGCCCGGGTGCCATACTAGACTAGCTGTTGTTCTGTGGCAGATAGGCGGTCTTGCATTGTCTTTGTCTTGCTTTTCAGGGTCTCAGGAAATCATGGTGGAGGATTTTGTCTTGTTTGCGCTTCCAAAGTCCTTGCATGAGGTAAGTGTTATTTTTTTACCTTTAGGATGATTGCTGGGCCTACTTTTTTGGGTTGTAGTTTGCTTTTGTCAACGTTAATGACCCAACCTTTGTCACCAACTTCATATCTGTCTTGGATGGGGGCAAATGTCTTTTGCAGACGCTCATTTCCCTTTTCTGTTTGATAACTATTGGCCTCCATGACCTGGGGGTCTGAGCAAGGGGGGACTTTGCTTGGAATTTTCAGCTTGTACTGACAATGATTGAATGATATTGGGCTGTGTACTGTATACCAACTCAAAAGGGCTTTTCCCGGTGGATCTGTTCACCTGAGTTTGGTGCACAAGTAGTGCAGTCAATAGCTGCTTATACCAGTCTTCAGGTCTCCCAGTGGTGAGCTTGGCCAAGGATTGCACAAGGCTGCCATTTAGATGCTCTACACGTCCATTGGCCTGCAGGTGGTATGGTGTTGTCACAGTGTGTTTGACCCCATTCTTGGTGAGGTATACAGTGGTGTCTCCAGAGGTTAATTCTTTACCTCTGTCAGTTATCAGGAGTTCTGGCTTTCCAAACTTGCTGATTATTTCTATTCCTATGAACTGCCGCACGTCATTACCAGTGTGTGTCTTTACTGCTTGGGCCACTGGCCATCTTATAGCAAAGTCTATTGATGTGATGATGTATTTCTTATCATTGTGTTTTCCTGGCATGGGGCCAACAATGTCTAGGGCCCACACCTTGAAGGGTAGTTGCATGCGGATTGGTTTACTGATTTTGGTGGGGTTTTTCTTTTTGCAAATTTCTCGCATACTTCACATTGGTCTAGGACTTCTTGAACGTCACGGTACAGGGTTGGCCACCAGGCCTTGTGTTTAAGGAACTTGTATAGGTTGTGACTCTTGGTGTGTCCTAGGTCTCTATGGTAACATAGGATGGTGCCCACTTGCTAGTGTGTGGGAATGTAAGGAATGGTAGTTCTGTTGGACATTTTTTGGTGCAAGGTTCCATACACGTCAGCAAATAGGTGTTTGTTCTTAATGACTGTTTCTTTTGTTATGCAGGTTGTGCCAGGGGGAGACCTTTGTCCTTTGTCTGAAGTACCAAGAGGGGCCAGTCTGGGTCAAGCTCATTTTCTCCTCTAGTGGCACAAACATACAAGCGTGAGAGGGTGTCTGCCATGGCAAGCTTGGGACCAGATTTGTATTATATGAGCATATTTTTATCTCTCTAAGAGTTCCATCCAGCGGGCTTGACGGCAAGATGGATTTTCTTGAGTTTTTAAATTTATGAGCAACTTGTGGTTGGTCAGTGCTGTGAATTCTTCCTGCTGCTCTAGATAACAGCGCCATTTGACTAGGCAGTGTACAATGGCCAGCAGTTCTTTGTTGTGGATAGGATATTAACACTTGCCATCTATCAACTTTTGGGATTCATAGGCTACAGGAAGTAAGTCACCATCATTATTTTTGATTTGCAGTACTCCCCCAATGGATGCCTCTGAGATGTCAGTTTCCATCTGGTATTCCCTGTTGTGTTTGGGGTATTGCAGGTTAGGTGCTGTTGTGAGTTTCTCTTTGAGACGTCTAAAACAAAGGTTGCATTGAGGGGTCCACACAAACTTGGACTTGGTGTCAGTTATGGCAGATTGGGGCAGTCAAGACGCCACAGTCAGGTATGAAGCAGCGTACATAGGCCACTATCCCCAGGAATGTGCAGAGTTCCAGCTTGTCCTTGGATGGTGGCATCTTTCAGATGGCCTGTATCTTTTGACTTTAAGATTTGATGCCGTCTTTTGAGACTATGTGTCCCAGAAAAGGCAGTTGCTCACAGATTAACTGGCATTTGGAGGGCTTGGCCAGCAGCTTGTGTTGTGCCAGGGTAGCAAAGGCTGCCTCTAAGTCCTTGTGGTTCTGCTCTACAAAGGGGCTATAGACAATAATGCTGTCTAGGTAAACTAGGGAATGCTTGCCTATGTGTGGGGCAAACACCTCATTCATGAAGGTCATGAAGGTTGAGGGGGCGTATTTCATACTAAAGTTGAGTACCACACACTTGTACAAGCCGTATTTAGTACAGAAGGCTATTTTGGGGATGTCATCCTCCTTAATAAAAATCTGATTATAGCCTGCAGTTAGGTCAATCTTGGAGAAGACTGTGGCTCCACCCAAGGCATCAAAGAGGTTGTCAATGAGTGGTAGTAGGTAACAATTCTTGATGGTAAATTTGTTAGGGCTTGGTAGTCTGTGACTAGACGCAGGGTACCATCCTTCTTGGCCACTAAGAATACAGCGGCCCCAAAGGAAGATTGTGAAGGGCAGATAAGTCCTTTCTCCAATGCTTCCTTGAGGTAAGCACGTAGGGTGTCATCTTTGTTTGGGGTTAGAGGGTAGATAGGTTGTGCTTTGGGTACAGCTCCCTTGAGTTTAATGGAATGTTGGATGTGTTTTTTTGGGGGTAATCCAGGTAGAGCTCCTTGAAGATTTCTGAATGGCTACCACAATTTTACAATCCTGAGGCGTGGAAGTATTCTGGTCATCTTTAATGTGTATGTCTTGTACTGGCAGGAGTCCCAGTTGATTGTTTTCAGGTTTTCCTTTTTGTCCAGGGTCTCTGTAATGTGCACAAAGACGTGGTTGCGTAGGAGAGGTCCACTGATTCAGGGTAGATTTGGTGATTGACACCTTCACACTGGATAGTCAATACCAAGGTTGCCCAGTCTATGTGAAGATTGTTCTTTTGTAACCAATCCAAGTCCAGTACAATTTCAAACTTTGAAAATTCAATGTTGGGGCCTTGGATGGTGGAATACAGGTTCTTGAGAATGACAGAGAAGGGGGTGGCTCCCCTTGTTATGGCAATGTGGTGTTCATCAGCCAAGACCACATTTTTAATTTGCAAAGGATTAGTGGCCAGCTTGAATTTGTCCACAAAGCTGCTGTTGACTAGGGTTCAATCCGCGCCCAAGTCTAGGAGTGCTGACCCTGTGTAACTGCAAAAACAGAACAGATAGAATCAGCTTATTGGGATGTCTGGCAATGGTGTACAGTACCAGGTCTTCTGAGGGTACTTGGATAATTGGGAATTGGCCCACATCCTTGGGTTGGTAATCATCATTGGGTAAGTCAGGAGTTGTGCAGGGAGAGCTTGGCTTGCTTAATGCTCTCCCTGGGCTTTTCCCTTGTCTTGATTGCCCTGTGTGGCAGTGACACATAAATGTGTACAATTTGACTGGCCATTGTTCCCACCTCCATGTCCATTTGAACCTGCGGGTTTATGATTTGTGTTGTTTCTATGATTCCAGGGGGTGGTCAAGTGGAATACCTGTCTGTGTGAGATTCTTTGGGTCTCTCTTGTTTTCCAGTTTTCTCCTTGTGAAGAGTGTTGAATGTTTGATCTGCTTTCTCTGCCTTGCAATACAGACTCTGTAGATTGGCCACTTGGTCCAGATTCACGTGTCTCATTGCATGTAATTTGAGAGCATCATAGTACATGAGGTGCGTGGATGGGGTGTCAAAGGCCATGTAAGAGGGTGCACATAGTTGGAGTTCCTTGTAGGCGTGGGTGGTTCCTTCACAGTGCCTGTCTGGGTCAAGTTCTTTACTTGGTGTATGATCATGAGCAGATCCCTTAAGCACAAATCTTGTCAAGAAGTCTTGTTTGAAGGTATCCCAGTTCTTCTTGGTATGTTTTTGTGTCACTTGTTGCACCAGGTGCCAGCGTTGTGGGTCATTCAGATGAAGATTTCTGCAATCCAGAATCACTGCGGGCATTTCATCTGGGCCAGCTTGCTCTGGGCGGACTGGATTCATGCGGCAGCATTGTTGTTGGCCCCGGCAAAAGGCTTTAAGGCAGCACTTTAGAGTCTTTGGGCTATGTAGGTGGGCATGGGGTTTTTGTCAGTTGGTTGTTGGATGGTGGTGGCCATCTGGAAGAACCCTTGTGCAGATATGGCGTTGAAGGCAGGTAGTGGAATCACCATGTTCTAGTACAGGACAAAACCATTAGATATCTTGGCACCAAGGGGTATACAGAGTCCAGTCTAGCAGGAGGCTAGACATGATTCTGTCAAGGATTTGTTGGCCGCAGCAAGTAGGGTGACAGGCCAAATTTTACAAGATAAGGTAGGATGGAGAACCTACCTGTGCTACCAATGTTGTAACTGTGCTGTTTTAGTAGAGTTACAAGGGGAAAATGTTTAGAAACTAGATCATATTCTTTAATGAGAGATAATGGTTATATAGTTAATGTGAGTCATGGATAACAGGAACATGATAGGGCTGATCACACAGTGGGATGGTGAAGGGGGTGGCTTGATCCTGGTAATGAATCAAGCGCCAAAGCAAGGTATCCACTGTAGGGGATCAGCATTTGGTTATGTTGTTGGATTTGGCAATTTAAGTTGACTTCCTAGTCTGGCTTCAAGTGTCCAGATAATTGGGTTAAGGGTCACAAACCCGCTTACGCAAACCTTGTTGGCGGGTTGACCCTGTGTTTTGACAATAGGATAATATATATTATCATGGAAAGCTACATACTGTCCATGTATGTCATGGAGGTCATGGGGATTATCTGAGTAATGTTCCTCCTAAGTCACAAGGCTTATTCTAGTTGTGTTCTGTCTATGATCTGGATTATTTGATCCCTGTAATAGAAGGTTACCTGATAGTAGTGCCACCAATTTACTGGTTGTTTGGTGAGCCATTTGATGACTTGTTCAGTGATCTACTCAGGGTGTTAATTCCCCAAGAGGTGTAATTAAAGATGTTGCAACATATGTAAGATATTAAACTTTAAAATAAAACAAAAAATAAATGTGCTATATTCACTAATAAAAGCAATTATCTACACATATAACTATATTTATTTTTTTGTCTTTAAGAGACTTAATTTAAAATCTTTTCCTTATAGAAATATAAATAATTAACTGCCATAAAATAAAACACAAGCATTATGAGTTTCAAATAATAATTTTTATAGGATATAATTTCTTTATTTTTAGCATTTTATTTTTTATTGCTGCAAAGTTCAATATCTTACATACAAAGAAAAAAGGTTGGTTCAAATTTGATAGAAAATCCATCAACAGAAAAGAAATTTTCAGAATATCTTCCTGCGCCAAAAAATAATCAAGAAGTTTTTTTCAAGCTTCCAAAGACCTAAAAATAAGTTCTTGTTCAATATTTTTGAATAAAATTACTGATTTGGTAAATTATTTACCAATTGGTCTAAGGGTAAATATTGCTACACTGGCGCTTGACTATATAACCCAGATGAATGCTAGAATACTTGATCAGAACCATTCTAAAACCATGAATTTTACATTTTCTCCTCTTTGATATGAGTTAAAAGATCCAGGATCTATATCAGCCTCAAGATTTCTGCCAGGGTTAAGTTAAGCTGAATTTATTGCTAGGCTTTTAATAAACAAATGTATTTATCCCTAATTGTCTATCTAAATGGAATCATTTTCCTTCTCTTCATTCCCATTTCTTTTTTATTACCTTAGAAGAGCTATCATAACTATGACATTAGAAGAAGTGCAAAATTCTTGTTCATGACAACATAATCCTATTTCACAAAAATAAATAACCCAAAACATGGCCCCACTGCTGAGATTAATTAAACACAATTAACTTCCCTGGTGTACAAACCCTCTTCAGTAAACTTACTCCAGTTAAAAAAATCAATATTCTGGTGCGTAAAGAAAGCTTACCAGATTACCCACTATATAAAACAAACCCCACCTAAATATCTAAAATTCTCTTTAAAGAATCTATCCAGCAAGACCAGTCTCATCAAAGGGAATTCACTTGGACTTGAACTAATAGCTGAAGCCATAACCCTAAACCTGTATCCTCCAAAAAAACCAACCACCCTTGGATGGATTAAAATTCATTAACATCAACTCAAACTGCTGAAATGATTACATTAATCAGCCCTACCATCTATAAAAACCAACCCTGAACTAGAGCCAAGATCACAAAAGGAGCATATACAGAAGGGGATTCTGAGATGGGTGCCCAATCTATCAAGAAGTTGGATATGTTAGTGCCAACTATCAGGTGAACTTTACCCTCTAGAAAAGCATATGCTTTATTGTTCTTGGCTGTTGATCTGGTCATACAAAAGATGAATAGGAATGAATTACAAGCTGTGCATTACAACAAGCATAGCTATGTAAGCTTTTTCAGCAACTTCAGGGGGGAAACTGCTATAATTTTAAAGCGGCATAACCAACCCATCAACTACCGGTAAAGAACCATAGCCCCACTCAAATCCAGCTGTAGACCCTTAACAACCAGAAAATCTGGCTTGCCCACGGGATTCCAGATTCCAAACAGCACCTGCACGTATAAACCTGTACCAAAAAGACACACTAACTGTACATAGCCAATATTTGGATTGCCCACATGGCAAGCAAAACCAAACAAGAAGCATCAATCTTTCACTTTTTTAATAAAAAATAAACTCCAAAAATGGAGTACATATATCTCCAGCTGGTTCAGTGGATTTCATTTAGGAACTGGGGGATAAGTTTAACAATCAAGCTCCCTGATTAGATTGATTGAGCGTCACTATAAAGCTTTGGTGAAGATGTTAAGGGTACTGGAAGTTTGAACAAAAATTCTTTCTGTCATGAGGTTATCAAGGGTTAAATTCAAGCCTTTTAACGCTCTTTTGATCATCTTTAAGCTTGCATTATCAAAACTAAGTTCAAGAGCTTGTGCCTTGCCATCCAAACGCCACTTAAAGGCTACCAATCATAAGAGAAATCCCTGGCCTATGCACAGGGAGATGTTGAAGTTGATCCCAGCCAGCTAAAGATACTCTTGTGTCATCAATAAAACCAGTCAACCAGCATCTTATTTATCTCATGAGGTAACCTCAAGCCTAACATCAAATAAAAGCCAAAAGGTTGTAGTAAATCAGGTTATCCAGGGAATTAAAGCTATGCACAGAGTGGTCTGGACTTTCAAAAAGCTGCTGAAAGCCCTGGTTTCATCCCAGCAATCTACAGAAGGAAGTTATATTAGGGTACCCAGGCAGGGAAAACTATCAAGTTGAAGCCAAAATATTTTAACTAAGGCATACTAGTATACATATGTATATCTTATCATGCTGTTCTTCTTGAAAAACAACCCTGACCTCAACCTCATCCAGGCCAGATACCAACTAGGCCACCACAGTATCCAAGTATCCAAGAGGATGGCCCAGGTGTAGACCACATGATTATCATCTTAATCCAATCAATCTCTAATCAACGTGGAGATGGGTGGGACAAGTCTTTAGGTACACCCTACAGTCCAGAACCAATGACATTAAACAGAATATCCTTCAAGCTATCTAGGGATTATATAATCTTTATATACTACTAAAAACCAACTTTAACTTGCCAGGGTTGTGGCCCTTAAAAGGGCTATAATGATGCAAGTAATAGAGAGTCCCCTGGCTGAATTCTATGTCTTTGGAAGTTCCCCTAAAATTAGCTTATTCTACCTGGCTTTGATCAGTTACATTGTCAGGTATGCATGATGATCCACATAAAGACCATTCCATAGATACAAAAGTCAACACAGTCCAACTACAAGGCCCTCTATAGCCACTGAAGTTAGGATAACCAAGCCACCAAGGGAACTGTATGAGAGGTGGGGTTCCTGTGCTCTGTCCACCTCCAGCCCATACAGACTACTAGCTTTTAGATATCCTGCTCTACAATATATAACCTATAGTCAGGTCTAAGGGATCAGAAGGACAATGCTGCTATATATCTATCTCTATATAGATGAGACAGGCTTCTTTCTAAGAAGGTTGCTCCTGAACCTTTCCATGAGCTGATACGCCATGTGTCAAACACAGGTACCAGCCAGTGCAAACCTTGCCTTCCCCATAGCCACCCCAATCTCTGCGCCTCTCCCCCCTCATGGTAGAGATCTGTACCCAGGGCTGGATAATGCTGCAGGGGTTGATGGATTTTGGCCTTTAGCCTTTCTAGACTTGCTCATACCACTGGTCAAGGCTTGACTTGCACCAGGAGCCCAAACAGAGTTATCATCCAAAGGGGACACCCACCCCAGAAAAGCCTTTGAATATGATGAGTCTTAAGGCAACTATTGCCTAATACTTTAAATAGGAATGTTGAACTTTATTTAGACCCTATACTGTTAAGGAAGTAAGGTTACCAGGTCCTTCTAAGATTCCAGCCAACATTACATATATGTGATCCATGTGTTACTAACAGCTGCTGGTGCAGTAGCTGTGCTAGATTATCAGAGTTGAACCTGGAAAGGTATTTGAAAGCTGGATAGTACCTTTATCTGGATATGGGATCATATGGCTGGAGTGGATCATTTTAGGAAAAAAGTTGTGTTGCAGCATCTACAATTAATCCTTCTTGGGAAACTAATTTCCTGGGTGACTTGCTTAATGATTCCCTAACTAATTATTAAGTTTGTAGCACTCTTATTATTTGACCATCTATTACGGGATCATACATTATAAATCTTAAAAGAACACTATGTGAATAGACCTTGTGACTTAAGCAGAACACTACTCAGATAAGCTCCATGACTACCATGACATACATAGACAGTATGTGGCTTCCCATGATACTATATAATCCTCAACATTCATATCAAATAAAGTATTGTTCTCTTCTTAATTTTCCTCTTTATCTTGTTTATTATACTTCTAAGAAGTATATACTTGACAGTAGTAGCACATGTATATTATCCACACTTAAATAACTTAAGGGAAATTTTCTCCAAAGAAAAGAACCCAGCAGATGGCACTTTCCACCAACTAGATACAATATGAAAAAGGACAAGACGTCCCAGCAGGATTTATTTTCTTCAACAACATCCTTGTCCCTACCAAACAATACAATTTCTTCAGCACACATGAAGTCCTGAACCCACCTGCAACTCAAATTCCCAAAAGAGCCAGAATACCCAGAATTTTATTCCAATACCTACTGTTACAAAAGTAGTAATATCAATGCCCCAGGCAGGAATCAAACCTGCTCCTAGCCACCAGGCAGGGCTAGTGGGCAGGGGAGATTTGCCCAAACCTGAAATTTTGCTTTTCAAAGCAAATTCAGGTGCAGGAACCATTCCTTCTCTGGCAGAAGCTGCAGGGCTCATTATGGGCCCAAAAGCTACGCCCAAGCCTTAGTGGGTTTGGCTGGGCCTGGGCAAGCTATTTTTAGCTGCCCAGTAAGCCCAGTTCAAGCCCACCCTCCATTAAGTAATTTGGGGTCCCCAATTGGGGACCCCTTTTTTAATAAAGTTCCTTGGCCTCAGGAAAGCCTGTCAAGCCAGCCCAAAAAAGGTGATCAGATTTGAAAACCCCATAACCCCAGAAGCCAAACCTGCTAGAACCAATGGCCAGCCAAGCAAAGATGGACCACCAAAAAGCCAAATAACTGTTCCTGAAAACCCCAAAAAAGACCATGAAGCATCCAACCAAACAGCAGAACCTGAGATGTCAAGCCTTGCTACACAGATAGCACCAGAAGAATGCCCAGAGACACTTGCATGTGATTAAGTATATAAACCAGAAGCACCTGAAAGATTTCTGTATTGTCATCCTTACCAATAAAGTTTTTATGAACCTTTGGTTCACCAATCTGTTTCCCTACATATTTTTGATACATTTCCATCTGCATACACCCAAGCGTCAGTACCATCCACTGGGATAGATAGCCAGACTCCAGTTGACAAAACCAAAGCCTTTGATTACTACAGTCTGCCCAGCGCTCCATTTGGCCCTGTGAATTTCACTGAGTACCCCCCCCCCCCCCCCAAATCCTGACACTAAACCCTGGACCTTGGAAGATTTTCAGTGGTACACCCACCCAAATGCACCCAAGGAACCCTATCAAATTGTCTGTGACGGCAAAGCAATCATCATCTACCCTTTAATCTTCAACGGTAAGTACAACAATCCTGCTGCCTACCTGGTCCCCATGGAGCCACCCCTGACACCCAAACCAACCATCTCTACCCCCACCCACTTCTGACGCCACTGGCCAGAACAGTCAATTCCTGGGGGTGCTTTACCTGGAGTCACAGGATTGATTGACTCCTCCTGGCCAGCAGCTGGGCCTTGGGCTGTGGCTGGGAAGGCCCTTTCCTACCTGTTAAAGTTAGGTCCCATCATTTGGTGGGTCATGCCAGTACCTGCTTCAACTCCTTCCTCACCTACTGGAGCCCCATGGTACTCTTGATATCCTGACACCTACACTCAGCAGAGATTGGAACGTTTGCAGGACTACACCAAGAGAACACCAACCTCTGGATTAATAGCACACAAAGCAAATTTAAACAAGTGGACTACCCTTGCAGACTCTGGGCAAGTAAAGTTGCCCTTTGTGTCACATAACCCCCTCACATTTTGTAAGCAAGTGGCTAGAACAACACCTGTGACCATGCAACAGTCACTATTGAGTATTTAGCCAAATAAATACTCCAAAATATAAAGATGTTCTGTTTTTGCTGTTTATTTCATGTAGATAGGTTTGACTGGAATTCTTCAGATAAAGATTCCTAGAAACTTGGTATCAATTTTTAATAAAAGAATAGAACATGTGTGGTGAGTCAGGCCAGGCTAACTAGTAAAATTGAGGCAAGATTGGCTGAAGCAATCTTGGGGATTAGCCGTCTTGAAAAAAATTTAATTAAATGGGAAGGTTAATTAATAAACCATGGGAATATAATTAATGAGGATTTAATTATATTGTTTAATTGTCTTGACTGTGTCAAGAAGTTTGGTTAAGGTTAACCATAAGTAAACCCCCAAATTTGGTGCTGTATTCTGAGGTGCAGCACAGACACACAACAGGAAATCCTAACCTTAGGATTGGATTGTACTAAGTCTTGGTTAGATGACAGGGAAGGCTATGCAATTACCTTGCGGCCCTGGAAGAATAATCACTACTAGTTGTGGCTAGAGAGAGGCGCAGAAGTACTGAAGACACAAAGACAAAAATGTGAATAGAACTTTTTTATTGGTGAATATGAAATGAAATATATAGTTGTAGGTAATACCACAAAACACTACCAGGACAGTAGGATCACTTACCACCAGCATGAGTGGGGAAAGTGAGTTGCGCAGGATCAAGAAACTGAACAATTGTATTTCCTGATTCAGTCATCAACTCATTTTGAGAGCCAAAAGCAAAAGCAAGAGATTTGTCTTCAACATGGCCCACCAAAGGCAAAATTGACACATGGTGAAAAGTGGTATTCACAACTTTGCCCTCCCCTAGATTAGTCTTAGGGGGGTGGTACTTGCAGAGGAACTTGGCATGCACTTGAGCAAAGGGACAACCACTGGAGAGAAGCTTTACAGTGTATTTGGACCCTCGTTTAAAAGTCACTTCTAAAGGGCCAATCCACAGAGTGTCCAACTTATGTGCACGCCCACCTACTCTGTGTTGGTAGTAAAGAACATGGTCACCAACATCAAATTCAGGCAAGGGGGAGCGTCCAGCATTATCAGGAGAAAGCTCAAGCATCTTAGTTTTGTATGCAGAAGTGTAGGCAGTGGCCTGTATATCAATTATGCAGTTGACTAGATCCTTGATGTGGTTATCAGGATTCATGGCCTTATCAGAGGAAAGCAGGGGGGCCCAAGAGCAATGGGTTAGTAGCCTCTTGCCCATACAGTATAGCAAAAGGGGAGTACCCAGTGATACAATGTTTGCAAAGGAAATACACAAAGAGGGTAGCAGGTAAGTATAGGTCTCAGTTGACAGCGTCAGAGAAAGTGAGCTTCCTCATGATGGAGACCAGTGTTGTGAGAATTGGGGAGCAGGTTAAGAGGAAATAAAACCAAGCTCTCAACCACAATAAAATTGCGGTTTCAGCAACAACCAAAAGATTGCTGCTAACAATTCCTGGGAGGCCAAAGGGGAGAAGGAATCAACTGAACACCAAAAGCAACAGGCAAAACCAGAAGGCCAAATTAAACTAACAAATTTTGAACTTTATTAGAGTAGAGAATGATGAAGTAAGGTCTTTTACAACACTTGCATTCATTAAAGTGATGTGATAGGATTAGGGTGGTAGGTTGAATATCACAAACCAATTGACCAATGATATGAGCAGATACAAATGCATTTCTTGAGGCAGGAAGATCTTGACAAATTTTGAATGGACATAGTTGAAAGGAAAACTGAACCAATTAACATCAGGAATATGCTTTGGATGCAGTTACCACTGCTCCTGGCCGCTCTTGCACATGACATTTAACCAGAGGTGTCTCTTGGGTGGGTTAGGCAGGGGCATCTTCAGAATAATTCTAAAATATTAAATTGATGGCCTTTCTTGGGCTTTTTCAGTAACCTTTCAGATAAATATTCAACCATAATTTGGTAGAAATTCCCAAGCATTTGGCAGGAATTGAAGTGGAGGCCTAAGGGGGAGGCGTAACTTTACAAGTGTTGCTTTGGACGCTCAACTGCCCCATTGGTAGAATAGTTGTAGGGGGCAGAGAAAGACTGGTGAGATCCCAAAGCTTTGACAACAGAGGTTACTAGCTTAGCATTGAAGTTAGTCCCATTATCAGAGATCAAAACTTGAGGACAGTCATGGCGGTAGAAAACATCCTGTAACAGGAAGGCAGCAGTTGTCTTAGCTGTGATGTCCTTTGTAGGGCGAGCCTCTACCCACTTGCTGAAGTGATCAACAGCAATAAGGATAAAGCAACACCCAGAACATGAGCGGTGGAGAGGACCTACCGCGTCTATGCTGACAGTATAAAAAGCTTGTTGAGGGGGAACTAATTTGAACTTGTGGGCAACAGCTCAAGGCCTCTGCAGCTGGCAGTTGTGTCAACTAGCTATGACGTCTGGGATTAGCAGGCAAAGGTTTTCCCAGAAGTAATTCTTCTGAAGCCAGTCAAAAGTCTTAGTGATTCCTTCATGCCCAGTCTCTTTATGAGCTTGCAACACAAACAAGAGGCAAATACTGGGCCGTACATAGGGCAGATACTGATCTTGTACCTTTTTGAAGAGTTCATTGTGTATGAGGGTATCTTCAGATAGCTTGGACAAAGCCAGCCAGACCTCTTCTGTTTTGCTCTCCCAAGAAGAAGGGTATACAATTAGTTTGTACAACCGGTCAGCCTCTGCAGGATATAAAGCAATAATGGGCATCCTGGATAGCCCATTAGCGTTCTGATGTTGAATCCCAGGGCAATGGAGCACAGTGAAGTTGTAACCTTGCAGACTTAGGACCCATCTAGCTAAGCGCTCTTCTGGCTCCTTAAGTTGCTGTAATCATTTAAACAAAGCATGGTCAGTGACAACTGTGAAATGGGTACCATGCACATAGTGGCAGAACTGTTTGACTGCATGCAACACAGCAAGACACTCCTTTTCTGTGACACTATAATTATTGTCATGCTTATTAGACGCAGGAAGTGTAAGCCACAGGATGGTCTACACCCTTATTGTCTAGTTGGGTCAGAATAGCTCCAATAGCAAGATTGCTAGCGTCAGTGTATAGGATGAACTCCTTATCATAGTTGGGATACACTAGGATTGTCTCTTCTTTGAGTTTTTGCTTAAGGGTCTCAAAGGCTTGCTGTTGACTGGCGGTACATTCAAAGAGAACATTACGTAACAGCTGGACTAGAGGCTCACTAGTATTGAGAAAAGTCAGGGATAAACTGTCTATAGTAGCCCATCATCCCTAGAAAGACTTGTACCTCTTGCAGGTTGGTAGACAGAAGCATTTTGTTGATGGCTTAACCTTCTTAGCCATTGGGCAAATCCCTGTCTGGGTTACTTCATGGCCCAAGAATTCAAGATGCTTTTTGAAGAAGGCGCACTTGGAAGATTTTTGTTTGAGGCCAGCATTTTGAATCTTTAGGAACACCTATTTGAGATGAGCCAGATGATTGGTGAATGTTGTGCTGAAAACTGTTATATCATCCAAGTATACTAGGACGCACAACAACTTCAAGTTGCAGAGCTGGGAGTCCATGGCCCTTTGGAAGGTGGCTGGGGCATTGCAGAGCCCTTGCAGCATATGAGTAGGCTCAAAAAGTCCTTCAGATGTAATGAGCGCGGTTTTTGGAAATCCTCTGGCAACAGATCAACTTGCCAGTATCCAGATGCCAGATCCATTGCAGAGAAAAACTTAGAGCCTCCAAGGCGTCGGAGAGTATCACCAATACGTGGCAAGGGGTATAAGTCCTTCTTGGTCAAAGAGTTCAATTGGCGGTATTCTATCACAATACAATGACCTCTATCTTTCTTCTTTAAGATGATTAGTGGATGCCCAAGGACTTTGGAAAGATGCCAGCAGCCCAGCGTCCAGCAGTTGTTTGAGTTCTTTAGATACCTGGGCGTCCTCCACGCAGCTGCGGCAATATGGTTTAGCACGGAAGGGGGGAGCGTTGCCAGTGTCAATTTGATGGATAATACCTTTGGCTAACCCATAGTTGGCACTGTTCTTAGAAAAGATGTCAGGAAATTGGCCTAGCAAGTCTAGCACCTCTTTCTGTTGAACCAGGGACAGTTGTGGAAAGTCATGCGCAGTGAACAAGGATAGGTCTTGGGGTTCATCCTCAGGTAGGTAAAAATCTTGTAATGTGCCAAAGGAATGAAGAGACAGGACATCAGGAGCGCTCAACAACTTGCCATATCTGACAACCTGCCCCCTAGACACGGTCATGGGGAGTGCAGTCAGGTTGGCTACCAACAATTGAACAGGGTCTCTATGGGAGACATCTAGGATTCAAGGACAGAGATAAGGTTTGTTGCATCCTAATGAGGGGGGAGAGTACAACTCCAAGAAGGCTCAGACAGATAGTTCATAGGATATCTGGGAGTCTAAGATGGCCTGGGAGCCAGGGGGGATGGTAACAGCAGACATGGCTAGGAGAGGGATCCCCTCAGACGCAGGACAAGTCATGGGTGGACATTTCATGTTTGAAGAGTGGGTGCAATATTTGAGGTTGAAAACCCCAGTGGGATATTCCAAGGCCCATGTCTTGAGACGTTTCCCAGGAACTTTAACCGGCTATTCAAAGATCAGAGAGACAGTGTATCCCAGAATAGAGAGGTAACCATCTTTCAAGTTGATTATCCCATTATATTCCCTAAGGAATTGAGTTCCAACTAAGAGATTGTAAATCTTGTTTTCCAAGACAACTGCTGGCACAGCTAGGAGAAGCTTGCCAAACCACATGGGTAGAGCAGAGTACGCTTCTATGGCGCGGGTCATGGACAGTCCAGCTGTGCCATACAACTGGGAATAATTGATGTCAGGGGCAAGTTTGAGTTTTTTCACAAGTTTGGAGGAGACAACATTGACTGGCAAGCCAGTGTCTGGAACAGCCTTGATCTTCACTTTTTGGTTGGAGATCTCTACTCAAGTGGTAGTGCAACCAAAGGGTAAAGGCCAGCCAAGATATCTTGAGCCTCTTCTAGCTCCTTATCCCACTTTTCAATCATGCATCTTAATCCTTGGAACTCCTATAAACAGTTTGGAGGAGAGCAAAACAGATACATTCTTGAAGACAGCGTCAGCAACCTTGGCAGCTTCTTCTGACGGCTCCACTAGCACAGGAGACCTCTTAGCCTGAGTGCGGTAAGGGCAAAAGGCAACTTCTTTGGCTTCAGGCAGAGGCTTAGCGGTAGTTGTAGTCTTTCCTAATTGTAACTTAAGGGTACTGTAATGGTTTCAGGAACAGCCAGAACAGAGTACCCATACACATTGGCGTTGTCTGTATCAGAGTCATCCAGGTCAGAGTTGTCAGAGATATTGTAGAATAATAGGAGGATAGGAGGAGCCTCATTATCAGCAGGCTTGGGGTCATATATAGAGGGAGGGATTAAAATAAACTGGGAAGAATTGTCAACTGAGAGCGTCTCTGCCTCTAGGTTGAATGCTCTTTTCCTGCCTGCTCTTTTGGATCAGCCCCTTCAACCCGTGGGTTGGTGCAGACTCAAGAATGGTGACCTATCTGACCACAATTGTGGCAACCTTGGCGTCAAGGAGGATTTTGCAAGTTCATGGTAAGAAAGCAAAGACCACAGGAAGACAAACCAGAGTTAGAAGTAGCTCAACCTTCCCTAACAACTGCTCCAGAAAGGGTAAGGTGAATGTCCTGCAACAGTGTATTTATGCTCTTCATAGAGGAAAGCATAGCTTTATGGGCTTTAAAGTGAAGGCATAGAAGCTGATTAACCTTGAGGGCTTTAGCGCAAGACATGTAAGCTTTATGTGCTTTTAATTGTCTGCTAGTTATCAATTGCTGTCCTTCCATGTAGAATCTATCCGCAAATTCAGCTAGAGTCTCCTTTGGTTTGAAAGCAATGTGCATGAAGGCGTCCTTCTTTACTTCCAGGCTAAGGTCACCACCAAACTTGTCAATCAGAAGCTGCTTCATATCTTCCCACATCTCAATGGTGGGTAGTTCAAGCACCACCACCTCCTGGCAAGTTGGATGTAAACAGGTCATAATATGTTCTTTCTTAACTTTGTCTGATGCTTGTCTCATGGCAGTTTTGTAGCTAGTTAGGAAAGCAGCAATGGTCGAGGTTCTGTGGTTAAAGACTTGCTTAAAGGTAGACTTGAAGTGTGCTTTGGGAGTTGGACCATCATTGTTGCTATTAAGTACGTTTATACGCAGAGAAAACTCTGCTTTGGATTTAGAGGGGGCTGTCTAGCCCATAGTTGGCAAACACTCTCTTCAAGGGTAGTCAGGGTCTCAACAGCGCAGGCACCCGTTTTGATAGCTTGAGTGGTCTGTTGTGCAGTAGCATCTAAGTGTTGACCTTGGGAGGTCACTACTGTGGAGAGCTCAGCCAGTTGAGAAGTAAGGGATAGCCCCACTGAGAGGAAAGGGGCAAACCCATCATTCACAGAGTCAATCAAGTCCTTCATCTCTTGCACTTCTCTATCCAGCTCAGTATGGTCCCTCTTCAACTGATCCACCTTGTTAGCTAGGGCAATTAACCCTAGAACATTGGATTCAAGGGGCTTCTGGTAAGCCCGGGCCAGCAACTATCTTTGTCAACAACCCTAACAGGACTAGCAGCAGTTGCTATCATCTCACGTAGGGCAGCAAGTTCTTGCTGTAGCTCCGCAACTTGAGCAGTCAACTCAAGCACCTGGGGGTCAGGTTGAGGCGCCTCAGAAGGACGTCCTTGACTGCAAGTAGTTGTACGTAGCTCTCAAATAGCATCCCATATTCTCTGTTCTCAATCTGTCAAGTCATCAGAAGGGAGAGAGGGTGAAGCATCTGGCTTGGGTGTGGCTAATTAATTCAATTGACTCTGAAGTTTGGCTATAGCAGCAGCGGTGGCAACTCTCTCTTGACCAAACACTGTATTGAGTTCATTAAGGCTGTTAGCAGCAAAGTCTGCTACCTGCTGTAGTTTCTCAAATGATTATGTGCTGAATGCATTGAGCTGCTGCACAAGTTGTTTGAAGTTGGTGAGATAAGCTTTTAAAGTGGAATTTACTTGAGTTTGCTGGGTTGTTCCAGCCAGTGAAATTTGTGTAGACACTCTCTCACGTATTTGGGGATGGACTTGCGCATTTGTTTGATAGAATTAACCAAAATGGTCATGGAAGTAACAGAGTTGCGCTGATTGTCAGATAACAAGGAAAACAGGGAATGTATCCACTGTTGGTAGGCAGCAAACTGGTCCCAGTGATGAGTAGCTGCTGCTTGTAGAGACAATATTTCTTGGACGTGGAGCCCCAACACCATCTGATGGTGGGCCAAGGAAGGCTGCACAAAGGACAATAGTAAGTGCTCAGCAGAGCCAGCCGCTGAGAGGAGATGCTGTGGAATTGAGGAGCCACAATCAATTCATAGTATTCCACTTGACTGAACTGCATCTGAAGGCAAGGGATGGCTCCTTCACAGGCTATCCCAAGGGTTACCAACATACTTATTCTAAGTCAGGGGTACCCATGGGGTAAGCAACTAGGCAGGGACTATTCCCAAGGTTCAGTACAGTAGGAGTAATAGGCTGGTTGGCAATATCTTTCTCAATAGGAGGGCTAGTAATTTCAGGTGAAGTTGGCTCTTGTATAGGTGGAGGCAAAGGACCTGAAAACGTGGATGCAAAAGGGATAACCGAGGGGCTTACAGCCCCTGTAGTGAGCACTGTTTTTGTTGTGTTCTGAGGCGCAGCATAGATACACAACAGGAAATCCTAACCTTAGGATTGGGTTGTACTAAGTCTTGGTTAGATGACAGGGAAGGCTATGCAATTACCTTGTGGCCCTGGAAGAATAATATCTACTAGTTGTGGCTAGAGAGAGGCGCGGATTTACTGAAGACACAAAGATTAAAATGTGAATAGAACTTAATTTTTATTGGTGAATATGAAATGGAATATATAGTGGTTAGGAATACCACAAAACACTAACAGGATAGTAGGATCACTTGCCACCAACAGAGGGGCAAGTGAGTTGCGCAGGATCAAGAAACCAAACAATTGTATTTCCTGATTCAGTCATCAACTCATTTTGAGAGGAAAAAGCAAAAGCAAGAGATTTGTCTTTTAAAATGGCACACCAAAGGCAAAATTAACACATGGTGAATAGCATTATTCACAACATTTGGGTTAAAAGCTCTGTTTTAGCAAATTTATTAGGTTAGAAGCGCCGCCTGGGAAAGTTCCTGGGCAATGCAGTAGCACCTGGTTCAAGTTTAAAAGGTTTTAATGGGATTTTACCCTGAAAAAATCATTAAATGCAAAGATAAATAAATAAAGGCAATGATGTCTAGGGATTTAGGTTTAATCAGCTGGTTCCCAGTTTGAACGTTGATAGCTGAGTTTTGGAATTTGTATATTACACAGGGTTTTGGCGCTGGGAGCTGAGGAAGCTCCATGCTAAATTAATACATTGAGATGAATGGCGTCAGGTGATTTCTTATCATTGTAGGTTAATTCTCATAGGCTGAGAAAACACAGGAAATCTTTTAAGTAAAGATCTAGTTTTGGAAGACTCAAATGTATAGACCATGTGATATGAATCATAGGTTGATTCAGGAACCGGAGTGGTTTTCAGCCAAATATGCCCCAAAAGGTATATAAACATAAACAGCTAAAATTCAATGAAGATATATTGTCAATTTTGACGCTTCCCCCTAATTTTTTTTATTTATTATGTCTTCTTTGTTATCATTTGAAAGGGCAAAATTTGGAGTAATTTTCATGGAAACCATTGCTTCCAGGAAAGAAGTTCCTACAAGTTTGCTGGAGGAAGCTGTCACAGTAGGTTCCATCATACCAGGAATTATCTGTCCAAGCAAGAAGGCTCAAAAAGCCGGGAAACTTTTATGAAAATTGACCAAGTTAACAGTTTTAATCAAACAGTTGTAGGAAATTGATTACTGCTTTGTAAATCCACTGCCACCTTTGGCTTTGGATTGAACTTTTTTCCCCTGCTGCACCAAAAAAGGGCAAAAATTGCAGCCCAGCCACTCAACTCTCTAGGCAATTTAGTTCATACTGTCAACAAGAGGTTTTATCCTGGCCTACCCTGCAGCCCTCCTGGCTTTGGTAGTTCCCTCTTGGGAAGAAACACTAATTGATTTGAATATTTACTGGCCTGGTGTTGTCCTCTCTTAAAAACAATTAGAAACACCCAATCAAAAGAAGTCACACCAATAACCACAAAATTGATTGAATCTGAAATGATTGAGATGCCTTCCAATCAATCAGGTAAAGCCGCAGAAATTAGCTTGAAACTCTCCAGTTCTCCTGGTTCTGACCTGAAAATTTTATCTCCCATCCAATCAGATCCAATCCCTGTTGTCATGTAACACCTTTCCCTGCAACCCACTCTTTTTTTATACAGCAAGGGGACTTTCAGTCCCCTACTTGTCTATTGCCAATGTCATTAAAGTTTGAAAGTTTGATTGCACTTTATTTTTAAGTACTTTGGCTGTTTGGAACCCTGCTTCTGGTTCCTATCATCTAAATATTAAAGTTTTCAAACCTGGGAACTCTCCTGGACTCTTCAGAAGAGTTCTTGGCATATAGTTGTTTCCTTCTTTTGTTTTTGCTTTCAAAAACTGTGTTTGAATTTAAAATTCTATTCAAAATCCATTACAATTTCTATTATTATCTTGTTTTTTATTTAAGTTTACAGTTTCTGAACCTGCTTTTGCTTGATCAGGTGATTCAAGGCCCCCAAGACAATGCCCAAGCTTTCCACACCTGTCTTGTTGTTTCTTTTTGCCTCTTCCCTGTGGCTGCCCTTGTGGTGTTTTTTCCTATTGCTTGCCAGTTAAAAACTACACCAATCTTTTCTAAATTTCAAGGAGATTGTGACTATGATACTCCCTGTCCTCAAATTTGTTGCTTTTTCTTTGGCCCCATTTTTATTGCTCCTTTGGTTGACCTCACCCAACTTGTGGTCAAAAATCACTTCTTTTGCTTAGCTTGTGGGGGACAACCCATCTAGTCTTCTGAATTTCCAAGTGGCCTCCTCCTCTCTGGAGAGGCTGTGGTGAAGAATTTGACGTACAAAAACCTGTATCTGGATGCAGTTGGTTATGCATCACCCTCCTCTGGGGAGAGAGAATACCAATGCCTCCCCTCCCCATCCGGGAAGAGAGTGACCTGGTCCCCCTTGAGGTGCTTCCTCTCACTCCCTCCTGCGCTCTGTGGTTGATCACTGGCCTTGTGTTGATGGGATTAAACTCTTATTTCCCTCAACTGTCCCCAGTGTCCTCCCTCTGGTCTCCTCTTAGAGCGGCTATCCCAGTCCTTCACTGGTTGGCATCATAGTGGTTTTTTTTGCTGGGATGGGAGCCAAACTTAGTTAGTTTAGCCCCCCTCTCTCACAGGCTGCTCCAGTCTGTCAGCTGAAACCAGTTCCTCCTTGCAAATTGATGTTGATAAATTGGCGTAATTTGAGGGTTACCCAATACAAGCTTGTTAATCAGCATGGTTGTCAGAAATTGGTCACACAAGGGTTCTTTGCAGCCTGGACCAGATACTTACTTGACAATGTGGAAGGAATAGGAGGCCAAGATTCAGGTGGTATTGCTTAGTCAATTTTCTGATATATATTGAATAATTTCCACTGTTTCAACTCTAAGAGTTGAGTCCTCCTAAAATTTTACTCAATAAAAATCATTTATCCCTAGTTCTAATTTACTTTTTTAATTGCATCCTGTGGTTGTTTTGTTACAATATATTCCGTACAATCTCATTCTCAACTGAATCATTTCTGGAAGATGGGGCCCAGCAGTTGGAACTTTGTTGTTGGTGCCGCCCAATGTTAATTTTGCGCCAGCTGATCTTGAAGCCCTCCATTCTGGAAACTGAAAATTGTGTTGCCTCCCAATGTCCAGAATTTCATTCTGAAGATACATTGATGCTGTCTCAGGCCATTTATCTTGGGCTACTTTGGTTAGGATTTATTGTTCTGCTTAATCCTGGTATCACAATTGGAAATTTTACAAAAAGATATCTGAAGCCATGTTGGTGTTTAATCATTAATTCTATGTGGATTTGGGTGGTAATTCCCCATCACTTAGAAACAGCTCCATACTATCCCGCAATTTCCATCACAGAAGCTTGGGCAAGCTTGGAGGTCACCAAGACTGTGCCTGAGGAGTCCTTGGTGGAAGTAAAGGCTGCGTTTGAAGAGTTATACTCCAATTACTTTGCAAAAGAAGGGACTCCCACCCAAGGAAACCAAATCTATGGGTGGGATTCCTGGAACCTGTTAGTAGGATGGGACAAAATCTTACAACAAGTAAAAGCAAAGGTGAATCATGAGATTGAGGCTTTAAGAGGAAGAGAGGAAAAGAGTGTCAGGATCATGGCTTGTTGGCAGGATGATAACAAAGTGTTGTCCCATAAAATTGCTTCCCTGGAGGCAAAGCCCCTCAAAGCTTTGTCACAGGAAGGTAATGACAATAAGAGTCAAGGGCAGGATAATGGTAATTTGGACTGGTTAGACCTGGATCTGTCACAAAACTCTGACCAAAAAGAAAACTGGTAAATAATCAAAGCCTCCTTCCTCAAGAAGTTTGCCATAAAGGATTCCAATGTGGTGATCATGACAGAACTCAGAACTTTCAAAACAACAGGAACAATTGAGGAGTGCATTGCAGCCTTAAAATATCTACATGGCTGAGCTCCAAATACCATCAAATTTGACAAAGCTGTACCACAATTGAACTTCTACAATGGCCTCCTCACACACATTAGACCTCAATTTGACATGACCTGCTGCAAAAACCTCCAAAACGTATTCTTGGAAGGAAAACAAGCTGCTCAAAAGTCCAACAACCTACATGCAACAAAAAAAAGGAAAGTCTCACATCAAAGAAGGACCATTGACCTAACAAGCAGAAAAACTGAGCTAATAACTCCCATCCTTGAGGCAGAATTTATCCCACTAAAGCAAATCTTATGAGCACTGATAACACATCAAGGTGGGAAAGGCTCAGGAGATAGCTTGGGAAAGCTGCTTTCCCCCACTTTGCAAGACTTGTACAGGGATCAAGACATGGACTCAGTTGCCATGATCCAAGTACCTTTCAGCAATTCTATACTGTTTGCCGCCCAAACTAGAAATAAACACCTCACTTATCCTTTCCACTTTTTGAGATATCAGGGTGCATCACTATTTGACACTGGAGCATACCAATCCCTTGTTGACAAGAAATTTGCCAACCTCATGAAACTACCCATGGTTCAAAGTAATTTCAAGAGAGTTATCATGGCAGATAACAGGAGCACTTCAGTCACAAGAGAGGTAAAACCCTTTTGGGCTCAAATAGGAGATTTACAGACTACCCTTAGTGGCCCAATCTGTCAGGGACCCACTTAACAGGGAACAAGTTTCCTAATTGGTGGGCCAAGGCCCCTAAGTTAAGCCCTGCTATTACTGATCCAATGGGTACCATGATCATGGCAAGATGTCCTAGGTGACCCAAGTAGGCAAATCTTCCAAGCATAGAGCCGAATTGACCAAGCATATAATATCTCATCATTTACATTAAAAGGTAGAAGGAGGCATAAGGTCTAACCAGAGCAGGTTTGGCAGGAGGCAGAGTGGACAAGCAACCATAACAAAATTTGCGTCCCCAGTGGCCTGAGGGATACTTAAACCATCCCTGGGCTAAGGATTCCTTTTGATGAGTGTTGTCTGGAGAGGAGTTGTATCAGTCAGTAGTGGGTGTTGGGTTTTCCAAAGTTAACACCACAGACAAGAAGGAAGCTAGAAATCAGAACAGGAATATAATCCCTTTCATGGCTTCAAAAATAAGGTATCAGAAGGTAAGTGATTGGCAGATATGGGATAAAAGTCTTTATTGCTAGAACAATTAAGTTGGATAAGGTTTTCACACTTAAATAGCCTCAAAAATGGAGGCTGGGAAATTTAAGTGGAAATTGGGGGAAATAAGAGGGATTTGCCAATGATTTTCATGAATATCATGGACCAAATTAATACCTGGGTAATATGGGCATTGATGTGGGACTGGAGATGTAATATAAACTTATAGTTAAAGGAGAAGGGACCAAAGCAAGCCACAAGATCATGATAATTTAATTGGTTCAATACTTGAATATCAAGAGAGATGAAGTGCAGAGCCTCAGTTTCATATTCTAACAGTGGATTTGTGAGCAGCAAGGTGATTCCAAGCAGCCAATCAAATGCCAAGCAGTAGGTGACGTTTTCACTTAAGTTACTAACCTTTTTGAATTTGAATTGAAGTGTGAAAGCAAAATTCAATTCAATTGAACAATTATAAATAGGTAAAGTAAGTTAATTATTGATTCTATACTAACAATAGGTGCTTTCTGAAGGTTCTGGGTTTGAGTCTTGTTTAAACCAAGGATAGGAAACAAACTGGTGTCCAGTACTTGGTGGCTGTGTTGCTGTGTGTTTGTCTTGCTATCTATATCAATAAAATTAAAGGAGTCAGGGATTCCTTCCCTGACACAATCATACCAATCCCCAAGGATGCATTTATACTTTATCTAGACTGGATGAGTAAGACCAAGCCTCATTGTAAAGTCACTTCCCCCTTTAGCCCTGGATAGGACAATCTTCCCGCGCCGCACAAAAAAATCTGCTCAGAAGCCAGCCAAGCCCCTCAATTCCCTTGAAGATTTAGCCCACACAATTGATGAGAGATTTGTGTTGACATACCTTTCTCAAGTGGTAAATAATGGCGCTTTGGACTCTGTCCCCACTTGGGAGGAATCCCTAATTAATTTGTATTACCTTCTGGCTTGGGCTTGACCACATTTAAAATTTTTAAGTCCAAACAAACAGGTCGTGCTACTGCTAAACCATTGAATTCCAATCCAACTGGATTGAATGCTGATTTAAATCATTTCAGTAATGTCAGCCAATCAGAGTTGAAGCCGGAAATTATTGCAAACCCCTCCAACTCAATGGATAAGCCCTCACAAAATTTCTCTTCTGGTCAATCAGACTCATCTCCTGGGTCAGGTGATCTTTCAAATTTGAAACCTGTCCCTTAAAGCAAGACAGGGGACTTTTGGTCCCCTGCTTGCTCATTCTTTTCAAAATAAAGTTTTAAAGCTTTCTCTCTTAGAATTTTGGTTCTTTTGGGTCACCTATCTGGCCCTAAAATTCTCTAAGATTTTTATTAAAAGTTTTTCCTTTCCCTACCTTCCCCTTGCCTCCTGGGCCCTTCTGCCATTTCCCAAAGTACCTATCTGTGTTGTCAACGTCAAGGTTAAAGCTTACCTCTTTTGCTTTGAAGAGAAAGACTTGATTTTAAAAATTAATATAGAATTTAATATATTTATCTATTTTAAGTTTAATTTTGTACTTGTTTTGCTTTTGCTTGAGCTTGGGCTTCATATACACCTTATAAAGCTTTCATATACGCTTTTGAAACCATTTGGTCTGTGGTTGCTGCTCCCTATTCTTCTCTGATGTTTAAGAGTCCTTCTGTTTGCTCCTGAGCCTTATGTTCTAAATTTAAGGGTTAAAACAACAGAATTATCTGCATTTTGCTGGGCTTCACTTCCAGACTCTAAACATGTTAGTCCCTCTGTTCAAGTTTGTGGCTTTTACCTTGGCACCAGCCCTGGTGACAATTTGGTCTACCTCTCCAGATCTTTGGGGATGTATTGCTGATTCTTTCCTCCGTGTTGGTTCAAACCCTGATCAGCTCTTAAATATGTTCAAAGATATCCCCGCAGGTGCTCAGGGTATATACATCACTAGTGAGAATGTGGTGAGGAGCCTGATCTGCAATGACCTTGACCTCTCTACCGCCAAAACAGTCTCTGCTACACCCCTCAGTCAGGGCCACCCCACGCTCCTTTCCTCTGAGGACCCGCCTGTCCTGGTTTCAGAGGAAGGCTTGGGCACCCCAGAGCTCACTCCTAAGCGTGCATCCTGGCTGCTTAGCGGAATGATCTTAATGGGTTTGGATTCCTACTTTCCCCGGGTGTCTGCTGTGTCCTCCCTGTGGACACCCCTTTAAGCGGCCATGCCAGTCCTATACTGGATGGCGTCCTGGTGGATCCTCCCTCCAGGATGAGAGCCAAACTTAGTTAGTTTAGCCCCCCTCTCTCACACTCATATCAACTGGGATACCACTACCCTTACCATATAACAAGGTGAGGAGCACCACCATGTTTACCTAACTCATCTTGATACACTTATGAGAGACTATATATTCATAAAAATTATGGAAACAGAAGAAGAAAAAGACCCTAGATAAATTGATTAACACTTGTCTCTATGAGATTATCCATTTTAAAAGTAAAGATACCTCATGTGAAAAAGACCCAATCCAAGCACAGTTAGTCAGAATTTCCTTCTGTTTTCCAAGAAATGTTACTAGGGCTGCTGCCTGACTGTGGCATCTAATATCAAATTGACCTAAAAGAAAGTGTACCAGAATCACAACCTATTTATAGCCTGACGCCACAAGAAGATAACCCAATAAAGGCCTATCTAGATGAAGCCCTTGAAAAAGGGCTCATCTAACCTTCAAAATTAACTTTTGGTATGGCTGTCTTTTTTAAAAAAGAAAGATGGAGGCCTCTCCCCTGGTCACAGACTACAGGGCGCTCAACAAGGTGACAATTAAGAACAGGTATCCCCTTGTGAGGTATCCAGGTCAAACCAGTCAAACTTGCCATTATCATTTCCTGACTTACTCTTGCTACTGGAACCTTAATGGGATAAAGCTTCAGCAAGCTTTACCTCCAAGGAGGCGGTTTTCTGTGACAATACTTTATTGTCATCACACCATCTGGCCATAATCTCAAAGCTTTCCCCCCTTGCCTTGAGAGCTTCAATCTCTTGGTTTGCTTCATGTTCTGCCTGTTGCAATATCTCATTGAACCCTAACAGCAAGTTCCACAAATCCCAGGCGCAAATCATATTCCTTGTACAGGGGTTCCTTCCTTGGAAAAATAGTCTATATAAAATTCTTTGAAAGCTGCTTTGAACTCTGCTAATGACTCCTTGGGCAAAGTCTTTGTGTCAAAACAGCAGGCTTGGCCTACCAATAAGGTTTCAACTAAACAGGTTTGTGACCTGCAACCCAACTTCCCAATGACCTGTAGCCAAACAAGGAAGTCAACTCAAATTTACAAATCCTGCAACATGAACAGATTATGATCCCCTACAACAAATACCTCAATTCAGAAAATGACTCATTATTAGGATCAAGCCACTCTGTTCACCATCCCACTTTGTGATCAACGCTATCATGTTCCTGTTATCCTGGATTCACATTGACTATATAATCAGTCTCTCTTAATAAAAAATTTTATCTAGTTTCTAAATATTTTCCTCTTGTAACTCTGCTAAAACAGCGTGGTCAAAACATTGGTAGAAGAAGTAAGTTCTACATCCTAATCTATCCCCCAAAATTCTGCCTGTTGCCTGTACTTGCTGCAGTCAAAAAATCCTCAATAAAATCATGTCTGGCCTCCCAGTAGACTGGACAACGTACATACCTGGTGCTGAGATACCTTATTGTTGTGTCCTCTACCAAAACATGGTGATTCCACTCCCTGCGTTCAATGCCCTGCCTGCCCAAGGGTTCTTCTAGGATCCCTCCGCCATGCCTTGAGCAACTGACAAAAATATCATGCCAGCCTATGTAGCCCAGAGACTTTGAAGCGCGGCCCTGGGATCCTTTGCTGGGGTCAACAACAATAACGCCGCAGCATGGATCCAATCTACCAAAAGCAAGCTGGCCATAAATGGAATGCCTGCAATAATTTTGGATTGCAGAGATCTCCATTCAACTGACTCATTACACTGGCACCTGGTGCAACAAACAGCATGAAGAACACACTGAGAAGGATTGGGACACTTTTAAACAAGACTTCTTGGCAAGGTTTGTGCTTAAAGACACCGCTCTCATGATCATATGTCAAGTAAAGAAACTGACCCAGACAGGCACTGTGAAAGAGCTTACCCGTGCCTACAAGGAACTCTGCCTACACACACCCTCTGATATGGTTTTTGACACCCCAGCCACACACCTCATGTACTACAACGCCCTCATATTGCACGTAATGATACATGTGAACCTGGACCAAATGACCAATTTACAGAGCCTGTATCACAAAGCAGAGAAGGAAGAGCAAACATCAACAACCTTCACAAGGTGCAGACTGGAAAGAGAGAAAGAATCAAGGATTCTCACCCAGCCAGGAACTCCAATTGCCACCCTCCTGGGAACAACAACAACTCAAACCATAAACCTGCAGGTTTGAATGGGCACAGAAACAGGAACCATGGTCAGTCAAATCATACCCATTTCCGTATCACTGCCACTCAAGACAATCACAGCAAGGGAAAAGCACAGGGAGAGCATTAAACGAGCCAAGCTCTCTCTGCACATCTTCTGATTTTCCCAACAATGAGTATTGCCCCAAGGACGTGGGCCAATGCCCAATGATCCAAGTGTCTTCATAAGACCCAGTACTTTACACCATCACCAGGCATCCCAATAAACTGATGTCCTACCCTTTCTGCTTTTGAAGTTACATAGGCTCAAAACTCCTGGACTCAGGCACAGACCAAACCCTAGTCAACAGCAGCTTTGTAGACAAGTTCAAGCTGACCACTAATTCTTTGTGGATTAAAAACATGGTCTTAGCCAATGAACATCACATTGCTGTGACAAAGGAAATGGCTTCCTTCTCCATTATGCTAGAAAACCTGCACTCCACCATCCAGGGACCTGTCATTGACTTTCCAGAGTTTGATATTGTATTGGGGCTGGATTAACTACAAAAGAATAATCCCCACATAGACTGGGAGACTTCAGTATTGATCATCAAGTGTGAAGGCGTCAATCACCAGATCTACCCTGACTCAGTGAACCAACTCCTGCACAACCACGTTTTAGTACGCATTAATGAAGTCCTGGAAAAAAGGAGAACCTCAAGGCAATTGACTGGGAATCCTTCAAGTACAAGATCATACACTTTGAGGATCACAAGGATACCACCACGCCTCAGGATGATGAAATTGTGGCCCGCCATCCAGAAAAATTCAAAGAGACTCTACCAGGTCTGCCATCAGAAAAACACATACAGCACTCAATCCAACTCAGGGGAGCTGTACCCAAGGCGCAACCCATCTGCTGTCTTACCCCAAATGAGGACAACACACTGTGCAATTACCTCAAAGAGGTATTGGAAAAAGGAGTTATCCTCCCCTCACATTCTCCCTTTGGTGCTTCTGTTGTATTCTTTGTGGAAAAGAAGGAAAGGAATCTTCAACTTGTTTTGGATTATTGAGCCCTAAACAAAGTTACCATAAAAAATTACTACCCACTCCTGCTTATTGACAATATCTTCAACCCCTTGGGCAGGGCAACTGTCTTCTCCAAGATTCTTCTGACAGCACGCTAAAACCAGATTTGTATCAAGGAGGAAGATATACCCAAAACAATCTTTTGCACAAAATACGGATCATACAAGTGTGTAGTGCTCAACTTTGGAATGACAAACACCCCATCAACCTTTATGACCTTTATGAACAAGGTGTTTATCCCCACATTGTTAAGCACGCCTTAGTGTACCTGGACAAAATTATTGTCTACAGTCCCTTGGTAGAATAACACCATAAGGATTTTGAGACAGTCTTTGCTACCCTGGCACAACATAAGCTGCTAGCCAAGCCCTCCAAATGTCAGTTCTTCTGCAAACAGCTACCCTTCCTGGGCATGTGGTGTCAAAAGACAATACCAAACCTGACAATCAGAAGATTCAATCCATCTGCAAGATGCCACTGCCAAAAGACAAGTGCAAGCTCTGTATTTTCCTGGGGACAGTTGCCTATGTCTGATAATTCATCCCCAACTGTGGCGTCTTAACAGCACTCTTATCAGCCATAACTGGTGTCAAATCTAAACTTGTATGGACCCACAAAAAACCTCTGTTTCCAATGTTTAAAGGAGAAATTGACAACCATCCCCATCCTCAAATACCCCAAGCGGGAAGAAAATTACCAGATGGAGACCAACGCCTCAAATGCTTCCATTGGAGTTGTACTTAGAATAAAAACAGATAACGGTGAATTCCTACCTGTGGCCAACAAGTTCTGCAAGTTAACTGATGGCAAGTGCCGCTACCCAATCCACAATAAGGAGGTACTGGCCATCATCTATTGCCTTGTAAAATAATGCTGCTACCTTGAGCATCAAGAAGAATTCACTGCCCTAACTGATCATAAGTCCCTCATTTACTTCAAAACCCAGGCCAACTTGTCCAGGCGTCAAGATCACTGGATGGAGTTTCTCAAAAGGTTTAACATGATCATCCAATACAAACCAGGACCCAAACTTTCCATGGCAGATACACTCTCTTGGCTGTACATTAGAGCCACAAGAAGTGAGAACAGCCTGGACCCATACTGGCCCCTCCTGGTACTCTGAACCAAGGACAAAGGCTTCCCCCAGGCACCACTGACATCACCGAGGAGACAATCATTAAGAATGAACACCTCCTCACAGACGTATATGGGACACTACATTGGAAAATGACCAACAGGAGCACTATTCTGTATATACCCACACTACAAAGGTTCAATACCATCCTGTGCTATCACAGGGATTTAGGCCACACAAAAAGCCACAATCTTTACAAATTCCTTAAACACAAAGCATGGTGGCCAACCCTATACTGGGATGTCCAGGAAGATCTATAGCAATGCAAAGTATGTGAAATTTTTTTGTAAAGCAACCCCCTCCTAAGTCTGTACTGTCTATTTGTTCACAACTACCCTTCAAAGTGTGGGCCCTAGATATTGTAGGACCTGTCAAGGATCTGGATGTACAAGTATTCTGGCTACTGCCAACCTACTTAACATCTAGCCATTGCCCGATTTAGTCCCCTTCCAATATACTGTTTGACATACCAAGAATGGTAACCAAGCAATATCACCTGACCTTCCAAGTATCTAGTGGCTCAAACCCATCTAGCACATGACCAACCCCTAGGTTTGATCCAACTAATGTCCGCCACAGCCAAGTCTATATAAGTCTAAAGTATTATCCAATAAAATATACTTCTCTTCTTTCTTAATTTCATATCTGAAGCTTCCCCAAAAGGCGCTCCTTATCAGACCCATGCCAGGAAAGCACAAAAAATAATACATCATTGCTGCCATTGATTTTGCCACTTGCTGACCAGTGGCGCAAGCAGTGAAAACTCACACAGGTGATGACATACAAAGCTTCATAGGCAAAGAAATTATTAGCAAGTTTGGAAACCAGAACTCCTGATAACCAACATAGGCAAAGAATTGACCTCTGAAGATACCAAATATACCTCACCAAGAATGGGGCCAAGAATACAGTACCAACATCATACCATCTTCAGGCCCATGGATGAGTTAAGCAGCTAAATGACAGCTTAGTGCAGGCCCTTGCCAAGCTCATTGTTGGGAGACCTGAGGACTGGCATAAGCAACTAACAAGTGTACTTCTTGTGTGCTGCACCTGAGTGAACAGTTCACCAGGAAGAGCCTCTTTGAACTTGTATATTGCACTCAGCCTAATATCATCCAAGCCCTCACAGGATTAAAGTTGGAAATACTTAGCAAGTTTTCCCCTTATTCAGCACCCCAAGTGGTACAAGCTAACAGTGATAAGCTGGAAAAGGAAGAGAAAAATTGTAAAACATGTTTGTTCTTATCCAAGCCAGACACAAGGTCTAGGACAAGGTCTGGGTAATGAACACAGACAAGAGCAACCTGCAGCATGAGAAAGTGGGCCCTGCTATCATACTGAAGGTAAACAAAAACAACACTTACCTGATACAAGGACTTGGTAAACACAAACAGGACAAAGTCCTACACCATGAATAATTACAGCCCTGTAAAGCACAACAGAGGCAACAGGGGCCGCACTACCCACAACCAAGCAGCAACTAGTCCAGTTGCACCAAGCTCCTGACAACCTCCCTGATGATCTCCCTCCAGAAGAGGCCAATCTTCAGTTGGGGGTATCAAAACAGCAGGGGCAACCTTCTAATAAGGTTTTGACTAAACGGGTTTGTGACCTGCAAACCAACTTCCCAGTGATCTGTAGCCAAAAGTGAAAGTCAACTCAATTTTTCAAATACAGCAACACAACCAAACAATGATCCCTCCATGGTGGATAGCTCAATTTAGCGCTTGACTCATTACAAGTATCAAGCCACCCCATTTACCATCCAGCTGTGTGATCAACACAATCATGTTCCTGTTATCCCTAATTCACAATAACTATATAATATCTATCTCTCAATAAAGAATATTATCTAGTTTTTTTCTATTTTTTCCCTTGTAACTCTGCTGGAAAAGCACAGTTACAACAATATAATGCATAAATTTTAAAGCTTTTTAGTATGTAGAAATAGTGTATTTCCATGTAGCATAAGTATGAAAAGCTTTGGAGTTTGAATGAAACTTCTCGGTTAAAATGGCGTATTTGAGGTGTAGTGATCAAGATGCCATAGCTCAAAAGCATGCGGAATCCGCACATTTTTATTTCAAAATAAGAAATCCACATTGGAGCTACCACAGCCAGGTAAAAAGTAAATCTTGAAGACTAGCTTATAAAACTGGGGTTAAAAAGTACCCAGTTGTTTAGAGAAGGCAAAAATGCATATTTACAAAGTTTCAGTGAATTTCTTACATTTTTTACTTAAGTGTTTTTTAATGTGAAATAATACTTTTCAAAAGTGGAAAGCCAGAATTTCAATAAGGGAATTGATATAGAGTAGAGTAGCACCATAAATAATTTTCCCTTATGTCAAAACAGCAGGCTTGACCTGCCAGCAAAGTTCCAAACAAGCGGGTTTGTGACCTGCAATCCAATTACCTGGCCACTCAAAGCCAGACTAGGAAGTCAACTCAAATTACCAAATCCAACAACATGAACAGATGATGATCCCTTATGGTGAATACCTTGTTTTGACACTTGACTCATTACCAGGATCAAGCCACCCCATTTGCCACCCAGCCGTGTGATCAACACAATCATGCTCCTGTTATCCTTGATTTGCATTGACTATATAATCACTATCTCTCAATAAAGATTATTATCTAGCTTCTAAATATTTTCCCCTTGTAACTCTGCTAAAACATCACAGTTAAAACACTTATTTTCCCCTATCCATTATGTGTATCAAATTAATTAGCTGATATGAAACCTGGTGGAATTTGAAGTGACATAAATTGAAATGATGTAATCACCACTTTTCATATTAAAATCACTAATAAAATATTCTATCAAGAACAACCTTATCACTGTATCCATGTATTGAAAAATTATAAATTACATATAGCAAAAGTGATTTTTTACCCAGCAATGATAATCAGCAATATGACTGTCTTAGTGGTGTTGTTTTAGGTTGTTCTTACTATAAACATCTTGGATTAATACTATGTGAACATCTTCTGACATTATACAAAAACCTTTGATTTAGTGTTGTCATAAGATTAAATCAATGTATGATACTTAGTGTTTTTTGCATTAGGGCTAGTGAATTGTAAAAAAATAAAATATAATAAAATATTTAAAATTCACTTATTATATTATGGCATCTCAAAAATAAACCATCTTGATTTCCTCATTTTGAGTCAAATTAATTAAACCTTATTCTACTAACTTTATTTACAAGTGAAATTTCTTAGTGTAAGACATGTTTATGCCATCTCCAATTTTTGTCATCTCAATTTAAACTATCTTGAAATAAATTCAAGATGGCATATTTTGAGATAGTTTTCTACCTAAAATTTATGTAATGATCACCTATATTATTTCTCTTGCTTAAAATTTTCATTAAGATTTGTGTTTAAATAGTATTTATTTATTGCTACTGACATTATTGTATCTGATTAAAATATATTTTTATAACCCAGCCAAAATTTTACCCTTAAAGGACAAAAGTAGTTATTTTCCAATTGATAACGGTTTGGTGTGATTTAGGAGACAATACAGAAAGGGTGTTCTAGATGGCAGAAACTAATTTTATCAATAAAAATGTATGAAGCTTTATCAATCACTTGATTTCATTAGGCATTCAATGATTTGTGCTTTAATGAAAACATTTAATTATTGTTGAAGTGATATGGAATTAATGAAACAGTATATATTATATTTTATGTAGTCTGAAGGTTAAGAAAGTGATCCATTCTAGTGGGTCACTTTTGAAATTGAATAAGGATTTAAAATCAAGTTGAGTCATTTTGATTGTACAATATTTACGCTGTCAAATTTAGCATTTGTAAAAGTTAACTTTTTTAGTTAAATTGTGCTTATCTAGTTTATTAATATTGATATCCAGGTTTAAATTAAATTTTCTGTCATTATTAACAAGGGATATGCCAAAATACAGCAAGGAAGAGAGTAAGGTGTATGTAAATTTATTGAGAATATTAATACCAACTTTGTCGCTTAAGAAAGCATATGTAATTTGGTTTATTGAAGCAGATCTGAGATAAAATCTTAAAAGCTTACTTATTCGAGGTCATTTCCTTAGATTATCATCTAAAATTTGTATCGAAATTACTAAAATTAAAAAAAATCCCTTTAAAAGTCAAATAATATCTAAGCAATAAATTACACAAAATTGATATCATAACACAGCTATGTCATCTTATCTACTTCATGACAATTTATCGGAAAGTATTTACCATTTGATTGGCTGGATTTGCTTGGCATCGATATTCTTGATTTTTTAAGTTTATGGGATATTTATTTAAAATCATTCGCATTTCGTCAAGTGTCAGTAGTTGCTAAGCAGCATGACGATTGTTTGACATTAGGTGTTGAGAGCCAAATGTAACACTACCCAATGGATTGACGTAATAAGGCGATATAAAAAATTTAGAACAAATCAAAAGCTAAATAAATTATGCTCAGCTTGGATCCAAAATGCTATATTTTAGGTTTGAATAATCTTCAACTTCTGTTGCCTTGCCAGCCTTTCTTGTGCTGCTCTCGTCCGCCTGGTCCGCTTCCCGGTTGGTTTGGTACATCCAGATTTGCTATACTTACTAACGATTTTAATTGTTTTGGTATCTTAAGGGGCCTGGAATCCTTGTGATTCTAGGTTCTCTTAGTGTCTTGTTTGGCTCTTGTGTCCTTGTGTTTCGGGTGTCCCTGTGTTTCTAGTTCCGGTGTGTGGGTCATTCTCGCGTGTTTCTGTTTCCTGTGTGTGCTTCATTCTCGTGTGGTTCTGTTTCTTGTGTGGTTCATTCTCGTATGGTTCTGTTTCCTGTGTGCCCTAGTTTCCTGTGCTCGTGGGTGTCCCACCAAGTAGCAGAATGCTTGCTGCTAGAGTACCGTTTAATGCTGCGGAAACAAACAGGCTCTGTTGTATTCGCTTGCCTAATGGAGATAAATATAATTACCTACTCCAGCGGTGGCTGTTTAGCCAAGTGTCGTTTTTTGCTTGTGGCAGACTTCAATACTTACATGTATATATCTTGGCCTTCAAGAAATTCACTTGCTAAAAAATGCCTATACCAAGACAATGGTCCTAAAAGTAGCCCACTAACTTCATCTCGTCCTTCTGTCAGTATGGCTACTTTACTGCTTGGCTGCTTACCTAATTGACACATATCCCTGGCTTAGAACGATTTCCTCTCGAGCAAGTAGATTATCATATAAATAAAATACCAAATTTAACTTCTCGACTATTTAATTATTTCTTATTATTTTTTAATAGCTAAAGCTTAATTCCATAACAGTTTTAAAAGTAAGAGTGATTTGATAAAATCTTTTCTACCTATTGTTACAAATCAAATAAAGAATAAATTATCCCGAATTATTCAAATAATTTGAATTGCTAAATTAAAGTGTGGTTGCTTTTTATTGGCTTTTATCCAAGCTATAAAATCTCGTAATGAGGTTTAATTATGTATTATGTGTAAAATAATTATCTAATAAATATTTGGTATCCTTTAGAACCACCTTTATAGCCATGTTTATTTACTAATTTTCTTTACAAATACAGAGTTTGATTACCAAATTGCTTTTTAGACAAAATAATATTTTATTTCATATACTGGCTGCAATTAATAAGTCTTCGCTTTAGTTGATCAAGAAAATTAAATTTATCCAAATAGAAAAGGATGTCTTTTATTTTGTTGAGTGTAATATCCCAAATCACGATGATTATTTTGCCCTGTATTAAATAAAGTTTTATTGCACAAAAATAAATTACAAAAATATTTAAGCAGAGGAATTAATATATATAAAAGTGAGTCTGTCTGTAATGTCGCCTCAAGTAGGCTCAAGCCGTAAGGGATTTGACTGAATTGATTTTAGTTAAATTTCATTTTAAAAGTTGATTGTTAAGCCACAAGCTCAATTTGGCTCATCCTTACATTCAATCCCTTACATGTATCTTTGAGAGTACACAGATTGAATTCAGTGAAGTGTGGTCTAAATCATGTTGAACTGAAATATAAGCCACTCGAACTTTAATAAATTTATATTTGATTACTTGCATTTTAAATTAGTGGCTGACACCATTCAACCATATCAAATTGGCTTATCTTTCTAAATTACCCGACTCTAGAATGGGTGGATTAAAATTAGAAAAGAAGCAGCAATTGTTTGAGATCCTTTTATATGATTGGATGGTTATGCTCTGTGCTGACGATAAAATTGATGATGAAAAGAGAGCTTGGTCAATGTAAAACAATACAGTTTAAATTATAAATATAAATAATAGTTTTAACAAGTAGATGGTTGGCTTGGACATTTCAAAATTCTTATCATTCAAGTGAAATAATAGAATATTCCAATTGGCTGCATCACCTGATCCAAGTGGCTGCATATTATTTCAGAGTAAACTTTGCTTGACACAGCTTCATCCCAAAAGAACATCAGTGGAGTAAACTAACTATGATAAAATTATGTTTCCATATGATGATTTTCATGAAATTTAGAGGACGTAGATCAATTTTTCAGATGATTCCAATCAAAATGGTACCAAACATGATAGCTCTAGCTGCTCTAGATGCTGAGATATATAGTTAAGCGCTGGAATCGGGTTCACGTCATAATCAAAGGCTCGGACTCGATTTGCTATTATCTAAATTTACTTTTAATACACACTACAAAAACTAAAATCAATGTATCTCAGTGAATACTAAGCTGATTTTGATGTCCAATAGCTTATTTAAAAGCTGCAGATCAGCTCTACATTTTGAAGGGATTTTAAAACAAATACCAAGTTTAAAATAATTAGTTTAGCCTTACTAAACTTAATAGTGATACTATACTTATTTAGGTTTAGTTTTTATTTATACTTGGAAGTACAATTTTAATTTTAAATTTAAATAAAATATAATTGAAACTACATTTTAATAAAGCAATTAATTTTTTTTAAATTAAACACGTGATAAGTACTCCAAGCCTAAAAACACAATAAAATATATTTAATTGATTTATTAAATTCAACTTTAATTCTGTCCTTGGACGGGGCAACCACCTAGTAAACTATAACTTGGATTTATTTTAGATTTTATAATGGGTTTAAACTTATTTTTTCATCACAAAACTAAATCACTACAAAGGTTTGAAATATAAAATCACTTAAAACATTTTTTATAAAATATTATTGCGTGCTGTAATATTTAAAAGGGATCAATATAGTGGTGCTACTTTTATTTAAAAAACTACCTCCCTTTCAATTAACATCCTTATTGTAAGGAGCTCTATTCCTTTCTCCCCAATTATTGCTCAATGTAATAAAAACCAATCATTAAATTGCAAGACAATAGCATTCTTGAGCCTTCTAATAGAGAAAAAAACAACAATACAGATACAGAACCTCACACAGATTCAACATTTTTAAATGTAAAAAGATTGAGCCATAAATTTTAAATAATAACAGAAACAAAATTGAATTACCTTAGATCAAATGTAACTAACTTTTTGTATACAGAATTCACTCCAAAAGTGAATCAATCATGCAAACCCGCGGAAAACATATAAAATATACTTTAAATGCAGTCCAAACCAGACATGAGACTGATAAAAAAATGCAGTCAATTGGAGAGTCAGCAGCATAATTTTCAAAGCATAAAATATTCTCAAATAAAAGTATGGAACCAATAAGATGAATATTAACTGCATAAAAAAGCCCTGGACTCAAATGTAAATGTAAATGTAAATGACCAATAAAGCCACCTCTCCAAACCAGGTTTGAACTGCATGACTTCCAACACCCATAATCTCTCTATTAGCCTACATCCAGGCTGCAGCTTGCTGCAGTCCTGTCAATATCCATCATTTCTAAACAAAACTTGAAAACTGAAATGGTAAATCAAATTTGCACCCCAATTTCTTTTATCAGTATATAATATGCTGTCTCTTTTGAGAGTAAATGCTCTAACAATTTTATTTTTCTATTCTCAACAATAAATTCTATAGCTTCTTAAAGATTATTAGATTTTTTATTGTGAGTTATTCTTTAATCATCAATCCTGTCAACATTATTTGGACTATAATACTCTGCCTCCTGTTAATATCAGGAAACATTTTAACTGTGCTTAGTTAGCAGAGTTACAAGGGGAAAATTATTGGAAACTAGATAATTTATTTATTGTAATATGAGATATTATATGGTTTGAGTAAATCCTTTATGGGGCAATATAACCTCTGATCACTTGCTTAGATATGTAGGGGTAGCTTGATCCTACTGATGGGTTGGGCGCTCAATTGAGTGTGCTCTGGATTTGGATTACGGGCAGTTTGTGTTCCCTTGTTTGGAAAATTGAGTTGCTTTCACATTTGGTTTCAAGTGCCAGGATATTTGAATCAAGGGATAAGGGGTCTTTTGTGCGGGTCTTTGCCAGGGAAATTAACTCCACAGCTTCAATACTAACACCAATGTAAATTATCATAATACTGATCCTACTCCCATCAAATCACCTTCAGACTCATTTTGGTATTATTTTGGCCCAAATTGCTTACATTATTCTTTTATTTAAAGAATCTGAATCTCACATATAATCCATCTAATTATGTATAGTAATTCTTAGGTTATACAAGTTGTTGTGATCTGAGGCGCAGCACAGAGTCACAACGGGAAATCCTAACCTTAGGATTAGATTTGTACTAAGTCTTGGTTAGGATGGCAGGGAAGGCTATGCAATTACCGTCATGAATACTGCTATTCACCATGTATTAATTTTGCCTTTGGTGGGCCATTCCAAAGACAAATCTCTTGCTTTTGCTTTTGCCTCTCAAAATGAGTTGATGACTGAATCAGGAAATAAAATTGTTCAGTTTCTTGATCCTGCGCAACTCACTCTCCCCACTCATGCTGGTGGCAAGTGATCCTACTGTCCTGGTAGTGTTTTGTGGTATTCCTAACCACTATATATTCCATTGCACATTCACCAATAAAAATTAAGTTCTATTCACATTTTTGTTGTTGTGTCTTCAGTACTTCCGCGCTTCTCTCTAGCCACAACTAGTAGAGATTATTCTTCCAGGGCCGCAAGGTAATTGCATAGCCTTTCCTGTCATCTAACCAATACTTAGTACAAATCCAATCCTAAGGTTAGGATTTCCTGTTGTGTATCTGTGCTGCTCCTCAGAACACAACAAAAACGGTGCTCACTACAGAGGCTGTAAGCTCCTTGGTTATCCCTTTCACATCCACGTTTTCAGGTCCTTTGCCTCTGCCTATACAAGAGTCAACTTCACCTGAAATTACTAGCTCTCCTATTGAGGAAAATATTGCCAACCAGCCTATTACCCCTAATGTACTGAACCTCGGGAATGGTCCCTGCCTAGCTGCTTACCCCATGGGTACCCCTGACTTAGAATAAGTCATGTTGGTAGCCCTTGGGATAGCCTGTGAAGGAGCCATCCCTCACCTTCAGCTGCAGTTCAGTTGGTCTGAATACTACAAATTGATTGTAGCTCCTCAATTTCCACAGCATCTTCTCTCAGCGGTTGACTCCGCTGAACACTTACTATTGTCCTTTGTGCAGCCTGCCTTGGCCCACCATCAAATGGTGTTGGGGCTCCATGTCCAAGAAATCTCGTCCCTACAAGCAGCGGTTACTCATCACTGGGACCAGTTTGCTGCCTACCAACAGTGGACCCATTCCCAGTTTTCCTTGGTATCTAACAATCAGCGCAACTCTGTTACCTCTCAGACCTGTTTGGTTAACTCTATCAAACAAATGTGCCAGTCCATCCCCAAATATGTGAGAGAGCGTCTACACAAGTTTCACCAGCTAGAACAACCCTGGAAAACTCAAGTAGATTCCAATTTAAACGCTTATCTCACCAACTTTGAACAACTTGTGCAACAGCTCAATGCATTTAGCATGTATTCATTTGAGCAACTACATCAGGTAGCAGACTTTGCTGCTAATGGCCTTAATAAACTCAGTGCGGCGTTTGATCAAGAGAGAGCTGCCACCGCTGCTGCTATAGCCAAACTCCAGAGTCAAGTGAATGAATTAGCTACACCCAAGCCAGATGTTCTGCCCTCTCCCCCTTCTGATGACTTGGCAGATTGAGAGCAGAGAATATGGGACGCTATTTGAGAGCTACATATGACTACTTGTAGTCAAGGATGTCCTACTGAGGCTTCTCAACCTGACCCCCAGGTGCTTGAGTTGACTGCTCAAGTTGCGGAGCTACAGCAAGAACTTGCTGCCCTACGTGAGATGATGGCAACTGCTGCTAGTCCAGTTGGGGTTGTTGACAAAGATGGTTGCTGCCCTGACTTACCAGGAGCCCCTTGAATTCAATGTGCTAGGGAATTAATTGCCCTAGCTAACGGGGTGGACCAATTGAAGTGGGACCATACTAAACTGGATAGAGATGTACAAGAGATTAATGACTTGATTGACTCTGTGAATGATGGGTTTGCCCCTTGCCTCTCAGTGGGGCCATCCCTTACTTCTTGACTGGCTGAGCTCTCCACAATAGTGACTACCCAAGGTCAACGCTTAGATGCTACTGCACAACAGACCACTCAAGCTGTCAATACAGGTGCCCGCACTGTTAAGACCCTGACTACCCTTGAAGAGAGTATTTGTCAGCTATGGGCTAGACAGCCCCCTCTGAATCCAAAGCAGAATTTCCCCTGCATATAAACGTACTCAATAGCAACAATGGTTGTCCAACTCCTGAAGCACACTTCTAAGCCTACCTTTAAGCAAGTCTTTAACCACAGAACCTCAACCATTGCTGCTTTCCTAACTATCTACAAAACTGCAATGAGACAAGCATCAGGTAAGGTTAAGAAAGAACAAATTCTGACCTGTTTACATTCAACTTTCCAGGAGGTGGTGGTGCCTGAACTACCCATCATTGAGACATGGGAAGATATGAAGCAGCTTCTGATTGACAAGTTTGGTGGTGACCTTAGCCTGGAAGTTAAAAAGGATGCTTTTATGCATATTGCTTTCAAGCCTAAAGAGACACTAGCTGAGTTTGCAGACAGATTCTACATGGAAGGACAGCAACTGATAACAAGAAGACAATTGACAGCCCATGAAGCTTACATGGCTTGCGCTCAAGCTCTCAAGGTTAACCATCTTCTGTGCCTTCACTTCAAAGCCCATAAGGTTATGCTTTCCTCCATGAAGAGCATAAAGACACTGTTGCAGGACATGTACCTTAACCATTATGGAGCAGTTGTTAGGGAAGGTTGAGCTACTTCTAACTCTGGTTCATCTTCCTGTGGTCCTTGCATTCTTACCACAAACTTGCAAAATCCTCCTCAGCACCAGATTTGCCACAACTGTGGTCATATAGGTCACCATTCTTGAGTCTGCACCAACCCACGGGTTGAAGGAGCTGATCCAAAAGAGCAGGCAGGAAAAGAGCAGTCAACCTAGAGGCAGAGACGCTCTCGGTTGACAATTCTTCCCAGTCTCTTTAAAAACCCTCCCTCTATATCTGACTCTGAGCCTGCTGATAATGAGGCTCCTCCTATTCTCCTCTTGTTTCACAATATCTCTGACAACTCTGACCTGGATGACTCTGATATTGACAACACCGACACATATGGGTACTCTGTCCTGGTTGTTCCTGAAACCATTACAGTCCCTAATAAGTTGCAATCAGGAAAGACTACAACTAACAGTAAGCCTTTGCCTGAAGCCAAAGAAGTTGTCTCTTGCCCTTACCTCACTCAGGCTAAGAGGTCCCCTGTGCTAGTGGATTCATCAGAAGAAGCTGCCAAGGTTGCTGATGCTGTCTTCAAGAATGTATCTGTTTTGCTCCCCCTCCAGACTGTTTATAAGGAGTTCCCGGGATTAAGATGCATGATTGAGAAGTGGGATAAGGAACTAGCAGAGGCTCAAGATATCTTGGCTGTCCTTCCACCCTTTGGTTGCACTACCACTTGAGTAGAGATATCCATTCAAAAAGTGAAGATCAAGGCTGTTCTAGATACTGGCTTGCCAGTCAACGTTGTCTCCTCCAAGCTTGTGAAGAAACTCAAACTCCTCTCTGACCTTAATTATCACCATTTGTATGGCACAGCTGGACTGTCTATGACCCACACCATAGGGGCGTACTCTGCTCTACCCATGCAGTTTGGCAAGCTTCTCCTAGCTGCGCCAGCAGTTGCCTTGGAAAACAAGAGTTACAATCTCTTAGTTGGCACCCAGTTCCTTAGGGAATATAATGGGATAATCAACTTGAAAGATGGTTACCTCTCTATTCTGGGATACAAAGTCCCTCTGATCTTTGAAGAGCTGGTTAAAGTTTTTGGGAAATGTCTCAAGACATGTGCCTTGGAATATCCCACTGGGGTTTTCAACCTCAAATATCACACCCACTCTTCAAACATGAAATGTCCACCCATGGCTTGTCCTGCGTCTGAAGTGATCCCTCTCTTAGCCACGTCCGCTGTCATCATTCCCCCTGGCTCCCAGGCCATCCTAGACTCCCAGATATCATATGAACTACCTGAACAAACCTTCTTGAAGTTGTACTCTCCCCCCTCATTAGGGCGCAATTAACCTTATCTCTGTCCTGGAACCCTAGATGTTTCCCATAAGAACCCTGTTCAATTGTTTGTAGCCAACCTGACTGCACTCCCCATGACTGTATCTAGGGGGCAGGTTGTCAGATATGGCAAGTTGTTGAGTGCTCCTTATGTCCTGTCTTTTCATCCCTTTGGCACATTCCAAGATTTTAACCTACCTGAGGATGAACTCCAAGCCCTATCCTTGTTCACTATGCAAGACTTTCCACAACTGCCCCTGGTTCAATAGAAAGAGGTGCTAGACTTGATAGACCAATTTTCTGACATCTTTGCTAAGGACAGTACCAACTATGGGTTAGCCAAAGGCGTTATCCATCAGATTGACACTGGAAACGCTCCTCCCTTCCGTGCTAAACCATATTGCTGCAGCCGTGTAGAGGACGCCCAGGTGTCTAAAGAACTCAAACAACTGTTGGACGCAGGGCTGCTGGCACCTTCCCAAAGTCCTTGGGCATCCCCACTACTCATCTTAAAGAAGAAAGATGGAGGTCATTGTATTGTGATGGACTACTGCTGATTGAACTCTTTGACCAAGAAGGACTCATACCCCTTGCCGCATATCAATGATGCTCTCTGATGTCTTGGAGGCTCTAAGTTTTTCTCTGCAATGAATCTGGCATCTGGATACTGGCAAGTTGATCTGTTGCCCAAGGATTGCCAAAAAGCTGCACTAATTACATATAAAGGGCTTTTTGAGCCTACTTGCATGCCACAGGGACTCTGCAACGCCCTGGCCACCTTCCAAAGGGCCATGTACTCTATCCTCTGCAACTTGAAGTTGTTGTGCGTCCTAGTATACTTGGATGATATAACAGTTTTCAGCGCTACCTTCACCAACCACCTGGCTCATCTCAAAGAGGTGTTCCTAAAGATTTGGGAAGCTGGCCTCAAACTAAAACCTTCCAAGTGCACCTTCTTCAAAGAGCATCTTGAATTCTTGGGCCATGAAGTAACCCAGACAGGGATTCACCCAATGACTAAGAAGGTTGAGGCCATTGACAAAATGCTTCCGCCCATCAAGCTGTGAGAGGTACAAGTCTTTCTAGGGATGATGGGCTACTGCAGACAGTTTATCCCTGACTTTGCTAATACTAGTGAACCTTTAGTCCAACTTTTACATAATGTCCTTTTGAATGGACTGCCAGTCAACAACAAGCCTTTGAGACCCTTAAGCAAAAGCTCAAAGTGGCGCCAATCTTTGTGTATCCTGACTATTATAAGGAGTTCTTTCTATACACTGATGCTAGCAATCTTGCTATTGGAGCTATTCTGGCCCAACTAGACAACAAGGGTGTAAACCATCCTGTGGCTTACACTTCCTGAATGCTAAACAAGCATGAGAAGAATTATAGTGTCACAGAGAAGGAGTGTCTTGCCGTGTTGCATGCAGTCAAACAGTTTTGCCACTATGTGTATGGTACCCATTTCACAGTTGTCACTGACCACGCTTTGCTTAAATGGTTACAATAACTTAAGGAGCCAGAAGGGCGCTTAGCTAGATGGGCCCTACATCTGCAAGGTTACAACTTCAATGTGCTCCACTTCCCTGGGATTCAACATCAGAACGCTGATGGGCTATCCAGAATGCCCATTCTTGCTTTACATCCTGCAGAAGCTGACTGGTTATATGAACTAATTGGATACCCTTCTTCTTGGAAAAATTAAACAGAAAAGATCCAACTGGCTTTTTCTAAGCTATCCAAAGATACCCTCATACACGGCAATCAACTCTTCAAAAAGGTACAAGATCAGTATCTGCCCTATTTATGACCCAGTCTTTGCCTCTTGTTGGTGTTGCAAGCTCACAAAGAGACTGGTCATGTAGGCATTGCTAAGACTTTTGACTGGCTTCAAAAGAATTACTTCTGGGAAAACCTTTGCCTGCTAATCCCAGACGTCATAGCTACTTGCCACAACTGCCAGCTGCACAGACCTCAAGCTGCTGACCACAAATTCAAATTTGTTCCCCCTCAACATGCTTTTCTTACTGTCAGCATTGACGCGGTAGCTCCTCTCTCCCATTCACGTTTTGGGTACCGCTTTATCCTAACTGCTGTTGATCACTTCAGCAAGTGGGTAGAGGCTTGCCCTACAAAGGACATCACAGCTAAGACAACTGCTGCTTTCCTGTTACAAGATGATTTCTACTGCTATGGCTGTCCTCAAGTGTTGCTCTCATATAATGGGACCAACTTCAATGCCAAGCTGGTAACCTCTGTTGTCAAAACTTTGGGGTCCCACCAGTCTTTCTCTGCCCCCTACAACCCTTCTACCAATGGGGCAGTTGAGCGTGCAAATTCAGCACTGGTCTCCATCATGAGAAAGCTCACATACTCTGTAGCTGCTAATTGGGACCTATACTTGCCTGCTGCTCTCTTTGCGTATTGCTTTAGAAAGCATTGTGTCACTGGGTACTCCCTCTTTGCTATGCTGTATGGGCAAGAGGCTACTACCCCATTGCTCTTAGGGCCCCCTGTTTTCCTCTGATAAGGCCATGAATCCTGACAACCACATCAAGGATCTAGTCAGCCACATAATTGATAAACAGGCCACTGCCTACACTTCTGCATACAAGACTAAGATGCTTGAACTTTCTCCTGATAATGCTGGACAATTCCCCTTGCCTGAATTTGATGTTGGCAACCATGTTCTTTACTACCAACATAGAGTAGGTGGGCGCGCGCATAAGCTGGACACACTGTGGATTGGCCCTCTGGAAGTGATCTTCAAACAAGGGTCCAAGTACACTGTGAAGCTCCTCTCCAGTGATTGTCCTTTTGCTTGAGTGCATACCAAGTTCCTCCGCAAATACTAACCCCCTAAGGCCAATCTAGGGGCCGTACCCACCCCCACACAAGCTGCCCACCAACCAACCAATCAGGATGGCAACCTTGAGTTGGAACAACTTCCTGCCACCAGCCAACCTGCCCCCTACAGCCAATCAGACTTCAGCTCCCCTGTCCCAGCGCCCCAAGCAACAAATAATCACTGCCCAAATTCTTCAGGAAATTGTGGCACTGAATCTACAGGGTCTGTCCTGGGAACAGATTGCCGCCCAGTTGCAATTTACCCAAGATACTGTCATGCAGGAATTCAACAACCTGATGAACAGGGGGAATCTGATTGGGACGGCCAAGAAGCCCAAGAAGGCCCCCAAGTCACAAATATCTGAGGCATACCCAATCATGCTTGACCTCCTCCAGCGGGATCCCAAGCTTCCCTTGAGCCAGGTCCAGGAGCAACTTGCACGCTATGGCATTTGGGTGTCACAGTGCATGGTGCAGCTCTGGATGTATGGGGTGGTGGCTTCAATACAGATTCTTACCAATTTTGCTGGCAACCAATGGGATGATGCTGAGGATTCCCTGTATGACACTGCCATCAAATCAACCCTAGTCTGATGCCTGATTAGTCTAACTGATGATAACATGTTCATTTCCTATTACAATCTATCAATAGCTTTTGATGATTTTGGCAAGCAAGGAAGAGCCGCCACTCAAACAGGAAGGATGAAGGTCAAGAAGGGGACTTTCATTGGTGCATTTCTGGCTGTTTCAGCCAATGGTTTTGTCTACTATTGGACAAACCCAGATTTCATCAATTACTACTCATACAGCCACATCCTCAGTGGATTACTCAACTCCTGGGATGGCTCAAATTCCAAGTACTGGGTCTTCTTGAGCCACCAGATGGAGGGTAGCTCCACTGCCCTTGAGGACATCTAGCAACACAGGCACCAGGCCTTTGTGTACCCAGCTGGCCACGCAGACATTCATCTTGCTGATATCTTCTTCTTTAACATTAGAGATACACTACAGGAGCGCCACCCTCAGGCTTTCAACAACCTTTATCTTGGGGTCCTTGACCACAATTTCTCTTTGGCTGCCAAATGGTGGCTGACTTATTTGTGCAAATGGTTTTCCATATGAACATGGGCAACCAATTAAGTAAGGATAAGTGCCTTCCATCTTGGGCCACTGCCACCTAACAGCCCATCTAGCCAATGACTGATGAGGAATACAACAAGCGTTATGTGGCAGCCATCACGCAAAATCCTCCTACATCCACCCCTGCCACCAACACCCCTCACTTGCAAGCCCAACCCACCCAATCCCAGACCCACCAGGCCAGCCCTGCCTCTACGTCTTCCTTCCTGTGCTATTCTGCCTCCTAAGCATCACTCTTCCCTGCCCCAATAAACCCCCTGTTGCCAAACATTTTCTATTTATATTATCTTTATTTTGAATTCCATTGTTCATGCTCTCTTTGTTTATAGTTGGTTTTATTCTTTATGTTCAGCTTATTTTTATAAAATCATATATTTACTATGCCATGTATCTAGATCCAGAACACAGTTATTTTTAGTACCCAAACACAGCCCCTTGTGAAAATATTAACAACAATCTGGTGATCAGCTAAATTTGAATTAGAAAATTATAGGTTAACTGTTTTTAGATAAAGTTTTTACTGATCCAAATTCAAAACCTTAATGATAAACTATAATCCAATCAGGAGCTGAGTGATAAAGTGATTGTTGTGATATAAAGAGTCATTCAATAATTCTTTGATGTATGTGCGCTAATTAATATGATTGGCGGATGTTTTGCCATTGTACTCCATTGGCGCTGTGGCAAGTTATTGATGAACTAGTGCTAACCCAGCAGCTGATTGGGCACTAGTCCATCAACAACTTGCCACATTGGCAGCTGCATTCAATGGCAAAACATCCAGCCAATTTTATTAATTAGCGCACATACACCAAAGAATTATTGAATGACCCTTTATGTCACAACAATCACTTTATCACTTGGCTCCTGATTGGCTTAAAGTTTATCATTAAGGTTTTGAATTCATATCTGTAACAACTTTATCTAAAAACAGTTAACACATGATTTTCTAATTTAAATTTAGCTGATCACCAAATTGTTGTTAATATTTTCACAAGGGGCTGTGCAAAGCGCCAAAAATAATATGATAATCAAGGAAACAGTGCCAACACAAAGCAAACAACACATATTAAGATGAGCGTAAAACATATACAAAATGGGTAAAAAGATGGGATAATGTAGTAAATGGGAAAACAAAAAGGAATAAACAAAGAGGCAACAGTATCAAAATAATACAGAATTTATTGAGGCAAAAGCTATAAAAGCATATGAAAAGGTTAGTAAAAAAATCAATGAGAGAACTCAAAAAGCTACTAAAAGACCTTGATTTTGCATATGCAGAGATCAAAGAAATTGACCGCAAGGTCAAGGAAAAAGTGAAGTCTGCTGTTCTCACTGGGGAAAAAATTGACAAGGTTTCCGCAAAGGCACTAATGTCAAAATTCCAGACACCCCAGAGAAGACAATTGAGCACTTACTAAATATTCAAAAAACTGTCATCAAGGGCCTCCAGTTCAAGGCATACAATCTTTCCGCACCGTCTGTCTGGGTTGACAACCCAGAGATGCATGAACATCTCAAACCTGTCAAGCGTGCCAGAGCAGAGGATAAAAAATTGCCTGCACAACTGCTTGCGCCAAGAATGGCCAAGCCTGTCGAAGCAGCCGGCAAGGAAGAAACATAAGAAGATAACATAAAAAAATAAAATTAATAAAAATTTGTAAATACTTATCTGTTTTTTTAGAGAGCATAGACGGTGAACTCTGCCAAGTCCTGGTCCCCTTTGTCCCTGCCACATTCTACGCCAACTACGCCACTCATGTGGCCAAGCAGCTGTATCTGTCCCTCCTGTCTTGCGGGAGCTGGAGGACCGCATCCACGGGTCCTTTTCAATGTCGCGGGAGGCATTGGCCAGGATGACACATGCTGAGGGGGAATCCAAGTGAATAGTTACTGTCTACAAGGATGCCCAACTGATCTGCCTGGACCCGGTTAACCTCATTGGAGTTTACTGTGTAAACTCCATTAAGCTTGTTTGGGATGTCCTGACAACGCTCCCATTCAATAATGTACCAAAAATGGGCTGGGCCCATGCGGCTGCTTGCTTCTGCTACCCCTTGGAGCACACAATTTCTTACCTGATGGACAACTTTGGGCGTGCAGTGGGAAAATTGGCTGTTACAGATGCAACAGCCATCAAGAATACAAAAATCCTCCTGGCAGACTTTGGGCTGGCCTGGAGCGCCAACAAGACGGGGGTCCCAGCAGCCATGGAGCTGACCTTCACCAAAACCAAGCATGATAAGAAGATCAGTGTGGTTTTCAATAAATTATGCAAGTTTACGGAAGCCTTTGCTGGGCAAAGGCTTCATCTTGTGGTTTACCTTGGGTATCTCTTCTACTTTGAAATGGGCGCCAGCGTGGAGGATCTTGACAGGGTCCTTCTAGGAATTGACAAGGCCAGGCTCTCCCTGGATGGGAAGAAGGTCCCCCCGGTTATGACTCGGTGGATCACATCATCCAGGACGCCCTGGTCCTGGCTGGTATCTACGGGTTTGCAGCCCCGCCAGAGAAGCTGCTCCTCCATTTGCACCTAACCTTACTCCCCTTCACCAGCAGGTGGACGTTTTTTAATAAGGGTGTATCCATTGTCCATGGTGTGGTGGTAGAGGTTGTGCACCACCTCCATCACAGGGTGGGTACATACAGAATAACTCACTACAGGCACTCATAATAAATTCTCTCTTCTAAATAATTACATTGCAATTTATATTATTTTTATTATAATAAATTTTTTTAATTTTTATTTTAGCAAACAAGATTTGCAGATTATATCCCAGAGAAGGTCTTAATAAAAGCATAATAATATATTTTAATAAAATCTACTTTTTATTTGTACACATTACACTTAAATTTTTTTGATTATTATATTTATTTGTCAAAAGTGATAGAAATGTGTTCACATAATCCAGTATCAAGCATTTGAGATACCCTTGGATGACACAATAAAAAATGATTATAAATAAATTACTAACCTTCATAAGTTTCCTGCTGAATATGATTGTGGGCTTGGAAGCATCTAAATATAAAATAATAATTAATAAATCTTGAATAGTAAATTAGAGAATATAAAAAATTGGACACACTAAGCCTTTAATTGATTGGCTGTTTGGCTAGGCACGCAGGGATGAACAAATTAGCGTGGCCATAGAATTTGGCCACAGTCTCAGCTGGGAGGGTGGGGATCCTGGCCTGCAGCAAATTAAAGAGGTCCTTGGTCCCAGTTGGGGTTCCTTGCTTGACAACTTGCTTGAGCCACCCAAAGACTTTCTCAATGGGATTTAGGAAGGGCAAATAAGCAGGGAGGAAGAGAAGGTGCAAATTTGCTGTGGCCGATTGCTGGGGGCCCACTGCAATGCTTGTGTTGATCATTGTGAATTCTTCAAGAATATCTGCCACCTTATGGAGACTAACATTGTCCAGCACAGTTTACGTTGGTGAAGCCTGAGCTTGTGCGCCTCAGGTGCTCCTGGACCAATTGGAGAAATGATAGAAAGGTACAGCTGTTGTGGGAGCCCAGTATCATTTGGTATAGCTCAACCCCCTTTGGACCTAGGAGAGCCACCATTGAGTAGGCTGTGGCATAGACTGCAGCACGCCAAGCCATTCCATCATTGGAGCCTTTGGGGACATAGCCATATGCATTGCGCATAGATGAGGCAAATGCCAATTTGTCAATATAGTAAATTTTGACTGTCTTCTTGGCTTTGAGGGCAGTGTACGCTTCTACATAGTTTTTCCAGGTCTCAATGTTGGTTGGGCTATTCCAATTTTACAGAGATACCCCAAACTTTTTCCAGGAAAAGCACATCTTCTTCAGTAGATGGTAGTAAAAGGAAATGGAAGCTTCAACTTCAAAAGTGGAATTGACCATGGCCTGTATATTTGCCAGTTCAAGATGGCAATCTTGGTTTATCCACTGGAAAATTGCCCATTTGTGCTCCTTGGTGAGCATAGTGGAAACACACAAGTATTTCTCTGCAGCAAGGACTCGGCCAGTATCAATGAACTTGTTGAAGGTCTTGCTGGTGTACTTGGGATCCACCCCAACAAGGGCCGCAGCCACCTTGTAATTGCCCAATTCATGCATTAGCTTAAGCAGGATGATGCGTTTAATATTGGGGATGCGCTTCTGATCAGGCTTTTTAGCAGTGGGGATTGAGTTGTTGGCATTGGGCACAACACAGGGCATGGGCACCTTGGTGTAAAAAACAGCAACCTTTTTGAGCAACAACTGTTCCTTGTCAGCTCTGAAGAACTCAGGCTCCTTGTCTTCTTCCTGATTGCCATCACTGACGTAGGGCTTATAGCTAGTATCAAGTACAGGCTTCACCTTCTCCAGCATGGCTGACGGGACTGACTATTGCCGGTACACAACGTTGAACACATACAAAGTAAGTTCTACCTCCTTGTTTCTAACTGTTTTGGTAGTGGTGACTTTGGTGGGCTTCTGGGTCAGCTTTGGGACCCAAGGGTTTATGCTCTTCACCCTAACAGCTTGTGCTCCTTGAACCGGCTGTGTCAGTACAGTGTCACTATGGAACTCTCCTCTCCTGTCTCCTCCTTTAGTAGGCACTTGGGTTGCACTAACTCTATTCTTTTACCTGCAGGGCAACCGCAACCGCAGCGCACAACAGGTTTATTAGTACTCTGTTGTTGTGTTCCTTCCATTTTAAAATTCAATAAAATATTAAATAAATTTCAATTTAGTTACTCCCTAATTTTATTTTTTGCTTTTATCTGAATATGGATATTTAAATAGAGTTTTTACCACCCAATATCCCAATTATAGATTTTTTATTTCTTAATTAGTTATTTTTGGTTTTACAACACTCATTTTAGAATACTCAAAAAAATCACCCATTTTTCTAGATTTTACTACCAAATTCAAACACCTGACACAATATTTTTAAAATTTATGTTTCAGATATTGTGTCTTATTTTAGATACCTTGGTATCATTCATGATTACAATCCATTGCACACACTGAGTTAGTGATTTTGTTTGCATAGTGAGTTGCTATTGTGTTTTGTTTTTGGATTGAGTTTTGACTCACTTTGCTTGGGTGTATTTTGTCACCAATTCACATAGTAAACATATGTACATCAAAAGTCAACTCACACCATTTTGTTTGTGAATCAATTATTTTGGATTGTATTTTGAATGGTTTTGCTTTGCGCATGAGCCCTTTGTTGCTGTGATGACTCATTTTGTCCATTAACACCAATAAACCCTGTTAACAAAATGTATATTTTAACCTGAGAGTTGGATTTTGTTTAAATCTGAAATCATTTTTTTAAATCTGAGGTATTTTTGGTTGTTGCTACAGCTTTTAAAACTACTTTACTATAAAAGAACGCTGACTGCCTGAATGTTGACACCTTCACTGGTCTATTAGTAAAACACTGCCACTTAACAAAAAGCACACATACAATGGTATGATAATTCAGGCCTAAGTACCCAGGACTGTACTTTGGACTTCCCTCTACAATCCCTATTATTTAGTTTTTATAAGTTTTATATACAAATCTTTAACCTTTTTAGATTTAAAAATAATCAATTTTGGCCTTAAAAACCAACTCCAGAAAATATTAACCAAGCTTTATAAGTGATTTACATAGTGTTTTTCTACTTTAATGCTGACTGTCAGTATTTCAACGTCAAAATTAAAGTGTTTTTTATGCTGACAAACTAAATTAAATATTTTTGACTATTTTGACTACCAGAATGTTAACTTTTTATTTAAACATGGTTTTCTTTCTATTCTTTACTAATAAAATAGCTCTAAAATTACATTTCCATACTTCTATAAACTATTTACTTAACAATAAAAAATAAAACAAGTTATTGTTATTTAATTTTATTCATGTTTCACATGATTTTTCTTACTTTATGAACTCTACTTTAATTATTGTAGGACAAATCTTCCAAGAATCCACAAAAGAGCCCCAAGTAAACCAAGAAAGTACCCAAAGCCTCTGGAAAGGCCCAAAGTCTCTACCCAACAAAAAACCAGCCAAAGAGCCCTCAAAGAAAGAGAAGACAAAGGAGAAGACCCCAGACCCTGAAAGCAAAGAGCCCTCCCCTGCCCCCTCCTCTTCTCCAAGTTGGTACCAATCAGAAGGAGATGAGGTTTTACTAAACAAGAAAGGAAGAAAGAAGACACCCAAGAGTTCAGAACCACAGTCAAGCCCAGATAAATCAAGCTCAAAGGAATCAAGCCCCAAGGAATCAAGCTCATCCCAGTCCAAGAAGCGCAAGAATCCAACTCCAGATAATTCCCCTCCATTGCCTAAAAAATTGCACCTCCATTCTCATCATCAAGTATCAATAAAGAAGATCCTGATGATTACTTGTATGACTATCATCAAGCACCAATTGGCCCATGGGATTCCTTAAAGGTTCACAATATATGTAACGTCAAAGGAGAGTTTAAGCTCCCAAAGAAGTTCCCTTGGTTTTTTTCCTTTAATGTCTGTCAAAGGAGGTACAAGTTTAGTCTGTGATGGCTATATTTAATTTCAACAATCAAAAGAGAGCATGAAGAAGCAAGCATTATTTGTGTGAAGATAGAAGCTGCGCTGCCAGGATCAACACAGAAGGATGGGTTAAAGTCACTAGTGAAAAAGGAGAGTACACATGCAATGCTCCAATCAATCTTATTGAAAAGCTTCTAAAGTGGTACCTCTATCAAATGGTCCCAGTCTCCAAAGATGTCAAGGCTTCTGATCTGGAAGTTAAGGCCACCACACACCTAAGTAATGAGAACCTGAAGCTCATCCCTGACCGCAATCAGTTAGTGAAGTACATATGTGACAAATGCTGTGATCTATTCCCCCATAAGAAATCTGCCATGGTCCAAGGAGAGTTAGTCTTGACAGAGAAGTTAAAGATGTTCAATGGTGATGAGTTATTCCTTTTACATGATGATGGGCCTACAGCAGAGAAAAGAATTATATGCTATGCTACACAACAGAACATGGAGCAGTTTAGAGATTCAGAGATCTGGTTATGTGACAGTACCTTTGTAGTATGCCCCACCTTTTTTAAAAACTATTGGTTATACATTCCCTTATTGAAGGCAAGGTGCTCCCATTTGCCTACTTTTTGCTTCCTGGGGCAACAGAAGAGATCTACACAAAGGCCTTTAAAGTTCTTCAGGAGGGCATCAAAGCCCTACCCAATAATAAAAAGAGCCCCCCTGGCCATAACACTAGAGCCAATCCAGATGATGATGAAAAGGATGAAGCCACCCTTGCTGCAGAACAAGAAGCTCAAGATAAAGCACTTGGACCCTCAACTATAATCATGGACTATGAAACTGCCCAGTAAAACGCTTTTATAAACACCTTTGATGAAGAGGTCCAGGGGTGTTTTTCCATTATTAACAGGCTGTTAACAGGCAACTAAAGGGTCTACCTGAGCTCAGCAAGCTCCACTGTCTAGATACATCAGGAAAGTGCAAGTTCTTAATTCAGCAGTTTGTAGCACTAGCCTTTTTAAAGACAGAGCATGCTGGACAAGCCTTTGAGCTCCTATACCAGGATCCATATGCCAAGAAACATGATGGTGCCTTCTACCTTTTCATTGAATATTACAAACCACAGGGGATTGGACGTAAGGTCACTAAGCGCCGGAGCAAGCCCAGAGCCAAAGCCAACTGGAACTGCTACCAGGTAGTTCTTAAGGATGAGATGAAAACTACTTCATCTTTGGAGGGCTGGAATAAGCATATCAAGTCCTCCTTTGGAATCAAGCCCAGATACAACACCTTCTACAAGCACCTCAAAGTCCAACAGGGGAAGACTGCTGCATCCATCAGAGATATTGGGAGCCACTCATCCAAGAAGAAGAGAACCACCAAAGAGAAACAGTATCAAGAGAAGATTAAGGACATTGTCAAGGCCAAATATAAGCTTTTAGAGATTGGAGAGTACATCAAGAAGATTACCACAGTTCTTAATGGCAACCAGGTGATCACAGTCTAGCTTTCAATTGATTTTATTGAGTATTGCCTAATTTTTTATATAGTTCTTATATGTCAAGTATAATATTTTTAAATAAATAGTTATTATAAATAACTCATTTGTAATTTATGATACTTTTTTTTATAAAATCATTGATTTTATATTGATATTTTGATGCTTTAGACTGTATTACATGGCTTATATTGATATTTTACTAGTAAATTATATGTTTTTTGTAGTTTTTAATATAGAAAAACTTTATATTACTGTTTCTGATTGTTATATTTTTCTATAATACATAAAACTTTATGTAGTATCTTTTTTTGTATTGGTTTTTTTTGTTTTTATAAGTTAGAAAATTTTATTATAGTAAAGATAGCTAATTTTATAGTGAATTATTTTTGAAAGGTATTTTTATTAATTTTTTTAATTGTCATGCATAATTTTTTATCAACTTTTTAAAAGCAATGTTGTCACATTACCCTAAAAAGTATCTTGAAGCTTAATTTTTATTAAGTAAAATGTTCAGGAAACAGGCTTCTGCAAATTACAAAAGTGTCAACCTTTAGTAGTCTGCATGAGTTAAAACTTAATTCTGACTTTTCAATGCTGTTGACATTAAAGTATTTTTAATTCTGATTGTTGACATATAGTAAGTTGACTTTCAGAATGAGTTAATTCTGGCAGTTGCCCTTTAAAGCTAATTTAATTAAATTTAACTAGTAAGAAAATAAAATTTTAAAGATTTGTAAAAATTGTTACAGAAGTAACATTTTGAGGCCCTGGGCGGGAATCAAACCCACTCCTAGCCTCCAGGAGGGGCTAGCAGGCAGGGAAGATTTTCCTGCACCTGTATTTTTGCTTTTTGAAGCAAATCCAGGTGCAGGAACCATTCTTTCCCTGGCTGTAGCTGCAGGGCCCATTCTGGGCATAAAAGCTATGCCCAAGCCTTGGTGGGTTTAGCTGGGCCTGGGCAGGCTATTTTTAGCTGCCCAGTAACCCCAGTTCAAGCCCACCCTCCATTAAGTAATTTGGGGTCCCTAATTGGGGACCCTTTTTTTAATCAAGTTCTTTGGGCTCAAAAGAGCCTGTCAAGCCAGTCCAAAAATGGTGATCTAATTGGGAAACCCCCCAAAGCCCCAGAAGCCAAACCTGATAAAATCAATGACCAGCCAAGCCAAGATGGACCATCAAAAAGCCAAACAACTGTTCATGAAAGCCCCAGAAATAACCATGAATCAGCCAACCAAACAGCAGAACCTAAAATGCCAAGCCTTGCCACACAGATAGCATCAGAAGAATACCCAGAGGCACCTGTATGTTAGTAAGTATATAAATCAGAAGCACCTGAAAAAGTTCTATATTGTTATCCTTACCAAATAAAGTTGTTATGAGCCTTTGGTTAACCAATCTGTTTTCATACCTATTTTTAATACTCTTCCATCTGCATGCAACCAAGTATCAGTACCAATCTACTGGGATAGATAGTCAGACTCCTGTTGATAAAACCAAAGCCTTTGACTACTACTGTCCACCCAACGCTCCGTTTGGCCCTGTGCATTTCACTGAGTATCCTGCCAATCCTGACCACAAACCCTGGACATTACAAGACTTGTAGTGGTACACCTGCCCAAACGCTCCCAAGGAACCCTACCAAATTGTCTGTGACCGCAAAGCAATCAACATCTACCCTTTGATCTTCAACAGGCAGTACAACAATCCTGCTGCCTACTTGGTCCCCATGGAACTTCCCCCAACACCCAAACCAACCATTTCAACCCCCCCCCACTTCTGATGCCACTGGCCAGAGTAGTCTTCCTGGGAGTGCTTTACCTGGCGCTCACAGGATTGATTGACTCCTCCTGGCCAGCAGCTGGACCTTGGGCTGTGGCTGGGAAGGCCCTTTCCTACCTGGTAAAGTTAGGTCACATCATATGGTGGGCCATGCCAGTACCTGCTTTGAGTCCTCCCTCACCTGCTGGAGCTCCACGGTACTCCTGGTATCCTAAAAAATGTTTTAACTGTGCTTTATTAGCAGAGTTACAAAGGGAAATGATTGGAAACTAGATAAGTATCTTTATTGATATATGGGGCTATAAAGTTGGGGTGAATCATTATAAAATGAACAATATTGTGATGATCAGTCTTTTGGATTGGGCAGTGGATGACATGATCCTTGTAATGAGTGAAGCACCAAATTGAGCTGTCCACTGATTTAAGATTGTCACTGGTTCTTGTTGCTGGATTTAGTGATTCAAGTTGACTTCCACATTTGGCTACAGGTCATAGAGAAGTTGGTTTGAGGGTCACAGATCCTCTTGTGTAGAAGATTGCTGGGGGGTTGACCCCACAGTTTTGAAAAAAATGAAATTTGTATAAGTAGCCTTATTTATTTATTTTGATTTTTCATTTTTTGTTTTGCAACCAAGTTTCCAGACTTGCCTGCCAACGTATCTTACAATACACAGGGGGAGCTTGATGAGTTGCCCCTTGACGTGTCTAACAAAATGAACCAATCTGATTGCAACGTCAAACTGCGGGCACTTCCTCCTATTTAGGAGCGCTACCAATTCAATATGCTGATCCCCACACAAGTTATTCCTTGGCTTTGAACCTTACATGGAGCATGCCACCCCCTTGTGGCCCTGTGGCTTTTCCCATATAGTACTGTAAATTCAGAACCTGAACGTAAAAATATGGGATTGTCAAATCCTTGGTCCAAATTTTGAATCACTTTTGCGGGCAACTCAGCTGAGTGAAAATAAAATATTTAATAAAATCAAACATTTAATATGACTTTTTTGGTTTATTTAAATTGGCAAATTTCAAATCTCTCAAGCAGATAACTCAACTATAAAAGACAAAACACAACAAATAAATGCGGGATGCATGAATTAGAAATGCGGGATTCTAATGTACAATTTGAGATTTCCTGAATTTTAAACAAATCATAGACATCATGTAAAATTATCAAATCTGAAATTGCAGGATTTTCAAATCCAAGAACCAAGTTTCAAATCATAATTGCAAGACATTTAAAATAAATAAAATTTATGGGTGTCTCAAAAAGGATGTCAAAGGATCTAGAGTGGATTTGTGCTAATTCTTTTAGGAATCATAGGCATTCTCAAAAATTGCCCTATTCCAATTTTGGATGGCTAAAATTTTGAGTATAATATTCACAAACTTAACATACTTAACAATAAAATTGATAAAATATACACATCTATTTTTGAGCTTAAAATTTTTAATAAAAATTTATCATGTCTTCTTTCAACAACAACCAAGTCAACAAGCTGTTCCCTGGCCATGACAAAATCATGCAGGGCTACGCTGGGTTTCCAACAGTGAAGCCTCTGTCTATGGTCATTCCCAATCCACAGGCCTCTCCGCAAGCACCACCCAGGAGTGTTTTCTTTCTCCTGCAACTTCCAGTATGGCCCTGTTTGCCCACCATGCACAGGCAGCTGCCAACCCAAATCCCTTATCCGCAATGGCATCTGGAACCAGCCATTTGAGCCATGGGGTCACCCAGAGAGCCCAGAACCCTGAAACAGCCAATCAGATGGCATTGACCAGTTCTTAAGATAAACACATCCCTCCCCAGCCAATCAACCTGCAAGACGCAGAAGAAAATTAATCACTTTAGAGATTGTTCTCAAAATGGTTGAAAAGCAAGGAAAGCTTATGTCCCTTGGGGAAATTGCAGCCACAATAGGGTTTGCAAAGTCCACTGTGACCGCAACCCTACAAGCCCACACCAACTGTGGCCCCCTACCAAGAAGACCCCAGCTGGTGCCTATACTTTGACCAAAGGTGACACAGCCCATTCCCTTATGATGGCCACTATGGAATGTGACCTGTGGATGCCCCTGGTCCAGGTACGTCTCCAGTTGAGACTCCACGGCATCTTCACCAATAAAAGACCAGTGAATTTTTTGATGCACAGAGTTGTGGTTGCTGCTAGAATATTGTCTAATCAAGTTCCTAGTGGCCCCATTTTGGTGGATACTGACCCCTACAATTCAACTATTATTAATTTTATCAAAGGAAGGGCAATGAGGGCCCGTAATGACTTCATCTTTCTGTTATATGCTAAGATATCTGCAAGTATTCAAGACTATGGAGAAAAGTGTATCCAATCTGATGTGTACAAGCGCAGCCCAATCTTGTATTGTTTTGTCAGGGTTTTATTGGCAGTTTCCTCATTGGGTGTCAATTATTACTTAGCAATATCAAACACCGCAGATGGGTATGCCTACCAGACAGAGCTCAAGGCCATGCAGGAGGAGTGGGCCACACAAACCACTGTGCACACAGTTGTACTGAGTGCAGAGAAAGAGCAGCTCAAATGTGCTACCCAAGAAATCAGGGCTGCGGGACATACCTGTTGGTCCTACCCCATCAACTATGCCAACATGCATCTTGCAGATGTATGTCTCTACAATTTTGGTTCCACCCTCAGGCGCTTAAAGCCTGCCACCTACAACAAACTATGCACCCAAATTGATAAGGGGTATGAGCTTTTCTCTTCTGCGTCTGTCCAGGACTTATTTGATCTCATCATCTTCTATGCAAGTGATAGTGATAAGTCCAGAAAGGACCCTCGCCTCCCCCCACGCCAGTCCATCCGTTTTGTCAAGCCAGTATATGTGACAGAAGAAGAATTTGAGCAATTGAAGCAATCAGCTCTTGCTGCCCCTTCCCAGTCAACAAACCCTGCCTCTCCAACCCCCCATCAAGCCATCTGCCTTCCAACCCTCACTCCCAAACCACCACCCATTCACTCACTGCTATCTCTGATGCTGTCCCTTTCACAGGCGCAGATGAAGGCAATGTTCATTCTGCCCATTCCCTCCACTTCCTGTCCTGTTATTAATAAATAAATCTTTTCTTTGTGACAACTTATTGAAGTCAATATCTCTCTTTCAATTAATAATTAATAATATTTTCTTTTTACATTATCAATATTTCCCATAATTATTATAATATTGTACATTTTACAAATAGCTTAAAATTATTAGCACACATATTTTTCATCATTATTAATAAATTAAAGACAATAAACGTAAATATTACATTAGGATATTGCAATTAGATGTCAACTCTTGATATTTTGATATTCTGTGCATAACTCAATGCATTTTGTTTAATAAAATTCATTGTAAACTTGGCCTTTTTCATTGTATATTATTAAAACAAATTGCATTTATATTAGAGAGCCATTAACACTTAGTGCAAATATTGATACATAGTGCATTTTACATCCTGTATATTTACCTATTGGTAATAATTCTATAAACTTTTTAGTTGGATTTTGCAAGGTAATAATAATGTAATGTGTTAATAGAATACTTTTTATTGTCATTAATTGGCTGATTTTCTTTGCTGTGGCAATTGTGCATTTTCTGATATTTACACACTAGTATCCAATTGGTTGGCTTCACATCAAATTGCACAGGCAATAGGAAAACAAGCTGCCACCCCAAGACTGGATGTGGTTGGGGTGGCGGCTTGTTTTCCTATTGCCTGTGCAATTTGATATGAAGCTAACCAATTGGATACTAGTGTGTAAATATCAGAAAATGCACAATTGCCACAGCAAAGAAAATCAGCCAATTAATGACAATAAACACTATTCTATTAACACATTACATTATTATTACCTTGCAAAATCCAACTAAAAAGTTTATAGGATTATTACCAATAGGTAAATATACAGGCTGTAAAATGCACTGTGTATCAATATTTGCACTAAGTGTTAATGGCTCTCTAATATAAACGCAATTTGTTTTAATAAATTATAATGAAAAAGGCCAAGTTTACAATGAATTTTATTAAACAAAATGCATTGAGTTATGCACAGAATATCAAAATATCAAGAGTTGACATCTAATTGCAATATCCTAATGTAATATTTACATTTATTGTCTTTAATTTATTAATGATAATGAAAAATATGTATGCGTTGAAGATGGTACTATAAAAACCAGTTTTTTGATGGAATTAAAACAAAAGATCAACTATCTATAACTTGATAAATAAATTGGAAGTACACCTGCAAAAGGTTGTTGAAATAGAAAAAATATCAGGGAAATAGTGACAGGAAAGCTGGGTAACAAGGGCCAGCCACTAATCCAGTCAAAAGAAGATGATATGAATAAACTAGGAAATATTATAGAAAAAAGAATAATGAAGCATTGCTAAATCTCCAGGGAACAATTCTATCAAGTCTAAAGTTCAACAATGCGGCCTAAAATTTGTGGGAGCTCTGGCAGGGGGCCAAAGAAAATAATAAGAAGATCAAACTAATCAAAGGAAATTAAGTTCTAAAGGAAATTAACACCAATGAAGAGGAAAATAATCAAATGGAAACAGACAAAAACAAAACACAAGCAAGAAGCAGGAGCGCTTCACAAAATACAGAAACTTTATCAAATGAAAATCAAAAGAAAGCACAAGTTGCAAGAAAAATAAGAAAAATTAAGCCTAGAAAAAATAATGAAGAGCAGCCAACGCTCACAAAGTTTGCCAAAGTGGTACCTGTGGCTGAGGGGGCCACAGGGAAAACAATTAGTAAGTCTTTTTATGTTTTACTTATATTTATTTTAGTCATCAACAGGAATGGGGATGAGGTTGCAGAAGTGGTAGCTTATACACCAAGTTGGTTTTACTTGGGTTACCAGTCACTGGTAGCCCCTGTAAAACAAATAAATAAAAACCAAATAAATAAAATAGTTCAACAGAATATGAATAATTTTTCAAGTATTGAAGCTAAAAATAGGGAATATTTACCACCTGCAGGGTGCTTGTTGTGGTTGAGGGAAGCATATGAAATAGGATCAATTATCAACTTCAAAGAAATGAATGAAATTTGTGGGGATATCCAACTAAACTTTGATGAATATATATACAAAAGCATTCAAAGATTCCCCTTCACAAACATCAACAAATATGAAAAGAACTTAATAAATAAAGGTTTAAAATTATTCACAAGGACTGCATCCTTGACTTTATTTGACAGTGCCTTAAATACTTCATTAAAAATTGCAGTTTACAAATATTCAGTTCCATTTGAAAGTCAGTTTTTATTTTGTTTGCCAAGGCCTGGGGGGCTGATTCAACTCAGGCGCCCCCCAGAACCCTCTTCAAGTTCAACCAAACATCCTATATCAATAGGTTAGTTCAAACATTCAAAAAATTAAGCATGTTCTTGGAAAAGTATACCTTGCAAAGAATTCATGTTGCGGTATACCTGGGAATCCTCCTTCACTGCATATTAAAAACCAACGTCAAAAAGTTGGAGGATGTACCTATTCAAATGGATATTTGCCGTGTAACCCTTAACTGCCAGAAGACACCGCGAGGATATAGGACAGTCAAGCACATCCTGTATGACTCATTTGCATTGGCAACATTATATGGGTACTATGTGCCCCCTGAAAAAAACCTATTGATCAATTCACCTGCCTTCCTTTTATCAAACAATCAACAACCACCAGGGTACAGGGCTCCACCCCTCTAGTAATTGCATCCAGGGTTGTCCACCACATACAGAAGAGTATGTGATCCAATTAGACGCTTTAGCCAAAAATTTAATTTTGGGGTATAATTCCCTGGAATAATTGCATTCCCTTTGCAATTAACATCCCCCCAATAAATATTTTCCCCTTGCAAATTAAAATTTATTTTATTTTAACTTTATATATTTTAATACTAAAAATTTAAGATTGAACTATGTAATATTGAAATTTTAGTATTTAAAAGTTAACATTAAAATTTTAATAATACATATTATAATACTAAAATTTTTAATATCAAATATTTCAATATTGAATAATTCACAATCTAATAAAAATAGTTAAATTTCAAATATTTAAACTTTAATATTTAAATTTTAAGATTTATAATTATAACTCTACTTTTAATATTTTAATTTTTAAATTATAATAGTAGTATATAATTAGGTTGATAATAATAAAGGAACAGTTTAATAAAGTGAACATGTATAATAATAAAATGTGATTTATAAATTTGTTTATTTACTAGCGCGTCAAGTACAGTAGTTTTAAAAGCTATGGCAACAAGCAAAAATACTTCAGATTCAAACAAAATGATTTCAGATTCAAACAAAATCCAAGTTGCACACTATTCAGGATTCAATTAATTTATAAAATTTCATTTAATAAATGAACTGTCAAACCAAAAACAAAATTTCACTAACCCATTATACAAAATTAAAGCAAACATCAAACAGTGTAGTTCAAACCACAAACAAAATGAACTGACGCAACAAGTGAAATGGATGGATGCTATTCCAGAGTATATTATAATACAATAAGGATTCATATGAGGCATCAACAGAAGGACTAAAGTGAAACAAAACTTGAGCAATCTAGAAGAAAGATTACACAAACACAAAACAAAGTGAACTCACGCAAGATGTGTAGTATGAGCAGCCTAAAATAGAAAAATAACAGTTTAACAGCCAATCAACAGCTATCTAATTTAGGAACAGAGGCATTTTATCCATTTTCATGGCTCCAGATTTGTATGAAAAGGTTTTGAGAGCCTTCCAAATATGGACTCAAGATTACAATAAAAATAAACCATTAAATTTTAAAATTTCTACTTTTAGTGATTTTATCCTAGGTTTTTTACAATGGTTTTTAACAGTAATATCTTTGATGGCGCCAGCAGCCAAGCCATCTTCAATGGAGGTAAGGCTCAGGGCGTGGACGCACGTGTTTACACCCAAGCCTTTGAGGCGGGTAACAAGAAAGCTGACCTGTTACTGTCCCCCAACCCATAAGGCTTTGACTTGTTTGAGAGTCACTTAGTGTCTAGCTCTGCCCTTGCTCTCACACCCACCCTTGCACAAGCTGCCTGTCAACTAACCAATCAGGATAGCAGCCTTGATTTGGAACAACTTCCTGCCACCACCCAACCTGCCCCCCTCAGCCAATCAGGCTTCAGCTTCTGCCGCCCATTGCCCAAACACAGAATAATCACTGCCCAAATTCTTCAGGAAATTGTGGCACTAAACCTGCAGGGTCTGTCCTGGGATCAGATAGCCATCCAATTACAATTCACCCAAGCCACAATAATGCGAGAATTCAATAACCTAATGAACAAGGAGAATCTAATTGGGATGGCCAAGAAGCCAAAGAAGGCCCCAGAGTCCCAAATTACAGAGGCATACCCAATCATGCTTGATCTATTGCAGCAGGACCCCAAGCTTTCCTTGAACCAGGTCCAGAAGCAGCTTGCGCACCATAACATATGGGTCTCTGAGTGCATGGTGCAGCTCTGGATGTATGGGAAGGTGGCTTCTATATGGGTTCTTACCAATTTTGCCGGCAACTAATGGGATGGTGCTGAGGATTCCCCATATGACACCGCCATCAAATCAAATCTGGTCTGATGCTTGACTAGCCTGTCAGATGATGTCATGTTTGTCTTGTATTATAAGCTATCAATAGCTTTTGACAATTTTGGCGAGCAAGGAAGAGCTGCCACTCAAAAAGGAAGGAAGAAGGTCAAGAAGGGGATGTTCATTGGTGCATTTCTGGCTGTTTCAGCTAAGGGTTTTGTCTACTATTGGACAAACCCAGATTTTATCAATGGGTACTCATACAGCCACATCCTCAGTGGATTGCTTGACTCCTGGGATGGCTCAAATAATAAATACTGGGTTTTCTTGAGCCACCAGATAGAGGGAAGCTCCACTGCCCTCAAGGCCTTCCAGGAACGCGGGCACCAGGCCTCTGTGTACCCAGCTGGTCATTCTGATGTCCATCTGGCAGATGTTGTGTTCTTTAATGTTGGAGATAAACTCCAGGAGCGCCGCCCTCAGGCTTTCAACAACCTCTATCTTGGGGTCCTTGACCACAATTTTCTCTTTGGCTGCCAGATGATGGCTGACTTGTTTGCGCAAAGGGTTTTCCATGTGAACATGGGCAAATAATCACATAAGGATAAGCACCTTCCACCTTGGGCCACTGCCACCTACCAGCCCATCCAGCCAATGACCAATGAGGAATACAACAAGCGTTATATGACAGCCATCACGCAAAATCCTTCTGCCTCCACCCCTGCCACCAACACCCCTCACCCGCAAGCCCAACCCACCCAATCCCAGACCCCCCAGGCCAGCACCGCCTCTACGTCTTCCTTCCTGTGCCATTCTGCCTACTAGGAATCACGCTTCTCTGCCCCAATAAACTTCTATTACCAAACAGTTTCTATTTATATTATCTTTTTTTTGAATTTCAATTGTTCATGTTCTCTTTGTTTATAGTTGTTTTTATTCTTTATGTTCAGCTTATTTATATAAAATCATATATTTACTATGTCTTGTATCTAGATCCTGAACACAGTTATTTTTAGCACCTAAACACATCCCCTTGTGAAAATATTAACAACAATTTGGTGATCAGCTAAATTTGAATTAGAAAATTATGTGTCAACTGTTTTAAAATAAAGTTGTTACTGATCTGAATTCAAAACCTTAATGATAAACTTTAAGCCAATCAGGAGCCAAGTGATAAAGTGATTGTTGTGACATAAAGGGTCATTCAATGATTCTTTGATGCATGTGCGCTAATTAATATGATTGACAGGATGTTTTGCTATTGTACGCCATTGCCGCTGTGGCAAGTTGTTGATGGACTAGTGCCCAATCAGCTGCTGGGTTAGCACTAGTCCATCAACAACTTGCCACAGCAGCAATGGCGTACAATGGCAAAACATCCAGCCAATCATATTAATTAGCGCACATGCATCAAAGAATCATTGAATGACCCTTTATATCACAACAATCACTTTATCACTTGGCTCTTGATTGGCTTAAAGTTTATCATTAAGGTTTTGAATTCATATCTGTAACAACTTTATTTTAAAACAGTTAACACAATCTTCTAATTCAAATTTAGCTGATCACCAAATTGTTGTTACTATTTTCACAAGGGGCTATGTCAAGCGCCAAATATAATATGGTAATCAAGGAAACAATTCCAGCACAAAGCAAACAACACATATCAAGATGAGCGTAAAACATATACACAATGGGTAAAAAGATATGATAATGTAGTAAATGGAAAAATAAAAAGAAATAAACAAAGAGGCAACAGTATCAAAATAATACAGAATTTATTGGGGTAATAGCTATAAAAACATATGGAAAGGTTAGTAAAAAATCAATGAGAGAATTGGAAAAGCTTCTGAAGGACCTTGACTTGGCAATTGCCAAAATAAAGGACATTGACTGCATGGCCAAAGCAAAGGTGAAGTCTGCTGTCTTCACTGGGGAAAAAATTGACAAGGTGTCTGCAAAGGCACTAATGTCAAAAATTCCTGACACCCCAGAGCAGACAATTGAGCGCTTACTAAATATTCAAAAAACTGTGGTTGAGGGCCTCCAATTCAAGGCATACAATATTTCTGCGCCGTCTGTCTGGGTTGATGACCCAGAGATGTATGCCCACCTCAAACCTGCCAAGTGTGCTAGGGCAGAGGATACCAAATTGCCCACATAACTGCTTGTGCCAAGAATGGCAAAGCTGGCTGAAGATGCCGGCAAAGTAGAAACCCAAGACGGTAACCTAAAAAATTATAATTAATAAAAATTCTTAAATACTTATCTTTTTTTTAGAAGATGTTGATGGTGAACTCCGCCAGGTCCTGGTTCCTTTTTTCCCCCCTACCTTCTAATTCAACTACACCACTCATGTGTCCAAACAGCTTTTCCTGTCCCCCCCTGTCTTACAGGAGCTTGAAGACAGGATTTATGGTACATTCCCAATGTCCAGGGAGGCATTGGCTGGGCTTTTGCATGGTGAGGGGGCATCTGAGTGGGCAGTTACTGCCTACAAGGATGCCCAACTGGTCTGCCTGGACCCGGTTAACCTCAGTGGAGTTTACTGTGTAAACTCCATTGAGCTTGTTTATGATGTCCTGACAACGCTCCCATTCAAGAATGTACCAAAGATGGGCTGGGCCCATGCGGCTGCTTGCTTCTGCTTCCCGGTGGAGCATACCATCTTGTGCCTGTTGGAGAACTTTGGGCGCGCGGTGTCAAAATTGACTGTTGCAGATGCAACAGCCGTAAAGAAGACAAAAATCCTCCTGGCAGACTTTGGGCTGGCCTGGAGCGCCAACAAGACGGGGGTACCAGCAGCCATGGAGCTGACCTTCACCAAAGCCAAGCACAGAAAGAAGATTAGCGCTGTATACAACAATTTATGCAAGTTTACAAAAGCCTTTTCCTGACAAAGGCTTCACTTTGTTGTTTACCTTGGTTGTATTTTCTTCTTCAGGATGAGCGCCAGTGTAGAGGACCTAGACAGGGTCCTTCTTGGGGTTGATGAGGCCAGGCTCTCACTGGATGGGAAGAAGGTCCCCCTGGGTACAACTCAGTGGATCATGTCATCCAGGACGCCCTGGTCCTGGCTGGCATCTTTGGGTTTGCAGCCCAGCCAGAAAAAGCTGCTCCACCATTCCCACCTCACCATCCTTCCTTTTACCAGCAGGCACAAATACTTTAATACAGGTGTATCCACCATCCACGGTGTGGCGGTGGAGGTTGTGCACCACCTCCATTGTGGGGTGGGTACATACCGCCAAACCCATTACAGGCGCACTTAATTTTTCTCTATATCAATAAATATATTTATACTCTACTATATTTTTATATTATAAATAATTTTTCAAATAATATTTTAGCAAACAAGATTTGCAAAATATATTGCAGAAACAGTTTTCATAAAAGCATAAAATTATATGTTAATAAAATAAATTCTAACTTGTACAATTTACGTTTAATTTTTATAAGTCTATTTTTTATTTATTTGACAAAAGTATTTAAATCTATTTGCATAATCCAGTATCAAGCGTTTGGGATTACTTCAGATGGCATAATAAAATAATATATAATAAAATAAATAAATTACTTACATCTATTGATGGATCTTCTGAATGTGATTGCAGGCGTGGAAAGATCTAAATATAAAATGATAATTAATAAATCTTGAATAGTAAATAAGAGAATATAAAAAAATTGGACACACTAAGCCTTTAACAATTGGCTGTCTGGCTAGGCACACGGGGATGAACAAATCAGCGTGGCCATAGAATTTGGCCACAGTCTCAGCTGGGAGGGTATGAATCCCGGCCTGCAGCAAATCAAACAGGTCCTCGTTCCCTGTTAGGGTTCCTTGTTTGACAACTTGCTTGAGCCACCCAAAGACTTCCTAAATGGGATTTAGGAAGGGCAAATAGGCAGGGAGGAAGAGAAGGTGCAAATTTGCCATGGCCAATTGCTGAGGGCCCGCTGCAATGCTTGTGTTGATCATTGGGAATTCTTCAAGAATATCTGCCACCTTGTGGAGACCAACATTGTCCAGCACAATTACGTTGGTGAAGCCTGGGCTTGTGCGCCTAAGGTGCTCCTGGGCCAATCAGAGAAATGATAGGAAGGTCTGGCTATTGTGGGAGCCTACTATCATTTGGTACAGATTGATCCCCTTTGGACCAAGGAGAGCCACCATTGAGTATGCTGTGGTGCAGACTGCAGCACGCCAAGCCATCCTGTCATTAGAGCCTTTGGGGACATACCCATACTCATTGTGCATTGACAAGGCAAATGATGATTTGTCAATAAAATAAAATTTGATTGTCCCCTTGGCTTTGAGGGCAGTGTACGCCTCTGCGTAGTTTTTCCGGATGTCAATGTTAGTTGGGCTGTTTTTATTATAGGGAGATACCCTGAGTTTTTTTCCAGGAAAAGCGCATTCCTTTGACCAAATGATAATAGAAGGAAATTGAGTCATTGATCCCAAAAGCGGACTTGACCATGACCTGTATATTTGCCAGTTTAAGATGGCAATCTTGGGTCATCCACTGGCGGATGCCCATTTGTGCTCCTTGGTGAGCATGGTTGAAACACGCAAGGATTTCTCCGCGGCAAGGACTCAGCCAGTATCAATGAACTTGTTGAAGGTCTTTGAGGCGTACTTGGGATCCACCCCAACAAGGGCCGCAGCTGCCTTGTAATCACCAGATTCCTGCATGAGCTGGAGAAGGATGATGCACTTAATGTCAGGAATGTGCTTGTGAGCGGGCTTTTTAGTGGTAGGGATTGGCTTGTTGGCGTTGGGCACAACACAGGGCATGGGCACCTTGGTGTAAAATGCAGCAACTTTCTTTAACACCAGCTGTCCCTCATTGGTTTGGTAGAACTGGGGCTCCTTGTCCTCCTCCTGATTGCCATCACTGACATAGGGCTTTTAGCTAGTATCAAGTACAAGCTTCACCTTCTCCAGCATGGCTGACGGGACCGACTCTTGCCGGTACACAACGTCAAACACATACCAAATAAGTTCTACCTCCTTGTTTCTAACTGTTTTGGTAGTGGTGACTTTGGTGGGCTTCCAGGTCAGCTTTGGGACCCAAGGGTTAATGCTCTGCACCCTAGCAGCTTGTGCTCCTTGAACCAGCTGTGTCAGTACAGCGTCACTATGGAACTCTCCTCTCCTGCCTCCCTCCTGAGTAGGCACTTGTGTTGTACTAAGTCTATTCTTTGACCCACGGGGGTGATTGCAACTGCAGTGCACAACAGGTGCAATGGTAGTCTGTTGCTGTGTTCCTTCCATTTTGAGAATTTAATAAAATATTAAATAAACTTGATTAAGTTACTCCCTATTTTTAATTTTTGCTTTTATCTGTTTATGAATATTCAATTAATATTTTCCCCACCCAATATCCCAATTAATAGATTTTTTATTTCTTAGTTAGTTGTTTTTGGTTTTACCTCACCCATTTTAGAATACCCAAAATAATTTCTACCCATTTTCCCATATTTTACGCCAAATTAAGCACCCAACACAATATTTTTAAAAAATTTGTTTCAGATCTTGTGTCTTATTTTAGATACCTTGATATCATTCTTGATTACAATCCATTCCACAAACTGATTGAGTGATTTTGTTTACCTAGTGAGTTGCTATTGTGTTTTGTTTTTGGATTGAGTTTTGACACACCTTGCTTGGGTGTATTTTGTCACCACTTCACATAGTAAACATATTTACACCAAAAGTCAACTCATACCATTTTGTTTGTGAATCCATGTATTTTGTATTATATTTTGAATGGTTTTGCTTTGCGTGTTAGTACTTTGTTGCTGTGTTGACTCATTTTGCCCATTAACGCCAATAAGCCCTGTCAACAGAGTGTATATTTTAACCTGAGAGTTGGATTTTGTTTAAATCTGAGGTATTTCTGGTTTTTGCCATAGCTTTTAAAACTACTATATGGGTTTGTTTATTACATAAACAAACAACAAGAATTGAGTTTATCTGCATCATGCGGCCCGCTCCACTTATATTCTAAACAAATGATTGTTTAGAACTTGAATTACCTTTCCCTTGTAATATGATTTGATAAACATATTTGATTTACTTGACCTGCGTCCTAAGTACTAATTAGTAAGCAATATATGAAAAACTTTGGTTTCTGTGTTGTATGGCTATAGTGGCACTGAAATAACAAGGATCAGATGATGACTTGCAAGGTCTAATTTGTAGCTTTGAAAAGCCAAAGTACCATCAAGGATTCACAATTATTTAAATAAGCTAATTTATTTCTATCTTTTAATTTATTTTTTAGTGCAAAAGCCAATTATAATATTCAGTGAATTATAATAAAAATATATCCATCTTACCTAGTATAATTGATTTTACTTACCTTTTCCATGTATTCTTATATGTCTATAATATAATCAAACGTCAAATTATTATATATAAATAATAATTTTTTAGTCCTAATAAAAACAAACTAAATAAAAATGAAAACAAATAAAACCCAGAGTGCACATTTATCTGATTAGCTCAGAGGCCAGGGCTTTAGGGAGGAAGGATTCCGAGTGCTTATAGAAAGCTGCCACCACATCAGGTGGCATTGCAAATTGGCTGATCTTGAGAATGTTGAAGAGATTCTCAGTGTCCTGAGGGAGGCCTTGTTTCACCTTATTCTTGATCCAACCAAACACCTCCTCAATTGGGTTCAGAAATGGAGAATAGGGCGGAAGGAAGAGGAGTCTCATTGGGCAGTCTGCAAGGCAGTGGCTGGCAGAATGGCTGTTTTTGTCAATGGGGGGAACTTGGACACAACCAGATCCACTTTGTGGAGCACAACATTATCAAGCACAACAACATTGGTTGTGCCTCTGTAATTTATCCAAAGGTACTCCTTGACAGCTCAGACAAAATTGAGAAAGGTCCCACTATTATGGGAACCCTTGATCATCTGATATTGATCCAACCCGCAAGGACCAAGAAACGCAACCATTGAATAGGTCTGGGAACGGACAGCTGCACAATGGGCTACACCGTCCTTGGACCCCTTCTTGACCCACCCATGCCTAGACCTGAGTGATGAGGAAAACAGCAATTTGTTGATATAGAAGAACTGGACATTCCCAGTCTTCTTTAGTGCCAGATATGTCTTGGCATAGATGCGTCAATCCTTGATAGTCTGTTCACTGTTCCTATTATATGGCAAAACTCCCAGTACTTTCCAGGAAAAGCCCAAATCAACCATAGTTTTGTAGACAAGGGTTTTGGAAACAGAAAGCCCGAACTCTGTTGCAAACATTGATTGGACAGCAAATGTGTCCAGGTGGCAATCCTTGGCTACCCACTTCTTGATTGTGTCAATGTGAATAGGCTGAAGGAGTTTGGGCTGTCTTTCTGCCTTGGTGGATTTGGCAATTTTCCCAGTATTGCCATACTTGTTGTTGATGTCGGCAATGTATCTGGCTGTGACACCAAATCAGGATGCAATATCCAAAACTGCCATTCCCCTGTTCAAGAAGTTGAGAAGAGCTTCACGCTCACTATCCATCAACTAACGCTGGCCCTTGGAAGGTACCACAGCATCCTGGCTATCAGGCTCAAAAGAGGGGATGGGGACCTTCATGTTGAATGTGGGGTCACGCTTGGTTGTGCTGGCACTGCCAATGGTGGCATAAGACACAGGCACAGATGGCTCCTCAGTTGTGGCCAATGGCTTATAGGAGGTGTCAAAAACGCAGGGGTATGCAGTGGCAACTCTGGGATCCAGAGTGTAGGGCTGTATCACAACTAGGTACACAGTGGAGGTGTATGTAACCATAGTGTTCCTGGTTACCCTGGTGTAGGAGACTTTGGTAGCAGGCCTTGAAAGTGACTTCTGCCTGGGATTCAAGCTGGTAGTTCTGGCTTGAGATGTGGGAGGTGGTTGGCTGGCAATGACACCTTGGGAGGCCTGTGTATTGGCATGACTCCCCTTGAGTTGGGTTCTGGGTCTGTTCTTGGACCCTCTGGGACGCCCTTGTGAACAGGCTGCCCCCTGGGCTGGTGCAGGAGCTGGTTAAAAATGTGATTGCTGGTCCATAAAAATAAAATAAAATATATATTTTAGATTAAATATGCATTTATTTGGATTTATTGGTTTAGTTATGAGTAGTTATTTTCTCTTGAGTTAGCCTTAAACAGTAACAGAATTTCTATGTCCATGATTTGAAGTGAATAATATTGTATACTTTCTGGGTTTGGATGATTTTAAAGTTTAATCACTTTTTATGTCTAAACATGGGTATTGAGATTGAATTTTTCATTTGATTTAGTTGTGGTGGAGCTTCTCAATTTGGGTTGGTGTTTCCTAGTGTGCTTACTGTACATTAAATTCGGATTCCAGTTCCTGCAATTAATATCTGAGTTTACTAGTGGCATTCAAAAGTGATTTGAAATTTGGTTCTTGGATTTGACAATCCTGCAATTTCAAAAAAACATAGTAAACTTAATGAAAATGGTTGATGGATTTGAACGCTTCAAATCTGATTCCAGTTAATTCATTTTGTCCATTGGAAATATGCAGTTTGACTTGAACTTTGCAAAGTGTCTATGAGTTCCTGCATTTTCAAATATTCAAATAAAAATACAAAAAATTCAATTTAATTAAAAAAAGGCCATCCCACAAAAGTAATTCAAAATTTGGACTAAGGATTTGACAATCCCACATTTTTACGTTCAGGTTCTGAATTTACAGTATATTAATCACAGTATTCTATAATAAACAACATCTTATTTTATTCATTCTTGTCCTTTCTATTGGACTGTTGTCTTCCCCAATCAAGTACTGAACTCTAATTGGTTCAGTTGCAACAGTGGTAGCAGTGGTAGATTCACAACCTACCTAAAAGAAAAATTCTCCCTAAGAAAGGACAGAGTACAGGCCGTATGGCTACTCCCCATCAAGAAAATTTCCTTCCAATCCCTGAGGGGGACATCCTCAATGAGTACATAATCTATCAAGATCAATTGGTGCTCAAGAGCATGTATAATTGACTCTGCCTTGGGCAGCGCAATGCAAGTGTCACCCTGCCCCAGTCGGACCTTTCTCAACACATGCTCAACCTCTAGCTTGAATCTTTTGAAGGAGGTGTCAAAGAAGCTTAAATTGTCAGTTGGCTCCACTCCACTGAAACCCGCCTCTGTGTATGCCAGGTACCTGAGCCCATGTGGGTTGCCACTGCTTCAGGACGCCTTACAAGGCCTGTTGCTGTCTGGTTCACCAACTGGGCCAGCCAAGAAATAGAGATTACTTGGGTGTTGTTCAGGGATGCCACAAAGTCCTGCTACAGTGAAACATTTTCACCCATCATGGTGGGAACTCCCCTCCTGGCCATTAAACAAACTGGGTCCTTTCCTGAGTACCTTGCTGCCTGGCAACAAGCTCTTACTGCCGCCCCCAAAGCCATGACTGACAGAAACACCATGCTTCTGACCCTAATAATCAATGGGCTCAAGCCCCATATCTGTAAGTGGGTCCCCATAGGTTACTACCCTTCATCAATGACTGTTACAAGGACATTGTGAAGGCCAATAAACAGGCTTTAATGGGCTTCCACAGATCCAATGACACACTACTCTAATCTTGCCCCGCACCTGGAAGTACCCACAATCAGGTGGGTCACCACCAGCCCCACCAACAAGAGAATGGGGCTAAGTGTCCCCGCAAGGGGAACTCCAGTTAGCACAAATTGAGGACCCAGGAAAAGCCTGGGGGTTGTAGTTACAAGAGGTTCTACAACCCCACTTGACCCTCACTCTCAATCCCTTCTTGCAAAGAACCCCTGTGAGTACAACGTGCGTGAATTTGAAGCCCTTGACGTAATCCAGGTCCACAGCAATGACCCAGTACTCCAAGCAAGCCATTCTTCAAATTAAGTAACTTGCTTGGCCTATCCCTTCTGTTTCTGTGGGAACACCCACAAACTATTGGTAGATACTGGGGCCAATCACACTATGGTTGACCAGGCGTTTGACAACTCTCAACAACTAGGCCAAGTATCAAGCAGGTTCAAAGCGGTACAAGTGGCTGACTTCCATAGAGTAGCAATTACCCGTGAGATGGTACCCTTCTCTGTGAGGATAGGAAACATCCAGGTTAATCTCTATGGGCCAATCATGGCAGGGCTCAGCCACAATGTCATTGCTGGCTTTGACTGGCTTTGTCACAACCGTCCCTACATTGACTGGGATATGTCTGTAATTACCCTCAATAGAAATGGGGTGGGTTTCCAGATATATCCCGTTAAAATGAACAAGTTGCTTCACAATACTGTGCTTTTCATAATAACAGAAATGGGCTCATATGATTTCAAGGGGGGGACTAGACTTCAATCAATGCTCAGTCAAAGTTATCTGCGCAGAACCACCTGTGGCCCTCCCCTTGACTACTCTGTCCCCACCAGCACTTGTTGCGCTCCTCAAGGAGTATAAGGATGTTTTCAGTGAAACACTTGATCAACTACCCCCTCCCTGAGAGATCCAAAATGCTGTAAAACTGAAAGGGTTGCTTCCCAAAGCACGTCCCCTCTATTGCTTAACACCAAAAGAAGATGAGACCTCTGCCAGCACCTTGTAGACGCACTCAATAAGGGCTTCATCTGCCCCTCACTCTCCCCATACGGGGCTGCTGTCTTCTTTGTAGCCAAGAAGGATGGGTCCCTTTGCTTGGTCACAGACTACTGCGCCTTAAATGAGGTGACTGTTAAGAAAAAATCCCCCCTGCCATTGATTGACAACCTGTTTGACACACTCACGGGTGCAAAGGTCTTTAGCAAAATTGACATCATTGCAGGGTACAACCAGGTCCACATTGCACCAGGGGATGAGGCAAAAACTGCCTTCCATACACACTACGGGTTGTTTGAGTGCCAGGTCATGAACTTTGGAATGACCAACGCTCCTATCATCTTTGCCATGTTAATGAAAAAAGCATTCAAATAATTGATTGGGATGTGTGTTGTTGTGTACCTTGACAACATTATTTTCTTCAGTTAAGATCAAACCACTCACCTCTAACACCTCTGTGCTGTCCTTGACACCCTTCAGAAAAACCAGTTGAAGGCTAAGCCCTTCAAATGCAAATTCCTCAAGTCAGAGCTCTTGTTTCTTGGGCACACCATCTCTGCCTAAGGTATAAAGCCTGCCCCCCTAAAATCAAGGCAATCACAAGCATACCACCTCCCATCAATGTGGGCCAGGTGTGTATATTCTTAGGGATGGTTGCCTACCTGCAAAAGTTTATCCCCAATTGCAGGGAATTAATTGCACCCCTCACTGAGCTCCTGAACACTAAACAGTGCTTCCAGTAGAATCCTGCCAGAGATCAAGCCTTTGATACGTTGAAGCAAAGACTTACAACTGCACATGTATTGCAATTTCCTAATCAGAACTGCCAATACAAACTCAATACTGATGGCTCTGACAGAGCCATAGGGGGTGTGCTACAGGTAGAAACTGACAAGGGCACCTTCTTCCCTGTGGCATATGAGTCCAGGAAGCTCACTGACTTGGAACAACATAGCCCAATACATGATAAAGAGTTAGCAGCAATTGTGCACTGTGTTTAAAGAAGTGGCGCTGTTACCTGAAAGGGGCCACCTTTCCACCCCGCATCCTGACAGATCACAATTTGCTCCATTACTTCAACATGCTGTCCCACTTGATACACCGCCAAGCAGGCTGGGTTGAGTGTCTATCCCCCCACCAGCTGCGCATTGAGTACAAGCCTGGGAAGGAGCTTGTCACGGCAGACACTCTCTCTAGGCTCTAAATAGTGTCCATCACCAGGGACAATGGCTTGGACCCATATTGGTCAATGCTTTACCTCCGTCCTGAGGCAATCTGATACAAAGGCCTTAACTTGGTAACCATCTCCAAGCTAAAGGACAATGAAAGTCAGTTCACTACCAATGCTGGCAATGTCTGCTGCCGGGCAGAGACAGGTGAAAAAACGCCCTATATTCCCACCACACAACAAGGTGACACCATACTACACTAGCACCGCACCTTGGGTCATATTGGAGGACGTAACCTCTTCAAAATCATGAAACACAAGGTTTGGTGGCCATGTATGCTTAGAGACATTTTGGATCTCCTTGAAACATGTGTGTTGTGTGAAAATAACATGTCTAAACCTGCCCCCCAAGTCCATCCTACCCATTAAGGCTATGGAACCCTTCAAGCAGTGGGCCCTCAACATTTTTGGACCGCTCCCCAAAGACAGACTTGGGAAGAAGTACATCATCACAGCCATTGACTACTTCACCTGTTGGCCAGTAGCATGGGCAACCACTAATCATACCACCATCACTATCACCTGTTTCATTGGCAAGGAAATTGTGGTCTGCTTTGGGCGACCCAAATGCCTCATCATGGATGGTAGCCCCAAGCTTGTTGGGCATGTCATGAAGTTGTACTGCGCCAAGAATGCCCTTCAACAAATAGTCACAACTCCATACCATCTGCAAGCCAATGGACGTGTGGAGCAATTGAATGGTTCACTGGTCCAACTGATCACCAAAATCTCCCAGGAACATCCTAATACCACATGGACTGAACACTTGCCCACCACCCTACTCATCTTATGAGCAAGGATCAACAGGGGCACCAGTTCAGCGCCAGCACTTTAGCTTTTGGGACCCCTGATAGTCTGACAGGGTGAAACAAGGGAAACTAAAATCCGCAGTTTCTGGAAACCCCCCTTGTTGACAACTCCATCCCTGAGCCAGTGGCGTGCCAATGTCCGGGAAATTGAACTCAAGCAAATTGAGGGAGGGACAAAACACCTTGAGCCCAGGTATGCCGTAGGTGAGCCTGTCTAGGCCCTCAACCCCAATTCAGCCAAATTAGAACCCAACCACTTGGGACCTTTCAAGATAGCCGCAGTCTATGATAACCACACCTACCAACTTGAGGATGCCCAAGGGACACCAAGACGCTCCACCACAATTTCTTGTGCCCCTGCCGCGCCATCCCCACCAAAGGTTATTTGTGCAGACCTTCTCAGATCTCCTGCAAACTCTGATCCTGGTGCCTGACAACAAACAGGGGGCAAGGGGGGTGTTATAACAAAGACTCCCCTCTTGCCTGCCAAGGTATCTTACAATACACAGGGGGCTTGATGAGTTGCCCATTGACGTGTCTAACAACATGAACCAATCTGATGGCAATGTCAAACTGTGGGCTCTTTCTCCTAATTAGGAGCACTATCAATTCTACCTGCTGATCCCACACGAGTTATTCCTTGGCTCCAATCCTTACATGGAACATGCCACATGTCACCCCCTTGTGGCCCGGTGGCTTTCCCCATATAGTATATTAATCACAGTATTCTATAACAAACAACATCTTATTCTATTCATTCTTGTCCTTTCTATTGGACTGTTGTCTTCCCCAATCAAGTACTGAACTTTAATTGGTTCAGTTGCAACATTTGTAAATCTAATAAATTTGCATATTGAGAAAGTTATAGTTGGATCGAATCTGACTAAAATCCATGCTAGGAAAATTAATTGATGAATATATTTTTATCTCTAATATAAAGGGTATTTTAATTTATTAGATATCTTCCATCTGGTAAATAGCAGTTTGTTGGTATTTCTTGCTTCTAGAAAAGAGTTAACGTGTGGTATTTTTTTGATAATATTACATCAGGAGGGATATCAGGGCTGTATATATTTTGATGGCTAGATAAAGTAGATTGTATTTTATAGCGAGTTCGCTTAGCTGAACAAATAGGAAATCAGCATTTCGAAATAAACTTTCAAAAGCTTCAGCTCAAGGCTCGGATTCCTACAGTAAATTGCCCAACCTACCAGAGCTTTATAGATTTAAAAATTCTTAAAAATTCTTAAAAATTTAACCATCAAATCATGGACTGATGTTCAAGTTAAGTGGTTATGTTTCGCACCACCCAAACATAAGGTGGTCAAGTTGGCTCGTTAATATAAGCTCTATTTCCTGGTCCGTCTACAGCCACTATGGCTACAACTGGCAGTTTATGAGTCTGGGATAGCTTTTCAGCCAATCAGAGGGTTACAGCCATGTTGCTTGGCTAGAATTCTAGTTAAATTGTAGTGTTGAATATTCCAATCGTTCTAAAATTTCACCGACACTTATCAGCTGCTCCTATCTGCTTCGAAGCCAAGAATTATGGCATGTTTTGATTGGTATGGGGTTAATATTTGGCCGGTATCAGCATGACTCATAATATAGGATACAGTCTTGAAGTTGAGCCATCTGATGGGGGATAATTGAAAGCAGCGGTTGACTGACTATGTTTATTGATTCGGATTTAACAGGAAATGTATTGTAAATATGATTTGTTTGGTTTAAGCGGTGTCGGGTCCCTTTTAGAAGGATTGTAAGCATGACCGCCAGCATAGCCTCCGAAAGTATATCATGCATTACCCGCGTAGCGGCATGTTCCGAGTCCACCTTAATTTAGGGTTGTATTGGACACATGGCTGCTGGTTTCGCTCGGATAAACTGGCTCCTTTGGGAGAAAGGCTCGCGCCTCCTGTTTCCGGCAACATTTTAGCCGAGGTGGGGCGAATAATAAGTGGTGTGGGGAGATAAAAATATTCTTTCGGAGGCGACACTTAAATGGAGGCTCACTTCTACAATGCGAATGCTTATTTTCCACATAATTTCATGTAATTTAACTATTAATTTTAATAATTTCAGGCATCTTGTGGGTGGGTATATAAGCTGGGTGGTGGGACTCAAGTCGCAAAATGCGCTTTCTCTTTTTTGCAACTCTTTTGGCGCTTGCTCGCACTTTCCAGCTAGACGATCCACTGAGCTACACGCGCGTCAATGCCGTTGTCCAAGGGAAGAACTACAGTAAGTCACCCCTGTACAGCACTAACAGCATAGGCTATATAGACGAAGGTCCGCGCAATGGCAGGGTAATAATGTTGATGCATGGTTTTCCAGAGGTAAATAGCAACTATACAATTGCTAATTTCTAGTCGTGGTTCCTATTCAAGCACCAGATAAAGCTGTGCGTTGGCCTTGGGTATCGAGTGGTGGGGTTGGATATGCTTGGTTACGGGCAATCTGATGCTCCTACGTCTCTGGATCCATACACATATCCAGCAATTACGAAAGACATCAAAGAGCTGCTGGAGGAGAGCGTTGGCGTCAAGAGTGCAATTTTTCTTGCTCATGATTGGGGAAGCATGTTCATGTGGTATTTGGCGGTTGATTACCCTCAGATTGTTGATGGCCTTATCAGCCTTTGCATCCCCATCTTTACTCCGTCCTTGATCTCGTATACACTTGAAACCCTTGCCACCAAGGTCCCCCAAGTGCGCTATCAACTCAGTATTGCCAACTCAAACACCACAAAGTTGGACCTGGACATCCGAGGCTTCCTGACCTCCTTCTTTTCGGTAGACCCGCTCTGCATGGCTAAGATGAGCGTATCTCCCCCCCGACGCCGACATTGTTGATTTCATAAAGTCTCTTAACTGTAACACCACCCTTGTCGTAAACGAAAAGGTACCATTTTTATCTTCCTTGGCTCATGTTTAGGAACTTGCTTTTATGGAAGTACAGTTCTCTCGGACTGGAACGAGGGGCCCGACAAACTATTACCGTACCTATGATATGAATCGAGAAACGGTCAGTCGAGTGGGCACCAACATGAACATCAGCGCACCCGCCCTATACGTAAGTCATCATTAAGCCTCTAATCAAAGAAGATAAAGGCTGAGCGAGACTTTGCTGCCACACTGGGAATCAATGGCAACAGGAGATTCCTACACAACCTCACTTCCAAGGTATGCTATCATTTTCGTTTTCTCTAATCCTTCTAGTCGATAGACGGTGGTCACTGGATTTTCCTTACCCATAAGGAGGAGGTGAACAGCCACATCAGCGAGTGGCTAACAAAAAATTATCCATAAATCGATCCTTTGCTTGTCCTATCTGACATTGATATCCACTTGATTAAGCTAATTTTTATCCTTGCCCCCTGATTCCAAATGGAACCCACACAGTCATTAAACCACCTCCTTTTGGAAGCTCCTCCTACATTCCTCCACGAAAAAGGAAGCGAATATACCTTCTAATAGAGAAAACACCTTAATACATTCGGGATCATTTTGCTACATTCCATAATCAATTCAGAACATATATTCCTGTTTAAAAATAATCTTTAATTTTTATTTGTAAATGTCTAAAGATCAATGCGTTATCACGTTAGAACTCTGATAGCAGTGAAAAAATCACACATCACTACAGCCTTCTTATTTGAGCTGGAATATTTCCCGTTAACCGATTTTTAGTTAACTACCAAACGAAAACATTTGGAGTTATTCGCTCAGCCTTGTTTTACCCACTCACTCTCCAATAAACGAATTACATTTATAAGGCGACTTTTGAATTCCCACCTGGCTCCCATTTTTTACTGTACAAATATTAAACTAAATAAAACCAGCTTTTGAGGCGATCGGAGCAAACTTTTTTAGGGGGAACACAAATTTTATTAAGGTTCAGAGGTGGCGTCGATCCGAGCAAACATATGCAGCCCTAAATCCCACCAACCATTTTTTAGGGGGGAGCGTTTTATTGCGTTCAAGAGGTGGGAAATCCCACAAACCATCCGAGACGCTTAAAATATAAATAACTTAATTTAAAAATAAACTCAAAGGGAAGTAAAGATAAACCAGTTTCCATCAACTCCAAAAAATGACTTTCAATCCTCTAATTTCTGCCAACAAAGCCTTTTCTTTTGGCACGATGTGCAACCAAATGGAGAAATCATCCACTTCCAGCACCATGGTTGCCACTTGGCTAACAAGACAAAACCTGGCTCTTGATCCCACATGAAGCCATTCCAGAATACAGGCCTAAACCACTACCAGGATCAATACCACATCCCTGATTCACTTCCTTTTATTATGTAACCCAAATGATATTTCAATAAAATGTATCTTTCTCTTCTAAATCTTACTTCCATAAGCCTCCTCTTGACACCTTTTTAAATACGAGCAAGGATTAAACCTAGATTACTCCACAATGGCTTAAAAGAAACCCTTTTGACCACAACCAAGCCCAGGAAAATAGCAAACTATGTATTTCAGGTAGTGTTTAAACATCAGTTCAAAAGGATAGCATGTTTGGTATTTTTAAATCAGCTATCGTTAAACAATTCATTTAATACAATTTGAAAGGGAGTGAGCTATAATATTCATATTGACATTTATCTTGATTTCATTAAAAATTAAACCAATTGCATTTCTTTGGACAAAAAGTTGGATTGGGGATAATAATTAATCTAGCCAATAAAGTTAATATAATGCAATATACATTTTTAGTTCTACACAGTAAAAAATACTTTCTAAACCAATGAGCTAGTAGCTGCATTGAGAATAAATGTTCCTGAGATCTTGAACTAGAAACTTATCAATAAAAATCATCATGTAATGAATTCCTTACATTCGCAAATGACAATCCCCCATATGATCAAAAATAAATGCCAGGGATCAACCTCTTGTTGGTTCAGCCTGTGGGCTGCCTGCTCCAAGGGCCAGACATCCATATTTTTGGGCCCAATTTCTCTGGTAATTGATCCAGCATTTATTCTTCTGATGTGAGTTTTTCTATCTCCCTAGCAGAAGACACCACTGGGATAACATAAAGTCACATTCCTATGCTGAGGTAACACCCTCTACAACAAACATTTTGCAGTGCCATCAGAGGGGGCATCCAATGAGATCAATACAGAAAAAATACCACCCACCTGCCATTGAGAGGAATACCATCTACCCAATTGCCCCTGATAATAGCACTTGAGAGAAAAATATCAGATTGCCCATCTCATTGATACAGCCAATGTGCAAATACTCTGCTCTGATGCCATTTCAATGCCCCAGCCACAGGCCAGCCTGGCTACCTGACTGTCAGATAACCAACCCCTTAATTTCTAATCTCCAAAGATGGAGCCTGACAATGGGAAAGTGTATGAACCTGCAAACCCTGCACCAGGCGTTATTTCCATTCTGATTTGAAAGTTGTTATTGTGATGGCCTATATGCATATTATACAATATTGACCTGGATCATATAATTTCATTATTCCAAAAAGTAACAATAGCAGACTTTAAACATTATTATTAAGCTTAAACTATTATAATTACATGGCTAGAAAGCAGAGCCAATCAGAAGCATTAATCCAATTAGCTCACTGCACTTGTGAAAGCACCAACTGTATTACGCCATAATTTCAGCTCTATGTCAGGGCCCAAGGGTTTCTGACTCTGAACCATTGAATTGAAGATTGAGTGCATTTTAATATTTATTTAAAGGACTAAAAATAATCACAAATGAGTGAGGAGGAAATCAAGCTCCTTTTATAACTAATTGATCTGATTCTTCCATATCATTCTCTGAGGCTCTTGGGTCTTCATCTGGGGGCTCATTCTGTGAGTCTGAGACATCAGCTGATTATATGGCATCATATTCCTTTGGGAACCTTCAAACTTTGCACTTTGCTTCTTTTTATTGTCTAAAATATCTTAAACCAAAGTTCCTGCTATGTGGCTTCAATTTAAGCGTAAGAACGTCTAAATCCAATCAGTAGCAGCTGAGATGCATTAGTGTTTGTCCATGTGGTGTTAATTGTTGTCTTCATAGGCCTGATACCTAGTCCTGATTTCTTTTTGGGACATGTCAATGAGTTTCCCTGGTTCAAATATTCAGCTCTGTATAGCTTCTGAATTGTTTCACCTAGAGAGGCCATCAAGGTGCCATTCTGATAGCTAGACCTTCTTTATCAAAACAGGTAGTTGAAACACAACTTTCAGAAATAACAATATCATGGCGGGTCATGACTGTCAGGAACCCATCTTCTTGGAAACATACCACCTAGAAGGTGTATGGCTGCAGACGGATTCAACCTTGTGACTAGGGAACCAATAGGGACAGAGATCATTCCCATGTGGAATAGTTCTCCAATCATATAATATCTACCAAGGAGTGGATTGAATCTTCCCAAAAGGAATTAGGCTCCTAGATAACTAAGAAGGAAGGCTGAAGCCAAGGGATAGAATAAGGAGGGTGAAGCAGACTGACTTGTCCCCATAACACGTGGTTTCTCTGTAATGGGGGGATTCTGGGACAATGGCGTGGCGGTGTACCATACACCTTATATTTCTTGGTGCCACATATTATTGAGGTATTGGGGAGGGGACAACCCAGAATTGGCCTTTGTTCCAAGCAATACACTCACTGTACAGGCCTGCACAAGGCACAACCAAACCAATCATTTATACCCAAATAGCTCCCATTGGGAGGACTTGGGTAATCTAATGGTGTTGGGTTTCAAGATTAAGGAAACAAACAAAATAAAATCAACTAGTGTATAGGGAATTGACTTTATTAACTGAACAAGAATAAAGGCTGGCTCTATCAGACTTATATAGCATCTAAAGAGTAAAATTGCTGTTGGAATAGGAGGGGAAATGTGACAGTACACATGTTTGGTGGTTTGCAGGCAGGGCTAATGTTTGCCAAGCAAAAGTTTGGTTGTTTATTGAAGGTGATCCTAGCAGGTAACATAGGACTACTAGGGTAAGTAAGGCCTGGCTGGTAGGTAACAAAGGACTACCAGAGGCAGATATTGCCTCTACCCAGCAGAAGGAATTGGCTGCTTTGGGCTATAGTGCTTCACCTCACAGGGAACTGTGGCTGCAGAAGGGTGAAGACTGAGATAGCAAGCAGGGAACTTTATCTGTCTGGGGGGAGTAGGTTTTGGACCCCTGGCAGGTAACGCAGGCTGCCAGGGAGAGGAAGAGCTCTGAAGGCTCTACATACCCTAATACGCTTACAGGAGGTCTGTGAGCAAGCATCCTACCTAACAAACTGGTAGGGTGTCCTTGTTTATGCCCCTATGGGAGCTTTGAGGGGAACCCAAAGTGAGCATTGGAGGGCATAGATTTGCTCAGAGGTGTCACCAAGGCGGTTTGCTTGGGGAAGCAAGCTGCAGAACTTGGTGTGATCAGGCCTCTAGGAAGTAGAGCTGATTACTCTGTGACTAAAAGCTCAGACTTAATCACCTGGGTGAGTAAAGACAACACATAGACATTGATTTATGGTTGATTGGCCTAAGTGGAGTGCCACTTGCAAGGGCCCAGTCAAACACCAGTTCAATGTAGACTCATGCCTTGATCTACAAGTTCTGGTAATGGGGACTGAGATAAAGAACCAAGTCAGTTCACAGAAATAACAGAGAAGACTATCAAGAGGGACTGTTTGATCACAGTGAAGGCTAGTTGACAGACTGTTGATTCATATTGAATTGTGGGAACCAATATGGTTCAGTATGCAGAGGGAACTAAGGAGGTTCCTAGTGAGGATTTGTTAAGGAACTGGTTGAGAATACACTGAAGGACCAGATGATTATGATGCAGGACTAGCTGATCATGATGCAGGTTGGCCAAAGGACCAGAAGATTTTGTTGCAGGAGTAGCCAGAGGACTGATGAAGTTAATGGACTGATTTCTGGTTAAGCTGAAGAGCTGGTATATGAGCTGGCTGAAAGATCCAAAGATGATGGTGAAGAACTAGTGGTCTGGAGAAATGAGCCAAGATTTTGCCAAATTGATTTGCCAAAGTGGAAAGATGTGGAATATTTTGCCTTGATTTAGTATTAAAATCAATAAGGAATGTGGATAGAAGTGTGGGTAAGACATTTATTTATTAAGTTCCTAGGATAGACAAAGGTATGTTGCTATGAGAGCGGGATACAAAGTTGTTTTGGTGGGATGTTTTCTTGGATTTTACTATATTTGTAAATATATGGGTGAAGAGTTTGTGAAATTCCTGGATTTTTGACTTGACAATTCAGCCATCAATCTTTTGATTGGAATTTGGAAAGATATTTGGAATAAATTGATGTTTGGCGCAAACATTGATGCATCAGCCAAATTGGTGGCACTAAAGCTGAAGTGCTCCAAGAATTAAGAATGATTCTTCCTGACCCAAAATTAATAGACTGGTCTGCCTAAATCAATCCAAAATAAGTACCCACTCCAATCAATCCAGCGGTGCGGCGGCACTGCCCCAAAATATCCAAGTGCTCCATAGGAGCTGAAAACTTGGTCACTAATGCACTTTTAGGTGCTTATCCCAAACATCATAATCACAATAATGGTTGGTTTATGGTTTAACCCAGTTCTGTCTATATTGGCTGGGGTTGAACCCCAAAAAACTCCTTGATATATTTTTCATATGTTATATTATTATACTCCGCAATGGAGTGGATCCCACCCATAGGATATAGGATGGATGGACTGGTTTTCAGGAAGAAAGCCATGATAGCAGCTTTAAATTGCAGCTGGCATCACGCTTGCCTTTTGACAAGGTCAGAAGCAGAAATGATGCAATAACAATGACTCTGCAATGTAGCATTGGGCAAGATGTCTTTTGGGTAACACTATCCAGTAAAGCCCCAATACATAGGCTGGCCTGGCCCTAGGATTCTTGGGTCAACTGCCCATGAGATAACAATCCTATAAAAAGATAAATTTCTAACAATAATAAAAATTCAACTTGTGCTCTCTTCAAATTTACTCTTTATTAAGGTTTATCTGTGTTTAAAGATAGTAAGACTGTTTTTTAGTCTGCTTAGATAAGTAAAAGGTATTTTTGAGGTTAGTAACTGTGTATTGACATCCTTAGTCTTCATATAAGGAACAAATACTCTCTTCCCTTATGGTGAGCATATCAACTCTCTTCTTTCCAAAGTTGAGATTTGGTGCTCACTACAGGGGGTACAGATCAATACACATACCCCTCCTTCAAACAGCAAAATATCCTAAGAGCCTATGGGTACCACAACAGCCCCCAAGCCCATACACTGTACCTCCAGTTTCTTCTCTGATGTGGCCGCCCCGGTAGAATCTATGACCCCTTCTGTTGAGGGTATTACTATTGGCAATCACGCTATGGTAGTATACCAAGCTCCATTGCCCTACCACACAACAGAGTGGCACAGGTTTCTCAATATCTCCTATATGGCTACCAAGCCAGCCCAACTGGTAACGTAGACTCCGCCTGCTCTCTGTTTTATTGAACACAAAATCAGGATGACCTCTTCCTGGAATATGAACGCCTTTGCGTTATCACTTTGGCAACTTTCATGAGTCAGAATCTAGACCTCACATACATCAAGGAATACATTGCAAAATTTATTTTTCCCACAACCCGCACTTTAAAAATGGTTATCTCTTGTCAGCAGACTGTATTGCAAGATCTTGCCATACATGCAAAAAATGTGTCAAATAATTATGCCAAACTGCTCCACCAATTAGAGATCTTGTTTACTGAAGCCTGTGAGGCCATCATGGCTAACCAACACCATTTGGGTTGGAATCAAACCAGATTGAAGACCCTGACATGTGAATTGGACAAAAACCTTCCTGGAATTATTGAAGCGCACCTTTGAGATCACGGCCTGGCCACTGAATGGATTGAAGCGTTAAACCGTTGCTGTCATCAGATCAAGGAATCCACGGCTGCATCTTCCACTCCTGTAACCGGTCCTACTTCTCACAAAATAAGAGAAATACAGGACAAGGTTCAATTGCTACAGACCGCTGTCAGCCATGTCACCACTTTGGCCATGTTTGACGGTCAACAAATCCTCATTACTGCCCTTCAGACCAATGTGAATGATGTCATGAATTCTAACAATGAATTGTTTGGTCAAATTACTGAGCTACAGAATCAAGTGGACCTACAGCAACAACAGATCAATGATTACCAGTCTGCTCTTGAAATAGCCCAAGAGGAAATTTGAAAATTTCACCAATATAAGGCCAGTAGAGCCAGATGGGAAAGCTCTATAATGGAACACATTCAAAGTCTGGAGGACAAACCAAGCTATATGAGCTATAAGCCTCCTGAGATATTTCAAAGTAAACTGGGTTACAAATCTACTTCCTCCAGTACACTCATAGCAGAGCAGTGTTCCATCCCAAACATCATGATGGCAATGCTGTCTAATCCAAGTACTAGCAGACAGGACCCTCTTCAAAATACACAGTATAGCAGTTTGCCTTCCCAAACTTCCTTGCAGACTCCACCTCTACAGAGTACTGGCAAGAGATTCAAGGTTGGTGTACTTCCAAAGTTTGACCGCCAAGGAAACGTGCACACCTTTTTGAGACTATACAAGATGGCAACACTAGGAGCGCCAGACACTGAGAAAGCATACCTAATTATTAATCTACTTGATCCTAAGAGTAGAGATATAATCATGCCAAGTCTTCCTGCTGGCAACATTACATACCAGGACGCCAGAAGTGCCATTCTGAGAGAATTTGGAAGTACTTTTTGCATGATAGAACACAAGGATCTCTTCTCTGATATTGAGTTCAAGACCAACAAGATGCTTTCTGAATTTGCTGACTGATTTTATCACAAAGCCCAAGTCCTCCTAGGAGCCAGTGCAATTGTGGAACACAACATCAAGTTGGCAATGAAGAACGCTGTAAAATCTTATCAGGAACTTTATCGGGCAATGAACCTTTTCCTGGGTCAAAAGTTTACCATGGTGCAGATGCTGAACTATATCTGCCATTTGGAAGCCACCCACAATGCGCCCAATAAGGAAAAGCCCAAATATATTTGTCCTGTTAACACTAGCACACCAGAAAAGGTAGTACCAAAGTACGCCAAACTCAAGAGAGACAAGATCCTCTCACAGATATTACTTGCTAACGCTGTTGGAATAAGGGACACTATGCCACAGAATGCCCTAATGGATAAAAGGTGCATGTGGTCTACATCCCTGCCAAAGAGCAGGGAAAAGACCAAGCTCAGTAGAAGAGGGATATTCTGCTGAGATTGAAATCAACATCCCTCCTGATAAACCAGTTATGCTAGTCTCTTTGCCAGTGCTTTGCAAGAACGTTGCAACTGCTGCACCAGCTGATCCTAGTCCACCATGCCTTGAAAAAACTGAATTGATCACTACTGAGTTATTTGTCAAGGATGAGCCCATTGATCCCCTTCACCAAGTTATTTCAAATGATGTTTGTGCTGTTTTAACCCAAAGTCAAAAAACGGCCTTAGAGGAAGAAGGAGAGGCCATAGTAGCCCGGCCATACACACAGCAAATTATGGAGATGAATTCAGGTGAACCTCTTTGATCTGAAGATACCCCTGTTTGGAAAATGTCAGTATTGCGCTGCCTTTCTAAGAAATGGCAAGTCACTACCCCGGTATTATTGATTCTTTGATGCAGTTTGTTGAAGTGTCAAATAATCCTTCAATACACTTAGTAAACAAAAATTTTACCTATTCTGATTGCACATATTGTGACATTTTGGTCAATAAAGTCAAGGTCCAAGCTATAATTGACAGCAGCGCTCTGGTCAATATAGTGTCCACCACTTTGGTTAAACAACTGAAAATAGCGCCTGATGTAGACTATTGTAAACAATATGGCAATGTAGGACCAACACCCACTATTTCCCAAGGAATGTACAGTGCGCTGCCCTTACAATGTGGATCTCTTGCAGTCTCCTCTCCTGAAATTTTGTTTCCCCACAGAGATTTTGACATCCTCATAGGCACTCAATTTATGCAGAACTTTGGTGCCAAGATTGACTTTCAAGAGAATGTCCTGGAAATCTTAGGTCAGAAGTTACCCATATACTATACACTGGATGGTATAATTCCTGAGACTAAAAGGTGCAACTACATAAATATTGTGTATCAGGATGACATCATACCAGTGCAGTTTTACCAAAGTGGAAAAAAGATTTCAATTCCGCCTACCCAGATTGAGGAGAATAAAAGAATTCCCTTAAGAGCATATAAGACTTATGAGATAAAGCTGGGTGACCAGCATATTCTTGAGACCAAATTTACACTCAAAATTCCTGAAGGGCTATATGGTGAGATTGAACACCCATACCAAAGATCTTGTCTAGAACCATCAATATGCCCAGGAATAGTCATTCCTGGTCACAAGGAAATCCAAGTATTAGCAGCTAACCTCACTGCTAATACAATTCATGTCAAAAAAGGACAGGTCATTGCATTTCTCCATCTTTTGCCCTCTGAGAAAATTGCCAGATTTGAGAATTTTGGAAGTCTAGCTGACATGGGACTACCTGATACCAAACCACCAGTATGCCCAGTTATTCCTCAAGAGACTCTTGTGGGATTATCTACTTCAGAACAGGACACTGTACTAAAGCTATTTGAGAAATACAAGTCTATCTTTGCCAAGGACAACTTTGACTTGGGCTGCGCAAGAAATGTTCAGCATCACATTGATACTGGAGACACGCCACTCATATAAATGAGACCCATAAGAAGATCCAAGGCGCAGATGAAGTAGTTATAGACAAAGTAACAAAGCTCTTGAAAACAGGCATCTTGGTACCCAGCTGCAGTCCTTGGGCATCACCAATTCTTATTGTGAAAAAGAAAGACGGCTCCAACTGGGTGGTCATTGGCTATAGGAGATTAAACCTTATTACCAAAAAGGATTTATATCCCTTACCTTGTATTGACAACGCTTTAGACTGGCTTGGTAATGCAAAGTACTTTTCCGTGATAGTTCTCATCAGTGGATACTGGCAGATTGACCTCCCTCCTGAAGACCAGGAAAAGTGCGCTATTATAACTTCACAGGGATTATATCAACCCATCAGGATGCCGCAAGGACTATGCAATGCACCAGCTACTTTTCAATGGGCAATGGATTCTATACTTAGTGATCTCAAGTTATCATTCATGTTAGTTTATCTTGATGATATTAATGTCTTCTCAAAAACATTTGGTCAACACCTTGAGCACTTAAAATCAGTATTTAAACGCCTTGCTGACGCCAATCTGAAAATCAAGCCGTGTAAATGCCAGTTCTTTAAGGAGTAATTGGAGTATCTTGGATTTATAATAGATGCCAAAGGTCTAAGCCCTCAGAAGCCCAAGATAGATGCCATGGTGAAAATGACACCACCCAAAAGCATGAGAGATATGTAAGTTTTCCTTGGGATGGTTGGATACTACTGGCAATTCATTCCAAATTTCTCTAAGATTGCCGGTCTGCTCTTTCTCTTACTTAATACTGACTCTAAGTTTGTCTGGGATAAGGAGTGTCAGATAGCTTTCAACAAACTTAAACAATTACTGACAACCGCACCGGTATTGCACTATCTAGACTTTGGTAAAGAGTTTATTGTTCAAACCAATGCATCCCTTGCCGCAGTAGGAGCTGTTCTCTCACAACTTGATAAAAATGGTGATGAACACCCAGTGGCCTATACTAGCAGAACCATGGATATTCATGAACACAATTACACAGTAACAGAAAAGGAATGCCTTGCAGATATCCATGCATGTAAAAAATTTCACGTTTATCTCCATGGCACACATTTCAGAGTCATAACATATCACTCTTCTTTGTAATAGTTACATAACCTCAAAGAGCCAAAGTTTGCTTTACCAGATGGGCCCTAAAACTTCAAGATTATGATTATGAGATATATCATAGAGCCAATGTGGCTCACCAAAACACTGATGGACTGTCACATTTACCAATGATTAATGCCATGCTTCCAATAGCTGACCAACTGTTTGACAAAATGCAACTCAGAGATTTTAAGGACAAACCGCCTAAAGTACAGAAACACCTTGAAACTCTCAGTCAAGACTGTGTTGCAGAAGACAATAAATTGTTCAAAATTAAGGATGGCAAAAAGCTTATCTTTTCAAAGCCCTCCAACAGAACATACCTTATTGTTCAAGCACATCAAGAAGTAGGCCACACTGGCCTGATGAAGACTCTGTCGTAGCTCAAGGAATCATACTTCTGGGAGTCAATGCAGTTTGACACACACAATATCCTTGGCGCTTGCATATAATGCCAACTCAATTGACCTCTCAACAAGAAGCTCTGCTACAATTTGTGAAACCAAACTTTGCTTGGCACACCGTCTCAATTGATATAGTGGGCCCTCTTCCAGCAAGTAGTCTTAATTCCCAATACATTATTGTTGTAATTTATTATCTAACCAGATGGGTGAAAACCAAAGCTCTCAGAGATCTTGGCGCCTTGTCAACTGCTAAATTCATTTTGGAGCACATAATTCACCAGCATGGCTGTCCACAATTTATCCTAACCAATAATGGGACAAACTTTACTTCTCACGTCATTCCAAGGCTTAATGAACTCATGGCAATCAGAGGAGTATTATCAACGCCCTATCATCCAGAAACTAACATATTAGTGGAACAAGTTAACGGCACTTTGTTGCAAATAATCCAAAAGCTGGCTACCCATAAGACCTTACAATGGTCTTCTTTCTTGGGGGCAGCTTCTTTTGCCTACAACATCTCAAAACACTCAAGTACAGGGCATTCTCCTTTTAGCCTTCTGTACAGCTGCAAGCCCGCCTTGCTGCTCATTCTGTATTCCCTTGTAGATGGTAGCAGCAAGATGGACCCCAAAATGTATATGACACAATTAGCCAATATCCTTGTGAAGTTTCAGGCCCTGGCATATTCTAATACTGTTGCAAAGAAAATTGCAAGTAAAGACAGTGCAGATACCGCAAGACCGGCACCCATTGAGTATAAGTTTGGCAACATTGTAGCATACTGTGATACTCATGGATTTGGAAGAACTCACAAGTTAACAGTGTTGTGGACTGGCCCCTTTGAGATTATTGAGAAGACATCCACACAGGCTTTCACAATTAAGAATACAGACACAAAGGCAATAGTCAACAGAGTACATACTAAATACCTGAGACCACTTTTCCTGAATTAATTAAAGTTCATATATATCATAAGTTTACATATTTATAAATTCTGTTTATTGCGAATAAGCATGGAATATCAGGAATGTTGCCCAACAGTTGCGCTACTGATCCAAATTATCTGAAGGACTACCTTCTTCTGCCACATTGCTCTTTTCACTCTCATCAAATTCTTCATTGCTTTTCAAGTCATAATTGCTGATATCCTTAGTCACAGTTTGAGGGATACATCTATTGGGAACCTCTACAGAAATTCTTTACCACAACGGGCATAATGCCAACTAGAACTGCAGGTCACATGCTTACTTGAAGATACAGGTTGTGTCTGGCATGGAATATACTCTTTGTATTCTTTGACCATGGTTGCAGAAGCATCCACTCTACGCTGATAAGAACCAATGGCCAAACCGGTGTCAAGATCCTGCCAAATTGTTACCATTACCAGGATACAGCGAGCCCATGTACGCTGCTTGTAATGATCCAAGGAGCTTCAATGCATGATGGGAAGTTCAATCTGAAAGCAATTAAGCAAAAGACAACCCAATCCAGAGATAGGTATATAGCACACAGCCAGAATCAAGCAATCTGCCAAAAAATCTTTCATGTTGTCATACATTGGAGGGAATTCTACTTTTGCTATGAAAAGCTGACGGCAAGCCTTGTCACAACAGCAATTAATGTCAGAAAGAGTAAAGCAAGGAATATTATCCTTAGGAAACATCACATGAGCTCCCAGTAATGCCATTTGAGCAACCACTATACCATAATCACCAAGGTGAAGATTTATGCTCACATGACCAAATGTCACACTAACCAGACGTTCTCAATTATCCTGAGAGCTTACCTGCAAGGTACACTCAAAATCAGGAATTGTGAAAACTTCTACGCTCCAGCTCATGATCACTAATTTGCAGAATTGAAATGCAACAAGTTTTCTGGGATGTCAGTCATAAAATTGGCTGAGACCATGGCAGCATCTAACTTGCTAACTGCGTAGTTGGAGAGACAAGCATAGTCATAACCGTGGCAATAAGTGGAGCATTTTCTTAACAAATTTGGTACATTGCTCTCTCAATGCAATTTCAAAACTCAAAAGAACAACTCCTGCAGAATACCTGCCATATTTTGGAAATACTATGCCGGTTTGGCCAATTTCTCAAAATTAGGCTGGTGCCGCAAATCAACGCCAGAAGCCAAAACTTCAGAAGAGACCTCAAAGAAAGACTAACCGGAGTTCTCTGGTTTGTGAATCACATTCATGTGTTCTCCTAGTTTGAGACCCAGACCCTCTAAATAAGATCAACCCGCCGCAGTGTCAATATCTATGGACTCTACCGTACCAACCAATGTAGCATCAAAAGTAGGGGCAACAGATAACTTAGACATGGTTTCCTCTAATCACCAAAGTATTGAGTAATTATCTTTTGACTTGTTGAAGACTTCTGTGCCAAGTATCTTCTTAGCTGAACATTGTCCAAGGTCTTCATGTACTCCTTTTCAAGTGCTCTGAATCTGAAGAGTTGCTTTTGGTATTGCTGATAACACTGTGGTTGTCTGCCATCTTCTTCTTTCTGTATTGTCAAGTCAAGTGGGGGGAATGAGAAATTCCTGGCTTTTTGACTTGACAATTCAGCCATCAATTTTTTGATTGGAATTTGGAAAGATATTTGGAATAAATTGATGTTTGGCGCAAACGTTGATGCATCAGCCAAATTGGTGGCACTAAAGCTGAAGTGCTCCAAGAATTAAGAATGATTCTTCCTGACCCAAAATTAATAGACTGGTCTGCCTAAATCAATCCAAAATAAGTACCCACTCCAATCAATCCAGCAGTGCAGCGGCACCATCCCAAAATATCCAAGTGCTCCATAGGAGCTGAAAACTTGGTCACTAATGCCCTTTTAGGTGCTTATCTCAAATATCATAATCACAATAATGGTTGGTTTATGGTTTAACCCAGTTCTGCCTATATTGGCAGGGGTTGAACCCCAAAAAACTCATTGATATATTTTTCATATGTTATATTATTATACTCTGCAATGGAGTGGATCCCACCCATAGGACATAGGATGGATGGACTGGTTTTCAGGAAGAAAGCCATGATAGCAGCTTGGCATTGCAGCTGGCATCACGCTTGCCTTTTGACAAGGTCAGAAGCAGAAATGATGCAATAACAATGACTCCGCAATGTAGCATTGGGCAAGATGTTTTTTGGGTAACACTATCCAGTAAAGCCCCAATACATAGGCTGGTCTGGCCCTAGGATTCTTGGGTCAACTGCCCATGAGATAACAATCCTATAAAAAGATAAATTTCTAACAATAATAAAAATTCAACTTGTGCTCTCTTCAAATTTACTCTTTATTAAGGTTTATCTGTGTTTAAAGATAGTAAGACTGTGTTTTGGTCTGCCTAGATAAGTAAAAGGTATTTTTGAAGTTAGTAACTGTGTATTGACATCCTTAGTCTTCATACAAGGAACCAATACTCTCTTCCCTTACGGTGAACCTATCAACTCTCTTCTTCCCAAAGTCGAGAACGTTGAAGAGGTCCATAGAGAACAATTTAAATAGTATTCTACTATTTAAATTGGTTCAGGTTGAATGCAGGGAGAACCGGTGCCGGAATAATAGACCGGTAACACTTTGGTGCGTGAAGAGTTGTCAACTTGAGCGGTTTGCGCTGTGGAATTTATTTTCATAGTTGGATCCCAGTGGAACTTCAAAAATGGTCTTTTTCTGCGCTCTGCATTCATTGGTTGAGTTCTGGCAGATTTTCTGATGAAAATGATTGGTTGGAAGCCAAAAGCTTAAAGTATAAGCAAGGAAATAGTGAATTAATACTTTAAGCTTTTGAGAAAGTAAGTATGTAAGCTTAAGTTATTATAGGAAAAAGTAAGCGGCAATGGTTTAAGCTTCTGAAGAAAGCCATTTTGAAGGCGGAACTGTTGGGAAAAGGACACTATAAGAAGGTGGCTGGCTGGAAAGTTATAGGATCTTTTCATGGCCTTTTTGGAAGGTCTTTCCAGGTCTTTGATGGGATCTTCCTGAGGCCTTTTGAGTTTCTGCAAAAAGGTTTTTGGAAGCCTTTTGATCAACAGCAAGAGCTTTATTGGACAGAAAAGTGGAAACTCAAGGCCACTGGAGTTATAAAGAGAGCTGAAGCCCACAATAACAGAGCAGGAGCCCAAGAATAAGAAGCTGGATCCTAAGCGCAGCGCCAGAGTCCAAGTTTAAGGAGCAGGAGTCCAAGTCTAAGGAGCAGACGTCCAAGGCTAAGGTGCAGAAGTCCAAGACCAAGTAAAAGGAGTCCAAGATATTGTTGGAGGACTCCAAGTATTGGCAAATCCATATTGTTTCCTTAACCCCCTGGGCCATATACCAGAAGGTTTCTAAGGGGATCTTCCTTCTGAGAGTGAATAAAAGCCCACTTTGACTCCTATTCATATTTCTGAGATACATTTTCCCTTACTAGAGAATGATAACCCCTTCCAGCTATTCCCTGGATACAATCCAGGAAACACTTGGGGACTGGTGGATAGGAACCCCATAGGGAAGTTTGAGAAGTTTGGGGTAACCAGAATAGAAACAATAGTTATTTGAAATATAATATTTTTAAAAATACTTAATTGATTTGTGGGGCCCCTATATCCCCCATCCTGCTGTTCTTAAACAGCTGGGGAATTATCCCCACTGGCCCCACCTATTATGGGGCCAGGGGTGGCTCCCACAACAGCAACATGATTTACGGCGTTTGACAAGGTATTAACAACGTTGTTGATCTGTTTATTTGATTTTGAGTTCAAAATTGAATTCAGACAATCTGATTGGCTGTCCTTAGGTGAGAAAAGCAGGTTTTTCAAATCCATAATAATTCTAATTGTTCTTAGGTGACCATCAACGTTGAGGGAGGTTCTGGGTTCAATTCCTGTCCCTATCAAGGGGATTTGAATTAATTGATTGATATCAACTTTAAATGGTAATTTAGGACTGGTACTACAATCTAAAATTTACTTTTTAGGGTTTAGGTTAATTTCAACAGTGGGAGAGGGGGTCAAAGGAAAGGAATTATCTAAAGAGTTGGCAGGAACAATCAAATTGATGTTCCTGACAATGGCACTCTATCATTAAACTTAATAGAAATACATTTTTCCAAAAAAAACACGTCTTCTTCTATCATTCCAAAAAAATAAAAATCCTTCCTCAGTTCAGCCACCAAGAGATCCCTGAAACAGGCTAACTAATATACCTGTTTCTAAATTATATACCATTAGTTATCCCAGTGTCAGGGCACAGGGGGTCTTGACTGGATTCTATTAATTCTATAAATAAAATCAAGCTAAATAGTCACTTTATTCAAGGGCTAAACTTAGAATGGTCACAGGGGGATCATTGTGGGCAACATCTAAAGTTACTTCCTTCTTTGGACTTGAATAGTGTCAAGAAATTTTTTTAATACTTGTACTGAAAACCCATGAATTGAACCTTTGCCCTCAGGAAATGCCTTGTGTTGACCAGGGTAGACAGGAGCCCACCAGACTACCAGTTGGGCCAAACCCTGGGCCGCCAGAGATGCCTTGCCCTAACCAGGAGGGATGAGAACCTGTCAGCATGTTGAGTATCAAAACTGGAAGTTGAATATCAATATTGAAAACCCTGGAATCAAACACCAACTTTCTAAAGGCAAATTGAGTCACCCAGGATGGACAGGAACCTGCCAACTCATTGAGTCACAAATCCAAGTTGCTGAACTACTCCAAGACCCTCCAGCTTCTTAAGGATGATTCCCAAAATGATAATCAGATTGCTGTCAACCTTGTGCCACCAAAGACCCAGACCTACACAGAAGTTGTATCTTGCCTAAAGAAGGTTAAAACAAGGCCTACTGTTAGCCCCACCAATGATCACCTGCTGCTGCCAGCCTCCAGTCCAGAATGGGTAATGCAATTGGACTGCTTAGTTGATATGGTGAACAACAGCGGCAGAAAAAAGCATTGCATTTCTGTTCACCAGAGCAAGCACAACAAGGAACCACTGCCCTTGAAACCCAAAGCCAAGATCCATGTCCTGCCAGAAAATTGTTCACGGGCCTGAAGTATGCAAAAAGCAAAGAAGCAAAATCACCTGGTATAAGAAGCCTAGCAGTATGGGGATGACCCTATTGTTATTTTTGATAATAAAGTTTTATGAGCCTTTGGTTTGAACAAATCCTATCTTATCTAGTATTAGTGATCTTTCATCTCAACTCCAGCCAAGTAGACAACCAGGCAACCACCTGCTCTAGAGACCAACCTGCCAACCCGCTTCAGGTACTATACTGTCCCCCTTGAGCCCCCTTTAGACCTGTGAATTTTACCAAATACCTACCTAACCCCTTCTACTCAGAGTTTAACTTGGAGAACATCCTCATTGCCAACCTCTTGGTAAGGACTAGAGAAACTGAATACATAGGAAGCAAAGGAAAGTGGTACAAGTTGCTGCCAAGATTGTTCAAAGACAAGTACAATCTTCTGCCTGCCTACTTTATCCCAATGACTCTGCTCTTAACCCCACAATCCAACCACCCAATGGAACCCTCCACTGCTGCCAAGACCACATCCACTCAACTGTTTGTAGTACTCTACATTACTTTGACACAATTGGTGGACTCTATGGTGCCCAACTCTGGGTGCTGGTCTTTACTTGGGCAATCTGTTTTCTATATTATCAAGTTAGCACCCATCCTATGGTGGACATTACCCACTGGCCCAGTGCTAACCCGCTCTGAGTCACCTAATGCCTCCTCCTATGCCTGGCTTCCTGAAAGATATAGCCTTTTCTTGACCTCCTCTTAGTACCATGAATAGAAATCTTTTCTTGTTCTGGGTTCTAATCCTCCTTCCCTGGTTAACTCTGTCTTTGGAAAGTCCTACCAGAACTACTGACTGGCACAACTCTTCACCTGACAACACCCAAAAAGAAGATTCCCTATCCAATAGATGGTTAAAATACCACTCAGGCCACTGGGGACGCAATTTTAACTATTGTAGTTCATCTTATATCCCTCCCAAGGTCAACGCCTCCTTAGTTTGGCCCAACACATCTTTTTAACTCATAGTCTATTTGATAGGATACTATGTACTAGGAAAGTTTAGCTCCCTTATGAGGAGATTTGCCTCCCTAGGGCAGTTTGGACATCTTGCAATAATAACAGTAGCTATAGGTTCTGTTGTAGCAGGACTTAATTTATGGGCTCTTACCCATAAGATTGGAAGTTTCTCTCTCTCAAGTGGGTCCCTGACAATACCGCCCATCCCAGAGCAATTTTAGACCAGTAAATTTCACCAAATATCCTCCAAACTCTGCCTACTCCAAGTTCAACTTGGAGAACATACTACTTGCTGACCCCCTGGCAAGAACCAGAGTTACTCAAACTATATGCCACAAAGGAAAGTTATATGCAAGGCCACCTAGAATGTTCCGTGACAAGTACAATTATCTTCCCACTTACCTTGTTCCCATGACCCTGCTGCTGACCTCTCAACCTGACTGCCTAGTAGAACCAGCCACCACCAGCACTACTTCTACCCAGCTGTTTGGAGTATTTTACATTACTCTGACAGGCTTGGTAGACTCTATGGTGCCAAATTCTTTCCCTGGTCCTTATGTAAGAGTTAAATGATGTACTGCACTATTTGGTGAAAAATGTTTTTGTAACTGTGCTGTTTTAGCAGAATTATATGGGGAAAATGATTAGAAACTAGGTAATATTCTTTATTTGAGAGATAAATATTATATAGGTGTTGCAAATTGTGGATATCAGGAGCATGATTGTGTTGCTCACTTGGTTGGATGATTAAGGGGTGGCTTGATCCTGGTAATGAGTCAAGTGATAAATTGAGACATTCATCTTATGGGATTATCATTTGCTCATGTTGATGTTTCTGGAAATTTGAGTTGACTTCTGCATTTGGATACAGGTCACTGGGAACTTGTATTGCAGGTCACAAACCTGCTTAGTCAGAAACTTTCCTGGGGGTGACCCCGTTGTTTTGACACCCCCAAGTGAAAGTTGGCCTTCTCTGATGGGAGGTCTACTGGAAGGTTGTCAGGAGCGCAGGCGCTATACTGTACTAGCTGTTGCTCAGTTGCGGGGAGGACAGTCTCATACTGGTTCTGGTAGGTCTTGCAGGGTTTTAGCCAGTCATGATGTAAAACCTTATCATGCTTATATTTATGCTTGTCCAGTCCTTGTACTAGATTTATGTTGTTGTTGTTTACCTTCAACACAATAGCGGGGCCCATATTCTTGGGCTGTAGTTTAATCTTGTCCATTTTCATCACCCATACCTTGTTGCCAACTTCCTGCCTTGCTTGGATGGGGACAAACATATTTTGATGGTATTTCTCTTCCCTTTTCTTTTGGTTGCTATTGGCATGGAGTATTAGGGGATCAGAATGGGTTGGTATTTTGTTGGGTATTTCCAACTTGGGCCCAGTCAGTGCTTGAACCATGTTTGGTTGTATTCCATAGAAAAATTCAAAGAGGCAATTTCTGGTGGATCTTTTCACCCAAGTTCAACACACAAGAAGTGCAGGCGCCAAATGTTTGTTCCACTCCTCAGGTCTTCTGGCAGTGAGTTTTGAAAGAGCCTGTATGAGGCTCCCTTTCAGCCGTACTACTATGCCATTGGCCTGAAGGTGGTATGGTGTAGTCACCGTGTTTCAGGGATCCAAGCTTGGACAGCCAGCTTGTCATTTTCCGGGATCACGCAGGGCAGGTTTTTTGCAGGAAGAGCCTCCACAAGATAGGAGCTAACTTAAAAAGGTACAATAAAGACTTCCCTACCCAGGACCACAGGCCAGCAGCTGGTATTATGGTGTCAATTGCCCCAAAGAGGGTGATATACATGATCCCAAATAGCTTGTTGGGGTGGTCTGTGGGAAGGTTAGGTGAGGACATGGGCATGGCTTAGGAGTGATAGCGGCTCCATGTCCAATTGATAGGTGGATAGGAGGTTATACTTGTCTTTGAAAAGAGTAGACTTGGAGTAATGCAAAGGGCATTGTCTATTAAATCTTGAAAATTCAGTTGGTCCAGGGGATCTGCTTTAAGTATATTCTCAAGGATAAATTCCTTGTATTCAGGATTCAAAGAATATTCTGTATAGTGGGCAGGATCAAAGGGAGCATCAGGAGGACAATGAACTGCAGGCAGAGGGACAGGTGGCCCTGACAATTTGAAGCTGATTTGGTAAATGACAGGAATAAAATATGGTAATAAATGTGGAAAACATTGCCTCATAACCCTTTTATTTAAAAATGGTGATACAGTATTAGTGTGGGGTCTATGGGCCTTATAGCACCCCATTACCAAACTCCACATTTTCCATTGTTGGATCCTCAACAAAATTGGGAATTCTTTGATTGGGAGGCCAGGACACCTGGGTTTGGGAGCGGCAAAATGACACCACTACTGGGTACTGCTCATTGGTGGAGAAATCACAGAAAGTTACTCAAGACTTATGTTCTTGAGCTCAAGTCATGGGAGCAGGTCTTAAGCCCGTGTTTTCCTTGAGTAGCTGAACCTGATTGGTTGCCCATGAGGACTTCAAGTTAATGAAGTTTACAGAGGGACTTTCCTTGTCTTCATTAGTCAAGTCAAGAAGCCCCTCCTTGGGTGCCACCACTATCAAGTCCATTTTGGTATTCTTGCTTCAGGAATGAGCCTGGGCCTTGGCTTGAGGGGACTAAATCACAAAAAACACAGGCAGACAGCCTCCTGCTCCTTGGGTCTGGCAGCCTGCAAGTAGTCAGGACCAGGGTCCAAAACTTTCTCTTGGACCTGGGGTTCAAGAGGAATAATATTGTCAATCCTGACACCCAGTACCACTACCACTACCACTACAATAGTCCTGGATGCCCTTTCATATTAACTATACAAGATTCATAACAGTCAAATAGATTGCCATTGGTGGAGGTAGTAATAAACTGTTGCCTTTGCAAGGCCCTTTACTGTAAATGTTTGGATTATACCTTGCTAGTACAAAGAAAAGTGTAAAAAATGGTGTGTAAAGCCCTTAGTGGCTTATTAATTGGCTGTTGAGTGCCTCAGTTTTAAGGAAGTGGTAAAGGTTGGGTCTCTTAGAAGCAAAGACAAATAATGTTTATTTGTGTCAAGTAAAACATGTATTATGTTTCCTGGGGGTTAGTCTCTTTGAAACACCTTTTGCATGAAGGCTATATAAGTGTTAGTTCTGTCTTAATACATTGTAGAAGAGTTGAAAAGAGGCAAAGCTGTTTGAGGCAAGCACAATCTACATGTGATAGATTTCTTTGGGATAGTGTATCAATTTATTGACAAACACACTGATTGAGAGCAATCTCTGCTTAATTCAGAAACTCATGATGGCAGGTTCAATTCCTGCTGTTTCATCTTCCAGTAGTCTGCAACCTGAGAGCCTACCCATGACAGGTGGCAAACAGAAACTAAAAAGAGTTCACCATTGAGTATGATTGTTTGAGCTCTGATGAGATACTATACTATCTAATGCACTAGTTTATTTGTCAATCTATACCCCTTAATAAGAATATGGCTTGGTCAAATGCTTAAAGTCAAAGTGCAGAGATTGAAATCTCCAAATTGATGGATTTTTCAATCTCAGCACTTTTTTTCAATAAAGTTTCTCCAAAAATTTAATATTTTTTTAAAATTTAACTTTTTTAAAATGTTTTTACTAGTAGATAAAATAAAAAAGCAAGTTTGAAGTGCCCAAATCAATGCAATTTAAAACACACCTTGATTTAATTTGGCTTTTAAAATAGATATTATTCATCCTTTTGAATAGAGGGGACAAAATTAAAAAGTTCAAAAATCAAAGTCTAGTAGTTTCATCAATTTAATATTTGGTGCCCCAAAATTAAAAAATTAAAAAATTAAAAAATCACTTAATGTTGATATTATCACTATGTAAATGATCAGAAAAGCTTCATAAACATATCATACTCAACCAAATAAGCTAAAATATATCATAAAGGTTCACAATTACCTGTAAATTATTTAAGTGAAATTTTAGTGATTTTTATCAAGTAAAAGATAAAGTGCTGATAGAAACAAATTTTATATGATTACTTAGTAATTTACTGAGTGTAGTGATAGAGTGTGCAAATCAAAAATGCTTCAAATCAAAATTCATAATACACTGATTTATTGCTTACCAATATATTTTAAATTATGATTGAAATTTAATATTTCATTAACTAAGCTCCAATAGGTGTTTATAATTGAAAGTGTGAAAATTGAAAGTACATTTAAACCAAACCAACATTCTACTTTTAAAAATCATAAATATTTAACCAATGTAAGTTTCCAGCTTAAAATTAGTATTTTAAAGGTCAAAGACTTGTTTTGAAACATATTAAAGTTTCAAGCCTTTTGGGTTAGTTTAAATTAGCTTTTCAAAAGGTTTATTAAATACTGCTGATTTTGGAAGTTTTAAAAAATATTAATTTAATTTAATATGTTGCTATGTTTCCTTATGTTTTTAGGGAGTGTCAGAATCAAAGTGCCAAAATCAACAATACCTAATTTTCTGATCAAAACCCCCTTTTTAATCCTCTTGAGAGTATCAACTAGTTAACTACTTTAATTAAAACAAATTATTAAAACTAAAAATATGGTAAACAGCACTCTGGCTTTCAGATTATGCTCAAAAACTAAATTTTTATTAATAATTTACACTATTTTTAACCAACTAAAATATGCTACCTCTCAGTCATCTAGATGCCCCCAAAGCAACTACTATCAACCAAAAGAAGTCCAACCCTTTCAAAACTAATAAGCCTGACCCCAAGGCCAACAAGTAGATCACTAAGAAGCCCACTAAGACCGCCAAGAAGACCCCTGAGCCCTCCCTCTCTCCAGAAAAGGAGCCTTCTGAAGAGGAAGCTACACCCAGCCTCTCCAAGAGCCCAACTGGGCACAAGTTTGTCTATAGCCAGACAGATAAAGAAGAGATGCCCCTACATCTCAGAGAAAGATCATAAAGACCTTTACAACTCTGGGGATGCTTTACCTAATGAGGATGGCCTTGAGCACTGGAATATCTTGAAAGTCCATAATATATGCAACTATGAAGAGGAGTTCTGACTGATATATGTCCTGCCCATCTCCTGCCCAATAATGTCCTCCAAGGGCAATGCTGGGTTCTACCATGATGGTTTTATGTTTAAGTGTAATGATGAGCAGAAGCACTTGGTGCTTCATCATTACAAGTGTGAGGGGCCTGCCTGTCTTGCCTGCCTGACTACCACTGGATTCATCCAGTTCAAGAAGCTGAACAATCAGCATATATGCCTGGATCCAACTGGGGTCTATCAGCGCCTGATAAAGTGGTACCTGCGTCAGAGGCAGCCTTTCAACAGGGGCCTTGCCTCCCAGAAGATAGTTATCAGGGCTTTTCACAACTTGACCAGCTTCCATAAGATGGCTGCTGGTACTTTTGGATCTCTTCAAAAGTATTTGAGTGATAACTGCCAAAAGTCTGAAAATGTGGACAAAAGTTTCACCTCCCTCCTGGAACTGGAATTCCTAATGAGCTCAGAGTCACCTCCAAGGATGAATAGTTCTCCTTAATGACAATGAGCCTGATGAGCATAAAAGAATCATCTGCTATGCCACCCAGGAAAACCTTAAAAGACTTATGGCAGCCAATATCTGGTTGGCTGATGGGACCTTCTCATCATGCCCTAAGATTTTTTCCAGCTTTGGTGCATCCATGGGAATTATGGTGATAGGGTTATATAAATGGTTTACTTTCTTCTAGGACAAAACAAGGATTACTATACTCATGCCTTGGATATTCTAAAGGAGAAGTTGGATCTCCTTCCCCCTACTGATGCCCCCACTTCTAACCCCAAGAGGAAGAAGTCTAAAATCCCAAGCCAACCTGATGATGAGAAAACATCAGTGCCTTATCATAATCACCTTCTTGTTGACTTTGATCTTTCTCAAGCCAACACCTTCAAAAAGATATTTAAGAGCAAGCCTCATAGCTGCTTCTTCCACTCCAGACAATGCCTTAGAAGAAAGCTGCAGAGCTTTACTGAGATTGACAGACTGGTCACTAGAACCACCTCCCAGGAGCCCAAAGTGGCCTTCAACTCTTTTTATAACATTGTCTTGGTGAGAAAATAGGACTCCAGCAAGATTTATGAGGCATTTAAGAAGACAAAGTATATGGAGAACAATGCTGCTATCTTTGCTCCATTTGTTGATTACTTCAAACAATAATGGATTGGAAAACTTGAGACCAGACACCATGGTAGGAAAAAAACAAAATTGAGTAGAACAAGTTCAATTTTATTAAGCATAAGACCATGAAGACTACTTCCTCCCTAGAAAGCTGGCACAACAAGTTTGGCAACTGTGTTGGGGTGAAGAAACCCAAGTTTAGTGTCCTGATCAACAAACTCAAAGTTGAACATGCAACCAATGAAACTCTTTATCAAGAGTTTTTAGATGGACGTCAAAGTGTTTTCCAGAGCAGCAAGGATCTCAAAAGCTTTGAGATAGTCACAAAAAACTCCCTCCTTCCCTATAGCTCTTCCAACTGGCTTACTCATCTTGAGAATCTTGCAAAAGTTCTCTAACATTCTAAATAAAATCTTGCATTGATTTTACTTTCTTTTAACTTTATCTTATGACCTTAAAAACAATTCACTATAAAAATAAATTTTAAATCAGGCTTTTGTTTAGTTTCATATTTTATATTCAATCTCATTACAGCTACATATAAATTCTAGTCTAATTTTGCTTTTGAAACTTAAATAAACTTTCTTTAAAAAACATTTTAAGCATTTTTTATCATCTAGCATATATTTTTTATTTCAGAAATGCATTTCTTGGGGGTTTTTAGTCTAGATAATGCTTTAGAATATATGTTTTTATATTAAGAACTATATTTTTTGGCTTTAAAGTTAAATTCTGGAAAATCAAATTTTTACTTCAATCTTTGATATTTTTGATTTTTGCACCCTACATAGTGTTTCATTTTTTGCACCTTTGGGGGTCTCATTTTTGATTTCTGCACTTTTAACCTTAGGAACATTGACCTAAGGAACTTGCCCTAAGGCTTCTTCTGAGTTAGTCACTTATGCCCTTATTTATCTGAACAAAAACCAGATATAGGAAGATCATGACAAAGTCAATCTTCAGCATTGTGTCACTGAATAGCCCTTAATTAATACAAATCTTGGTATCAGGGCCAGGACAATTGACAAACTTATGCTCCCTGACAACAGAAGCTAATCATTCTTGGTAAACTATTATTATTTTATGATGGCATTTTAGGAGCAATGAACTGCATTCTATGTTTTGCTATACAGAAACCTCTCAAGTGATTATTTTAAACGCAGCACCTGGTTTGCATATGGGACATTAAGCATCTTCCAAAATCTATTCTAAAAATTTGGATTGTCTATGACCAAATTAAATTCCCACACAGTCCTCTTTATCTTCTCCTGCCTCTATAATATAAGGGAGGAGACTTACACTTACTCCCTGAGCATCCTCAAGTAAGAACTTGATACCATCTTACCTGAGCTTGACAAGAAGCTACAGAAAAGAGGTACCATAAGAAGAAGATGATCACTAAAGAGGCATAGTAGAAATAGCCAGCTGTATCTAAAAAGTTGCCAAGTCACTTTCTTCCAGTGAAGCTTGGATAGTCATCTTTGAAAATTCACAAGCCAGCACCTTTGTAAAAGTATTAAAAAGCTGCTCTCAAGGGTGCTTCTTTCACTAATGCCAGGCTCTATAAAAGAGCCTGATAAAATTCCAACCCACAACAAGATGGTCTTCAAAGATGGCACCAAGGAGACCAAGTGTATAGGTAGAGCACCAAATAAAAGGGATAACACACCCTCAAAAAACAAGGAACCAACAAAGAGATGCATAAAGATCTTTGAAAACTTTAGATGATTTAAAGGCTGTTATTGACAAAAAATGGCTCAAAGCTGGAGTTGCACAAATAGCCCTTGAAATTCTGGACTTAACCTACTTTTGACAATTAATTTTGACAAGAAATCCACATGTTATACATTATTTGGAGATGGTAGCACTTGACCTACTGGCCGCCAGTTTTTTTAGGTTATGACATCATCAATTCAAACTCTGCAGTAGGCTCCTAAACTGGTGAAAATATTTTTTCAGCTAATAAGATGCTGTACAAGCCCCTCTTCCTCCATCCTAAACCACTTTAAAACTTCTCTCATCCCTCTCTAGAAAATTGTTTATAGATAGCTTATTTACCCTAAAATAAAGAAAGTTTCACAAAATATTCTTGAATATTTGGGCCTTTTGGCCCAAGTATTTGTAATTTGGTGTCAGCAGTTTTTCAACTGGCCACTGACTCCTTGGCTGTTTCTTGGCCCGCCCTTCATATTTCTTCTCCATCTAATCTTTATTCTGATTTTCCTTTAGAATAATTTTAAGTGCTTCAATTTTGACAACTTTGTTCTGTTATACCTCCTGAGGAGCTCAAATGCTTCTTCATTCCTCCCAATTTGGCCTAATTCTTCTCAAGCAGCTGATAATATTTATGTTGTAGCCTCATCAACTTTCCTTGAATAATGCCGCTTGCCATTTAACCATAACACTAAGTGCCTCTTCAATTGCTTTTCTGACCTGTCCATGGCTAGAAAAAAGAAATCTAATGTCTTTTATTATGTGCTTCTCAAGTTTGAGTTTATTATGGACAATTAAGAAGCTTTTTACTTATTCATTTATTACTTTAAAAACCAGTAGAGGTGCTTTTCTGGGGAATTTCCTCATCTCCAACTGTGGGCACACCATCAATTGAAGCTGCTTCAATCAGGTTAAGAAGGCAACAGCACCCATGTTGACACTATAGTAAATTGTCAGCCCAGTTTTACATAATGTTGTCTTATGGATGTCAACACTTTTTTAATTAACAAAACACTTTACCCTAAACATTTTTAATATAAAAAAAATTTGAAGTGCATCATTATACTAAAATGACCCCAGGGAGTTCAAAATGCAATAAAAGAACCATAAGTAATAAGAAAAAGATAATATAAGCAATTATTTATTAATTTACCATGTAAATTACACTCTTTATTATATAAATATTTTTTATTTCCATAAAAATTAAAGTTCCAACAAAATAAAAAAAAGATATTGATATACTATAACAACTACAAAAAATAAGAAAATTCTATATTTAATTTATTATACTTTATATAAGCACAACTGAGAATATCTCATACCTTGCAGATAAATTAACAAAATATAAGATATTTCTTACAAAACCACATTAAACTGTATCTGAAACTTACCATTTATAAATAAAAAGATTATTGATATCTTAAAAAATTTTAAAATATAAAAATTCAAAAGAAAAAAGTATCCAGGCAAAGTAAAGCAAAGTTTATTAGGCTAATTGAATCCACCATCAAGGGCAGTAGCCACGTCCTCAAGGAACTTATTAATCTCTGCCACCTTGTACTTTTTCTTGACTAACTTCTGGACATCTTCCTGGTAGTCCTGCTCCTTACTCTTCCTCTTCTTGGGGGCCACCCAGTTGGCCAGGTTGCAAAACTTGGAAACAGTCCGGGCCTGAACCTCCTGCAGCTTCTGAAAGAACTTTTTGTGCTTGAGATTTGACCTAAACTTCACCTTCAGGTGCTTTTGCCACACTTCCAGGCTGGACGTGGTTTTTATCTCCCCTTTGAGACAGGCGCTCTGACAGTTCCATGGCGCTGTGGCCCCGCTCTTTCCTCTCCAGGAAGTCACCCTCTTGCCTACCCATTGCTGCTCAAAGTAATCAAGGTAGCCCTTGAAGATGATGGAGTTCTTGATGTAAGCATCTTCCAGAAGGGCCTCAAAGCCAATCCCATTATGCTCTGGCCGCACAAAAGCCAAGGCAGCAAACTGGATGATGGCAAAGCAGCACTTCTCTTTACCATCATTGAGATACTTCTTGAAAAGCTCCTTCTTGCTCTTGAGATTCTTGATGAGGGCCTGCCTAAAATAAAAGAAGCAGCCCTGTACTTCTCCATTGAAGGTGGCCTCAAAAGCTCTGAACTGAGCCTGCTCAAAGTCAATAATGATCACCTTTGGCCTAAGTGAGCATGCATGAGCTAGCTGCTCTGCGGCTAGGGTGGACTCATCCTTCTCAGTGGAGGAGGGATTGGCCCTTGTGGCGTATGTTGGAGGGGGAGCTGGTTGGCAGGAAGGGAGCTAAAAGCATCCTAGACAATTTTGAATTCTCTAGCATAGACCTCTGTCTTAGCACCAGGCAGGAGGAAGAAAACAAGGGGGATAACCTGCACATCAAATTGCCCATGCAGGACCCAAAGCTGTTTGAAAAGGGTGGGACAGGTTGCAAATGTGCCGTCGCATAGCCATGTAGTAGCAGTGTTGATCTGCTCCAGGTTTTGGGTTATGGCGTAGGTAATGATCCTATCCTTCATTTTCTTCCCATTGTCATGGAGTAGAAATATATTTCTATCCTTGGCTTTCTTGAGGGCATCAGAAAGGACCAGGTCTTCAATTGTGGTGGTACTCTTGGCCAGGGGGTTTGAGGCTTGGCGCCTATCACTAAAAAACTTAAACAACTGGTTGTGGGTTGGCATCCTCTTCAGATTGGTGGGGGAGAGGTGCTTACAGGCAAGCACAGCCTGCTTGGTGGGGGAAAGGTCCTTGTCTTAATTTCAGGCTTACACAAGGCCTATGAGACAGGAACCCCTGTAAGGGTAGAGCCTAACCCTGTTGTCCTAGGACTGGTTGACTATCAAAGGAAGACTTATAATAGACATATGAATAAAGCTTATTTATTAAGAAAAGGAATTGAGTGATTATATAGTCACTCATTCCATCTTCAGGATGGATAGAGGGCAACATGAACAGTCATGTGAACATTTAGGAAAGGTTCTATTGTTCCTAGTATATCATGTGAGGGATCTACAGAGATCAGGTGATACTGGATAAGTCTCAGAATAAGGTTCAAGTCCCTAGTTTCAGAGATATGAGCCCAACAAAGCAGGTACTGGTTTGGAGCTTGATAAAAGGAACAATGTATTATTATCCAGTAATAGAATCACAAACACTGCTGGATCTCTGGAAGTAATGAAGATTATATCAAAGTAGAATAATCCTTTCTAGGGTAGTTTTGCATGAAGAGTGTGATGGTGCAATAACATTGATAGGCTAAATATTGGCTAAGCCTATATTGATAGCATCAATGCTATTACATATATGGATCAAATTAGTACTAAACATATCATAGTGAGATATCTTAATACCAAAATTCACAATAGTCCTTGAAGGTAGGCATGATCTGCACAAGGTACCATTTCAGGAGACAGACAATGGTTGTTTTGGGCATGATGCAGGTATGCTCACCCTGAATGGTTTGTACCAAGTCCCAGTGCTCAGTATTGAGCCGCACTGGGCAGGAGCAGTCCTCACAGGTATAGTGGCAGCTCTTGAAGCCCCAGTTAGTGTTGTTGCAGCTGAAAATGTAGCTGTTGGTCATCATGGCTGGCCCACCTTTGATGCTCATGATGGGGAAAACTTTGGAAGTGAGGAAGGGATCTTGAACTTCCCATCAACATTGCAAATGTTGTGGGCCACAATAGGGTCCTAAGGGCCAGCAGGAGCATGATAGAAGCCAGGGAAGTAGTTGATCTGGGGCTTGGAGTCATCACCTGACAAGCTATAAGAAGGGGATTTTGGTGGGGGAAGCAGAAGGGGGCTTGCTGTGGTGCTCCTCATGTATGGGAGAATTATCCTTGGGTGGGGTTTTATGGGTCTGGTGCCGCTTTTCGGTAGGCTCCTCATCTGAAGCTGAGTTGTAAAAACTGTGATCCGTAAGGGAACCATCAGATTTCTCTCCCCCAGTGGAGTGAGCTGGTCTCTGCTTGGGGGAGGGCTTGGGGAGAGATTAGGGGAGGGCTTTGGTGAGGGCTTGGGGAAAGGCTTTAGAGAAGGTAAGGGGCAGTCTTCTTTGAGGAAGAAGTCTTTTGCTTTGGTGTCTTGGGGGCCTTGGAGGGACACTTGGTACCCTTTTGTTGATTTTAAGTATTGTCCTAAAATAACAAGTAACAAGTTCTGAGGTAAAGTTTGTATTTAAAAAAACAAAATAACTATAGAATAATTTTATTTAAACTTTATACTTACAATAAATTTAGTGAAATTTAAAGTATAGAAAATAAAGTAGTTTTAAAAGCTATGGCAACAACCAAAAATACCTCAGATTTAAACAAAATGATTTCAGATGTGAACAAAATCCAAGTTGCGCAAGATTCAGGATTCAGTTAATTTATAGAATTTCAGTTAATAAATTAACTGTCAAACAAAAAACAAAATTTTACTAGCCCTTTATATGAAATTATATCAAACATCAAGCGGTGTAGTTCAAACCACAAACAAAATGAACTGACACAACAAGTGACATGGATGAATGATGTTCTGGAGCATATTATAATCCAATCAGGATTCATATGAGGCACCAACAGAAAGACCAAAATAAAAAAATCAAGTAATCTAGAAGCAAGATTCCACAAGCATAAAACAAAATGAACTCACACAAGATGTGTAGTATGAGCAGCCTAAAATAGAAATTTAACAGTTTAACAGCAAATCAAAAGCTATCTGATTTAGAAACAGAGGCATTTTATTAATTTCATGGCTCCTGATTTGTGTAGAATGGGTTTAAGAACCTTCCAAATATGGGCTCAAGATTACAGTAAAAAAAAATCATTAAATTTTAAAATTTCTACTTTTAGTGATTTTATCCTAGGTTTTTTACAATGATTTTACTAGCAACATCTTCAACAGCACAAGCAGCCAAGCCAGCAGCAGCCAAGCCAGCTTCAATGGAGGCAAGGCTCAGAATGTGGAGGCACTTGTTTACACCCAAGCCTTTGAGGCAGGTAACAAGGAAGCTGACCTGTACCTGACCACCAACCCCTATGGCTTTGACTTGTTCAGTAGTCACATAATGTCTAGCTCTGCCCTTGCTCCCGTACCCACCCCCACACAAGCTGCCCATCAACCAAATAATCAGGATGGCAACCTTGATTTAGAACAACTTCCTGCCACCAGCCAATCTGCCCCTCTACAGCCAATCAGGCTTCAGCTCCCCTGGCCCAGCGCCCCAAGCAACAAATCATCACTGCCCAAATTCTTCAGGAAATTGTGGCACTGAACCTGCAGGGTCTGTCCTGGGATCAGATTGCCAGCCAATTGCAATTTACCCAAGCTACTGACATGTGGGGATTCAACAACCTGATGAGCAGGGGGAATCTGATTGGGACAGCCAAGAAGCCCAAGAAGGCCACCAAGTCACAAATATCTGAGGCATACCCAATCATGCTTGACCTCCTCCAGCGGGATCCCAAGCTTTCCTTGACCCAGGTCCAGAAGCATCTTGCGCACTATGGCATTTGGGTGTCTGAGCGCATGGTGCAGCTCGGGATGTATGGGAAGGTGGCTTCCATACAGGTTCTTACCAATTTTGCTGGCAACCAATGGGATGGCGCTGAGGATTCCCTGTATGACACTGCCATTGAATCAACCCTGGTCCAATGCCTGACTAGTCTAACTGATGATGTCATGTTCATCTTCTATTAAAAGCTATCAATAGCTTTTGATGATTTTGGCAAGCAAGGAAAAGCTGCTGCCAAGAATATAAGGAAGAAGGTCAAGAAGGGGATGTTTATTGGTGCACTTCTGGCTGTTTCAGCCAAAGGTTTTGTCTACTATCAGAAAAACCCAGATTTCATCAATAGCTACTCATACAGCCACATCCTCAGTGGATTAGTTGACTCCTGGGATGGCTCAAATTCCAAGTACTGGGTTTTCTTGAGCCACCAGATGGAGGGTAGCTCCACTGCCCTTGAGGCCATCCAGGGACGTGGGCACCAGGCCTCTGTGTACCCAGCTGGTCACACTGACATCCATCTGGCTGATGTTATCTTCTTCAATATACGCTCCACATTATGGGAGCGCCACCCTCAGGATTTCAATAACCTCTATCTTGGGGTCCTTGACCACAACTTTCTCTTTGGCCGCCAGATGGTGGCTGACTTGTTTGTGCAAATGGATTTCCATGTAAGCATGGGCAACCAATCACGTAAGGATAAGCGCCTTCCACCTTGGGCCACTGCCACCTATCAGCCCATCCAGCCAATGACTGATGATGAATACAACAAGTGTTATATGGCAGCTATCACGCAAAATCCTCCTACCTCCACATCTGCCACTAACACCCCTCACCCGCAAGCCCAACCCACCCAATCCCAGACCCCCAGACCAGCACCACCTCTACGTCTTCTTTTCTGCGTTATTCTACCTCCTAGGCATCACTCTTCCCTGCCCCAATAAACCCCCTGTTGCCAATCATTTTCTATTTATATTATCTTTATTTTGAATTTCATTTGTTCATGTTCTCTTTGTTTATAGTTGGTTTTATTCTTTATGCTCAGCTTATTTCTATAAAATCATATATTTACTATGTTGTGTATCTAGATCCAGAACAAAGTTATTTTTAGCGCTTAAACACACCCCTTGTGAAGATATTAACAACAATTTGGTGACCAGCTAAATTTGAATTAGAAAATTATAGTGTTACTGTTTTTAGATAAAGTTGTTACTGATCCAAATTAAAAACCTTAATGATAAAATTTAAGCCAATCAGGAGCCAAGTGATAAAGTGATTGTTGTGACATAAAGGGTCATTCAATAATTCTTTGGTGTATGTGCAATAATTAATATGATTGGCTGGATGTTTTGCCATTGTATGCCATTGCTGCAGTGGCAAGTTGTTGGTGGAATAGTGCTAACCCAGTAGCTGATTGGGCACTAGTCCATCAACAACTTGCCACAGTGGCAATGACGTACAATGGCAAAACATCCAGCCAATCATATTAATTAGCGCACATGTACCAAAGAATTATTGAATGTCTCTTTATGTCACAACAATCACTTTATCACTTGGCTCCTGATTGACTTAAAGCTTATCATTAAGGTTTTGAATTTGGATCAGTAACAACTTTATCTAAACAAAACTAACCTATAATTTTCTAATTCAAATTTTGGTGATCACCAGATTGTTGTTAATATTTTCACAAGGGGCTGTGCAAAGTGCCAAAAGTAATATGGCAATTAAGGAAACAATTATAACACAAAGCAAACAACACATATTGAGTTAAGCGTAAAACATATACACAATGGATAAAAAAAGGGATAATGTAGTAAATGGGAAACAAACAGGGATTAACAAAGAGGCAATAGTATCAGAATAACACAGAGTTTATTGGGATAAAAGCTATAAAAACAAATGCAAAAGTTAGCAAAAAAATCAATGAGAGAATTGGAGAAACTGCTCAAAGACATTGATTCTGCAATTGCAGAGATCAAAGAGATTGACCGCAAGGTCAAAGGAAAGGTGAAGTCTGCCGTTCTTGATGGAGACAAAATAGACAAGGTGTCCACAAAAGCCCTAATAACCAAAGTACTAGACACCAATGAGAAGACAATTGAGCGCCTACTCAACATTCAGAAGACGGTGGATGAGGGCCTGCAATTTAAGGCATACAATCTTTCTGAACCGTCTATCTGGGTTGACAACCCCAAGATGTATGCACATCTCAAGCCAGAAAAGCACGCCAGGAAAGAGGATACCAAATTGCCAGCGCAATTGCTTGCGCCAAGAATAGCTAAGCCTGTTGAAGCCGCTGGCAAGAAAGAAACACAAGAAGGTAATAAAAAAGAAAATTTACAAAAATTTGCAAGCACTTACCTGTTTTTTAGAGAACATAACGGCAAACTCTGCCAAGTCCTGGTCCCCTTTGTCCCGGCCACTTTTTATGTAAATTATGCCCCTAATGTGGCCAAGAAGTTGTATCTGTCCCCCCTGTTGTCCAGGAGCTGGAGGACCACATTCACGGGCTCTTTCCTATGTCCAGGGAGGCATTAACTGGGCTGAGGCATGAAGAGAGGCATCCAAGTTGGCAGTTACTGCCTACAAGGATGCCCAACTGGTCTTCATGGACCTGGTTAACCTCAGTGGAGTTTACTATGTAAACTCCATTGAGATTTTTTGGGATGTCCTGGCAACGCTCCCATTCAAGAATGTAACAGAGATGGGCCTGGCTCATGCAGCTGCTTGCTTCTGCTTCCTGTTGGAGCATACCCTATCTTACCTTCTGGACAACTTTGGGCGCGCGGTGGGGAAATTGGCTGTCGCAGATGCAACAGCTGTCAAGAAAACTAAGATCCTCCTTGCGGAATTTGGGCTAGCCTAGAGTGCAGTTGAGACAGGGCTCCCTTTGGCAATGGATCTTACCTTTGCAAAGACCAGGAAAAATAATAAGATCAGTGCGGTCTATAATAAATTATGTGAGTTATGGAAGCCTTTGCTGGGCAAAGGCTTCACTTGGTGGTTTACCTTGGGTATCTTTTCTTCTTTAGGATGAGCGCCAGCATAGAGGATCTAGATAGGGTTGTTGTAAATTGTGCAATTAATGCTATTTCAATATGGCCTTCAAATTGTGATAGTTGCAAAGATTTGGCTGGGTTTGCGTTTGACTTCAGAAATTTCTTGCCTTCCACAAATGGGTCTGGTTTAATATCCACCCATTCTGGATTATTGTACCTGTCTGTAATTGATCCTGGTATGACCTTATCCCAATATGACCCCCTCAGTCACTCTGTCTTCCTAATGAGTGATCACCGTCCCTTGCCTACTATTTAAAGTAGAATCATTATTCCTAATAAAAGCAAGTTTATCCACATTTGTGTTGGCGTCTATAATCTTCAAGCTTTTCCTGTCCTTTATGCCAAAAAGACTTTTACATCTTGTTTTCCAGTAAATTAAGGTATATGTCCTTAATTTTGCCCTGAAGGCTAACCCAAGGCTAGTTTCAAACCTCAAATCTTTTGTTATAAAGATTTCCCGCCGTGTCCTCCAGGATGTCATCCCCTGGAACCAAACACAACAAGGTCCCTCTGGGAATTGACAAGGCCCAGCTTGCACTTGACAGGAAGAAGGCCCCCCCAGATATGACTCAGTGGACCATCTAATCCAAGACGTTCTGGTCCTGGCAGGGATTTACAGGTTTGCAGCCCCGCCTGAAAAGCTACTCCTCAATTTTCTCCTAACCCTACTCCCCTTCACCAGCAGGCGGGAGTTTTTAATAAGGGTGTATCCACCGTCCACAGTGTGGCAGTGGAGGTTGTGCGCCACCTCCATCACAGGGTGGGTACATATCAAAGAACTCACTAAAGTTGTCTGCAATAAATTCTCTCTTCTAATAAATTTCATTACAATTCATATTAGTTTTATTATAATAGAAATTTTCTAATTCTTATTTCAACAAACCATTTTACAAAATATATTGCAGAAACAGGCTTCATAAAAGCATAAAATAATATGTTAATAAAATATATTCCAACTTTTACATTTACGTTTAATTTTTATAAGACTATTTTATATTTATTTGACAAAGTGGTATAAATCTATTTGCGTAATTCAGTATCAAGCGTTTGGGATTACCTCAGGTGGCATAATAAAATAGTATATAATAAAATAAATAAATTACTTACATCAATTGATGGTCCTTCTGAATGTAATTGCGGGTGTGGAAACATCTAAATATAAAATGATAATTAATAAATCTTGAATAGTAAATAAGAGAATATAAAAAAATTGGACACACTAAGCCTTTAACAATTGGCTGTCTGGCTAGGCACACGGGGATGAACAAATCAGCGTGGCCATAGAATTTGGCCACAGTCTCAGCTGGGAGGGTATGGATCCCGGCCTGCAGCAAATCAAACAGGTCCTCGGTCCCTGTTAGGGTTCCTCGTTTGACAACTTGCTTGAGCCACCCAAAGACTTCCTCAATGGGATTTAGGAAGAGCAAATAGGCGGGGAGTAAGAGAAGGCGTATTTTTGCTGTGGTCAATTACTGGGGGCCCACTGCAATGCTAGTGTCAATCATTAGGAATTCCTTGAGAATATCAGCCACCTTATGGAAACCAATGTTGTCCAACACAATTACATTGATGAAGCCAGGGCTTGTGCGCCTCAGGTGCTCCTGGACAAATCAGAGAAATGATAGAAAGGTCCTGCTGTTATGCAAACCCAATATCATTTGGTAGAGATCAACCCCCTATGGACCAAGGAGAGCCACCATTGAGTAAGCTGTGGCGGGGCTGCAGCACGCCAAGCCATCCCGTCATTAAAGCCTTTGGGGACATAGCCATACCCATTGCACATTGATAAGGAAAATGCCAGTTTGTCAATATAATAAAATTTGACTGTCCCCTTGGCTTTGAGGGCAGTGTACGCCTCTGCGTAGTTTTTCTGGGTCTCAATATTGGCTGGGCTGTTCCAATTGTAGGGGGATACCCTGAGCTTTTTCCAAGAAAATTTCATTCCCTTCACCAGATGATAGTAAAAGGAAATTGAGGCCTCAATCCTAAAAGTAGATTTAACCATGGCCTGTATATTTGCCAGTTCAAGATAGCAGTCCCGGGTGATCTACTGGCAGATTGCCCATTTGTGCTCCTTGGTGAGCATGGTAGAAACATGCAAGGATTTCTCCGCAGCAAGGAAACGGCCAGTATTGATGAATTTTTGGAAGGTCTTGCTGGTGTACTTGGGATCCACTCCAACAAGGGCCGCGGCTGCCTTGTAATTGCCCAATTCACGCATTAGCTTAAGCAAGATGATGTGTTTAATATTGGGGATGCGCTTCTAAGCGGGCTTTTTAGTGGTGGGGATTGACTTGTTGGCATTGGGCACAACACAGGGCATGGGCATCTTGGTGTAAAACGCAGCAACATTTTTGAGCACAACTGTCCCTTGTCAGTTATGAAGAACTCACTTTCCTTTTCCTCTTCCTGATTGCCAACACTGATGTAGGGCTTGTAGCTAGTATCAAGTACAGGATTCAACTTCTCCAGAATGGCTGCCGGGACCGACTCTTGCTGATACACAACATCAAACACATACAAAGTAAGTTCTACCTCCTTGTTTCTAACTTTCTTGGTGAAGGTAACCTAAATGGGCTTCCAGGTCAGCTTTGGGACCCAAGGGTTTATGCTCCACACCCTAGCAGTGTGTGCTCCTTGAACCAGCTGTGTCAGTGCAGCGTCACTATGGAACTCTCTTCTCCTGTCTCCTCCTTGAGTAGGCACTTGGGTTGCACTAACTCTATTCTTTGACCCGCAGGGGCAACCACAACTGCAGCGCACAACGGGTGTATTGATACTCTGGTATTGTGTTCCTTTCATTTTAAAATTTAATAAAATATTAAATAAATTTCAATTAAGTTACTTCCTAATTTTAATTTTTTCTTTTATCTGAATATGGATATTTAATTAATATTTTTCCCCACCCAATATCTCAATTATAGATTTTTTATTTCTTAATTAGTTGTTTTTGGTTTTACAGCGCCCATTTTAGAATACAAAAAAATCCCCCCATTTTCCTAGATTTTACTGCCAAATTCAAACACCCAACACAATTTTTTTGAAAATTTATGTTTCAGATCTTGTGTCTTATTTTATATACCTTGGTATCATTCATGATCACAATCCATTGCACACATTGCGTGAGTGATTTTGTTTACATAGTTAGTTAAAATTGTGTTTTGTTTTTGGTTTGAGTTTTAAATCACCTTGCTTGGGTGTATTTTGTCACCAATTCACATTGATAAGGAGTACCTTTTTTGGTGAAGCTTTGAATATAAAAGTAGGAAGAGAAGAAGTATATTTTATTGGATAATACTTTATACTTATATAGCTTTATCTGTGGCGGGGATTTTAGTTGAATCAAACCCAGGGGTTGGTCATGGCTGGATGGGTTTGAGTTGCTGGATACCTGGAAAGTCATGTGATATTGGTTTGCTGCCATTTCTGGTATGTCAAATGGTATATTGGAAAGGCACCAAATTGGGCAATGACTGGATGTTAGGTGTAATGGCAATAGCCAGAATGCTTGTACATCCAGACCCTTGACACCCCCCCTTAAGGGGTTACTTGGGTACATCAGAAGGGGGCTTTGTCTTGACGGCTGTTGCCTGATGTTCCTGGAGTTTTTTACTAGTGGGCACCAACTGGGTCGAGTGTTCTCCTTTGCTAGGGCGGAGGCAAGATCTGTGATACTTTTTAGTGATGGGCTCTTTGGCACCCTGGAACTTAGCCAGGTAGGTGTTCCTGTCTGGTTGGTATCTGATGATTCTTCCTGATCCTCTGTGTACTGAGTCTAGCTTCTTTCTGTTCCCAGCTAGGACCCAGACAGGGAAGTTGATGGGAGTGGGTCCTCTGTTGAGTTTACCTTTTGAGTTTTGAGTCTCTTTATTTCTGCCAGTTTGGCTTTGAGGCGTATTGTTGTAGAGCTGGTTTCTTTTCTACTGTGGGAGGTTTCCCTGGGGGGATCTTCACATACGGTTGGTTTTTGTGGGTGACTATTTCTGGCTTGTACCTGTATGTTAGTTCAAACAGTGAGTAGCCTGTCCCTTGATTGGTAAAAACCCAGGATACTAGTAATGCATGTTTCACATAGAGTGACCATGTGTCTTTGGATTTGCCATCCATTATTTTTTCCAGGGTTTTGATAAGGCTGCCATTCAGGCGTTCAACTCTGCTTTTGGCCTGTGGCCTGTAGGGCAAGGTTGTGGAATGTTTGATGTTCTTTGTTTTTAGATTGTTGTTTACTACATGGCCTGTTAGCTCTTTTGCTCTATCTGTTATGATGTAGTCTGGAGTGCCGTAGTCTGCTATGATTGTTTTATTGATGAATCAATTTATTGTTTCCACCTTGTGATCTTTTGTTGCCCAGCAGATGGGCCAACATGTGGCCAAGTAGATGGCTAAAATTAGGAAACATTGATTTTTTTTGGTTTCTGGGAAGGGTCCCACTACATCCAGTCCCTTACCTTAAATGGTTTGGGGTCAGGTACTGGGTTGACTGTTGGCTGTGGTACCTTGGTGCTGGCGCATTTTTCACACACTGTGCACTTCTTTAGAACATTGATTATGTTTGCTTCAGGTTGGGCCATCATACTATCTCTTTCAATGTGAGATATAAGTTGTTAGCCTTTGTGTGTACTAGCAGACAATGGTGTCTTAGTATAGTGTCAATCTCTTTGTGCAAGTGGAATGTATGGGATGTGTTTATCCTTGATGATTTGGTATACTGTGCCATTTGATATGTGGAAATTTTTTTCATTCCTTACTAGTGTACCATGGGTTAGTTGATGTGTGGAGGGATCCTTTCCTTTTGTCTTATACTCAGTGTTGTATAGGTTTGGCCAGTCAGGGTCCAGGTGGTCAGGGTGATCCTCTCTTGGCTGGCATAGCCTAGAGAGAGCATTGGCTGTGACCAGCTCTGCCCCCTTTTTGTATTGGATGTCCAGGTTAAGCTGTTCTAGCAAGGACATCCATTTGGCTTGGCGCTGTGTGAGTGCGTTCTGAGTTTTGAAATAGATTAAGGATTTGTGGTCAGTTAGCACTTGGACGTTTAAGTGTCTTTCAAGATAACATATCCATTTCTTGCATGTGTGGTATATTGCTAGTAATTTCTTTATTGTGTATTGGGTACCTTTGCTCAGTGTTTGTTAGTTTTCTGCTTTTTTAACATACTGGCAGTAAATCTTGTTGCCCTGGCTGGCAGATGTGTAGGACTGCGCCAATGGCAGTGTCACTAGCGTCTGACTCGAGCTTGTAGCACCTGTTGTTATTAGGGTATTGCAAGATTGGTGCTTCAATTAAAGCTTGTTTTAATAGTTAGAAATTCTTGTCGCATTCTGGAGTCCAGATGAATTTCTTTTTGACATTACATTTGGTTAGGTCATTGATTGGTGCAGTGAGCTTTCTGCAGTCTTTGATGTATTTCCTTAGGTAAGCTACCATACCGAGAAAGCATCTAACTTGTTTCACAGAGGTGGGGCGTTGCATGTTGTTTATGGCTTTTATTTTATCTGGATCTGCTTTGATGCCACTGTCAGAGACAATGTGGCCCAAGAATAGGATTTCTTTTTCCATAAATTGGCACTTACTAGGCTTAGCATATAGTTTGTGCTTTGCAAGTCAATTGAGTGTCTTGCGGACATGCGTGAGGTGTTCCTCTTTTGTTTTTGAAAATATGATAATGTTGTTGAGGTAACATAATGTGTTTGAGGGTCTGTTTAGCACCTGGTTCATCATGGTGACAAATGCTGCTGGGGCGTTTTTCATCCCAAAATTCATTACTTTAGATTCAAACAACCCAAATTGCATGCAGAAAGCGGTCTTTGGTATGTCTTTCTCTTTAACTTCAACTTGGTTATAACCAGATGTGAGGTTGATTTTTGAGAAGATTTTTGCTCTGTAGAGCCTTGCAAATAGGTCTTCTATGAGGGGAAGTGGGTATTTATTTTTTTACTGTACTTGCGTTTAGTGCTCTGGAGTCAGTAACTAAGCAAAGGGATTCCTCTTTTTTCTTTACAAAGGACACCGCTGCCCCCCACAGAGATTCAGACGGACAAATGAATTCTTTGGCTAGGTTGTCCTCAATCTGGGCTTTAAGTGTTTGGGTCTCCATGGAGGAGAGTCTTTAGAGGGGTGCAGGTTTGGGCATGGCTTTGCATAAGTTGATGCCATGTTTGACCTCTTGTTTAGGGGGTAACTCTGTGAGTTCTTCATTGAATACATGAGCATATTCATTTAGATATGTTGTAATTTCTGGGCATTGGATCTTTTGTGTTTGTATGTTAATAAATTTGGAGTACCTCATTATGTGGAGGGTACTGTCTTATGTTAAATGTTCAGAGTCATCTTGATTTATGACTTGGACAAATACTGTGTCTCTTAGAATGAGGTTGTTGGGCTCTTTGAGAATGTTGAAATTGACTCCATTGCATTTGATGGTCATGGTTTTTGTTTTCCAACATACGCTGGGATTCACTCAGATGAACCAGTCCATGCCTGCTACAATGTTGTAGTTTATGTTGTTCATGACAAGTCCTTTGATGGGCGTTTGTATGCCTTGGAGGTCAATTCTGAAGGGAGTTGTTTTGCCTTCAAGTAGAACTTTTGATTTGTCTGCCATTCTGGCGTACTTGAAGTTGGATTTGACAACTGGTATTTTATACTTGGTTACAAAAGGTTTGCTGACCATAGTGTGTTGTGCACCAGAGTCTAATAGAATTTCATGTTTATGTGATTTGTAAGTGCATGGATAGACAAGAAGTTGTGAGTGATCTTTAATTTTTACGTTCATAAAAATGGAGGATTGCGGGACATATGGGATGTGAGCAGCAGAATTTGTGCCTTGGTACTTCTTCTAGTCAAGTTGGGGGGAGAAAGGGGCACTTAATCCTTTTCCCCCTCCTCTTTTCCCTGTTCCTCTGTTTTGAGACCTTCAAGGTCAGAGAATGTGGGGTCAGATTATAGCGGGTTGCTACTTCAGTGTTGTTAACTTTGGCAGTGTCCTCTTTCTTGGGACGGGAGCGGTTTGCGCTTTGGCTACAATTGCCATTGTTACAATTGGAGTTGCTGTTGTTATGGTTGGTATTTTGGCATTTATTGACATTGGCATTTTATCTGCCATTGCTGTTTGAGGAGTGGTTGCCGTTGCATGCAGCATATTCCATGTTGGCGCGTTTTTCAGCGCGCTTGGCTTCTGCAATGAGCGCGGGCATGGAGGTATTTGCTTCTGGGCAGATGAGGGAAGCAACAGAGGGTTTCATTCTGTTGATGAATGATGCTCTGGTGTGTACGTTGTCAGCTTGTGCTGGGTTTTGGATCTTGCAATGTATTTACTCAAATTTGTTGGCGTAAGCTGCAATAGTGGTCTTCTGAGAAAGATCACTGAGCTGTATTGCAATGTCTTGGAGACATTCTGTGACGCAGAAATTGTGGGTGATGTTGGCTTTGAACTCTTCCCAGTTGTCAAGCTGGTTGTTGGTTTTGTGAGCCAACCCAGGTGGCAAACCAGTTAGCTGCGGCCTTGTATAGGCGCTTGCTGGCTTCCTGGACCCATTTTTTGTGGGGGATGCAGCTGGCGTGGAGTTTGGCGGCTGTGCGGTCTAGCCAGTTGATGCTATTTTCTTTGTTTTTACCAAAGAACTTGTTGATACTAATGTACTTGGTGTTGGTAACTCCATCTGTGATAGGTGGCTGTGCGTTTGTTTGTGGTTGTAGAGAGCAACTGTATTGAATAATCTTGGCACATGCTTTGGGCATGACCAGACCTTTGAATACAGTGCATCCACTAGGAATGTCTTCATCAATGTTGTGGGCGCGGAAGTACGTCTTCCAGGTATCCTGGGATGTGGCCTGGTTGAGTACGTGGGCAAAGGTGGGCAGGTTTTGGTCATTCATTTTTCTCTCATGGGTGTGGTCAAAAACTGTAGTGCTACCAGTGATAAGGAGCACCTTTTTGGGGAAGCTTCAAATATAAAAGTAGAAAGAGAAGAAGTATATTTTATTGGATAATAATTTAGACTTATATATCTTTAGCTGTGGCGGGGATTTTAGTTGGATCAAACCCAGGGGTTGGTCATGTGCTGGATGGGTTCAAGTTGCTGGATACCTGGACAGTCATGTGATATTGGTTTGTTGCCATTTCCAGTATATCAAATGGTATATTGGAAAGGCACCAAATTGGGCAATGACTGGATGTTAGGTGTGATGGCAATAGCCAGAATGCTTGCACATCCAGACCCTCAACAACATGAATGAAATTTGGGGATTAGTAAACTTTATATGGGTCATTATTTTAGGGATTGGGCCATTTTCTAATGCACATGCTGCTCAAGTCGCAGCATAACAGTTCAATTTTGAAAAAGTAACTAGTTACAAATTTTATATTTAAAACATTAATAACTCAATGAAAAATTAATATTTTTCACATTGAAAACTATCAAAATGAAGCTAAGAATCCCATCTTTCTATTAGTGTTAAACTTTTAATATGTATACTATACTCAATATTAAAGAAAAAGTAATTTAAAAGATTGTAATCCAGATTTTATTATATGATTCTATCTAATGATATAAAGTAGATCACTTCAAAGCTTATAAAAACTCTTTTTAAATATACAAAGTATCTTTTTTATTTAACGAAATTAAAGATAAGATTGAGAGCTTTATTTTAGCATTTTATTTTATTTAAAAAGCTCAATTATTTAGGATTTTATGGCAGTTTGAAGTTAGGATGTTTTTATCACTGTTTAGATTAATTTTAAGGTTCAAGTGAGCTTCAAACCTCAAATTAAGCATTCCTTAAATAGAATTGTTTAGTATTTTATTATTTTAAAAATATGCGGAAGAGTTACAGTTAACAGAATACATCATTTTAATTGATTTGCATTGATTACAAAGAGGATATGATGTAATAATGATGCTTAGCTGCTTCACATGTATCACTTGTGCATGAAAACTGGGTATTTAATCAATTCTGCAAACATAAATTCAAGTTCAAACTATAATAAAAGCTATCACACCATTTCTTTCAGAATGGTGTCATTTAGCTTGGTATATAAGAGCTAAAGCACCACAAAGCTTCTAATCCAAAAGACCCCATTCAAAGGCCACATTCTGATCATAACTACTCCAACATTAAGGCGCATTTCAGAGATCTGACCTAATTACAGATTCAAAATACTACCATGTCCTCAGTTAAATTTACTTCTGCCATGCTACCCTTTTTTTCCTTGGGAGCTTCAACAAAAAGAGAAAGAATTGCAATGTTAAAAAAGGCATTCCTCTTTATTACTGGTGATGATCTTGATAATTTCATCAAGCACTTCCTTACTCAAACTAAATTTGGGAGATCTCAGTTCCTGCAAACTATTCAAAATCAAAAAAGCAATGAGTTCATTGAAAACTTAAAGGATCTCATGAAATCTTCTCCCCAAAAGCATCTTCCAGCCTTGCAATCTCTGGTTACTTCCAGTTACTCTTTAAAAGAGCTTAATGATATGGGTTTTAATATAACCAAAAGTGAGTTTGAATACTCAAGAAAAATAAATAAAAATAAAAATGTAAGTTTAAACAAAAAAAGCCAAAAAAATAATAACTATTAATTAAAAAAAGAAATAACTAAAAAAATAGTTAAAAAATTGCTGGAAAATTCTTTTGAAACAAGCCAGTTTACAAAAAAAGTGCCTGAAAAAATTTATAAAGATATAGAAAAAGAGATGTGTAATTACTCAACTGAAATTAAATACTCTCTACTTAAAACAAAAAAAAGAAATATATGAAAATATGAAAATAAAAAATGAAATTTCAGTTTCAATTTCTACTTACTATAAATTAATTCCTAAAAATATAATAAAAAGTAAAAAACAAACCAATATGTGCAATATTTGTAATTTAAAAAATTCACTAGAAAAAAAGAAGGAAGAATGTGAAAGTAAAAACTAACCATTACCAGAATCTATAGGCAATGACTTAAAGACTATTAATCAGCACCAAGACTTTTATGTTCATCAAAATAGGAAATATAAAAAAGATATTTATGAATTAGATGATGAGTCTTGTGTTGTAGTTATAGATTATAAGGAAAACTTAAAGGTTGGAAGTGGTCCAATTGAGACCAATAATTGTTTTTATTCAAAAAAAACCTATCTCATTATTAGGGTTTGCATTAGTTTTTAAAGAAAACAATAAAACCAAATATGAATATCATGATTTCTTTGTCTCAAATATTATCACATGATTCTTTATTTTCAGGTGAATGTCTAATTAGTCTTCTTAAATTAGATATATTTAAAAAAATAAAAAATATAAAAGTGTGGACTGATAATGGAAATCATTTTAGATCATATGAATTTTTATATTACTTATTTAAAGAGGCACCTAAATATATTAAGGGTTCTATAAAATATAATTGTTTTGTTGAATGTCATGGAAAAAGCATTGTTGATGGTCACTTTGGTGTAATATCAAAAAATTTAAAGGAAAAAGAAAATGAGCTTTATATTAAAAATATTAAGGATCTTAAAAATATTTTTGAGCAAGAAGAAAAAAGAAAAGAATTATATAAATCAGTACTATCAGGCTCAAACATTTCTCAAAAGTCATTCTTTTATATTTATGAAGGAAAAGTTAGGCCTATAAAAAGAGAGCTTGAAGTTAAAAATCTGCGCATTAATCTTTCATATTTGATGAAAGATGGGAAGTTATATACTTCACCTCTAACATTTGAAAGTTTATCAGAATATTCTGAGATAAATTATCATTTTAAATCACATGATGATACCAGAGAAACAAAAATATCAGAAGATGCTAGTGATGTATTGGGGCAAGTTCATGAAGTAGGGCAACTTACTAGAGGGTGTATTTTAAATAGAGTTATCAGTCTTTCAAAAACAACAACCTTTTTTTTCTGAAACAAACTAAGAATATTTATGATGAGCCAAAGATAGGGTAATAGCACTTATAGCTTTGGGGCTTTTACTCTCCCATGCAAATCATAATAAATATTTTTGGTTTGTAGTTTGTAGTAGCACTTAAGATATTTTCAATAATACTATAAGTTGCACTTTTTGATTCTAAAATTGATGACTTATTTTTTAAAAAAATCATCTAAGCCCAAGATCAATTAAAGTTTTGGGATTGGTTGTATTTTAAGCTTTCTGAATAATTAGAATATGAATAATGTTATCAGGTTATAAAATAATCAATCTGGCGCCTAGGCATAACAAGAAAAATAACGACCCATATGTACACTGAAAGTCAACTTACGACATTTTGTTTGTGAATCAATGTATTTTGGATTGTATGTTGAAAGGTTTTGCTTTGCATTTTGAGCACTTCTTTGCTATGTTGACTCATTTTGCCCATTAATGCCAATAAATCCTGTTAACAGAGTGTATATTTTAATCTGAGAGTTGGATTTTGTTTAAATCTGATATTGTTCTGTTTAAATCTGAGGTATTTTTGGTTGTCGCCATAGCTTTTAAAACTACTGTACTGGAATTTTTTTTATTTTATTAGAGTTTTAAACAAAAGCTAAAAGTTAAAATACATATGGAAAATTAGTAAACTTTGATAAAAGTTATATTTTAAAAACCAAAAAACATTAAAAAGAAAGGTTAAAAATTATTCATGTTAAAATTCCAAGTGTTTTTATTATGTAAAACATAAAGTTTGATATGTGAGAAGTGAAAAGTGTTGACATTATGAGTGTTAATAAGTAAAAAAGCTGAATTCCTGCTGTCAATTAGGAAAAATGTAGACATTATTGGAGACAACATTTGCACTGTTGACATTATTTTGAAAATTTACTATGTTTTTTCATAGTGTGCTTAATTAAATTTAAGCAAACTAGCAAATATTAACTATTTTTTGTGTATTTTTGTTTACATAATAAAATTAAAAAAACATTTGAAAATAAGTTGAAAATCATCATATTTATTGAATTCTTTATTAAAAATAATATTTTGGGGGTAGTAATATGATATTTTACCATGGCAATAATGAAAGTTGTTAATATGTTGTCTTCAGGTATGAAAAAGGTAAAGTGTCAACTTTGCCACTTACAACATCCTCCATAGGAGGTGGCATAGTAATTTAGGCTTAATTGCACCACGTTTGTTTGCTTAAATCCACCCTGGTGGATGAACACAAGCAAATAGACAACATTTCCAATTGTGAACATTATTATCAATAATAAACTATAAAGTAAATTACATATTAACTCACACTTAAATTATTGGATCACTGTTAGCTATCAATTCATTTAAATATTAAAGACAGAATAAGTGCCACAAATAAATTTATAAGATGAACATTTCAACAATCAGCTATATGCGCAATACCTTTTTCTATATATTAATTTAATAAAAAATATTTTTTAAGTGCACACTTAATTTTTTTGTAGAGGTTTCAGTTTTGCTATTAAAAATAAGTTCAGTTTAAAAAGTGTTGACAATGACACTTTTACATCCTAAAAGCAAATTAAGAAATATAATGATTCTTACTAGTAAATTTAAAGAAAAAATTGGGTTAAATCAAGTTTTTTATTAAGGTTAATATTAAATTGTGTTTAAATGGCCACAATTTTGTTGTGTTTTCTGGTTTTCACCCCTGAACACTTTAAAAAATGGGAATTAAGCTAGCGCAACTAGCAAAAATCATAAAAGATTTTAATTTTCAAGTTGACAGTGACCATGTCAACAAAGTGTCAACATGGGTGATGTTGCTGTTAAGAAAGAGGTCAGGAAGACCACATCTTCACTTGAAGGTTAGCAAATTAATTTTCCTGCTTGTTTAAAGTGAAGCAGGCAAGATTCAATGTTATTATCAACAAGCTGAAGATCCTGAACATACACAGGGAATATATCAGGGCCCAGAATGAGCCAGAAAAAACCCTATGCTGCATAGGTTTAATGCCTGCAATTGAGCAATTGTGCAACCAAACAATTGTGTTGTCAATCACACTTATTGACCAAAAGAGAACTTCAATGCCAAGTGGTGAATCAAAATCCTGGTAAAAGCCAAACCTGGGGCAGATGGAAATTGTTCCAACACCAAGCAAAGAGTTTTAATTGGCCCACACCTCTGAAATCAAGAAATTGTGACTTGGGTTGCCAAATGGTCCCAAAATCCCCTGCCAGCTTCCCCAGGGCAAAAATAGTGAAAGAATCCACTTAAGTGGAAAATCAGGGCCTGTCAATGAAACCCAACTTAAGAATGACTCTTTGATAGCCAATAAGGAGTTGCAAGTAAGTACAATTGCAGTTTTCTAACAGGATATAGCTGGGACCACTGACAATTCTTCCCTTGTTGACATCTTCACTTAATAAACTTTTATTGGTTAATGCACACTGAGAATTTATACTTTGTAGGGCTTATTACATTATAAAAAGTTTTATACTGCTGGTGCTTTCAAATAGAGAGTACCTCCAGCAACAACACCAGCACTGAGAAACAGAGAAAATTTTTGCTGCCTCCAACCAACCAACGCCAGCCTTCATCCCATCTCCCAGAGTGCTGTATAAAGTGATAGTTCCTGCTCCTGCACCCCTTCTCTTCTTTACTGGTGTCTTTCTGCTCCGCCAAATTGCCCAGTCAAGCTAGACCATGAGCGCTGCCGCAGGAGAACTCCTCCTTGTTCCTTCTGCACCATCATATGATTACAGAAAGCTTGGGTTTGCCTACCTGACCATGCTGAGGCTCACTCAGCAATTGATTCCCCTCATAGGAGTGTGGCGTCTGTGACAGTCCATATGTTTGGTGGTTTGCAGGCGGGGCTAATGTTGGCCAAGTAAGAGTTTGGTTGTTTGTTGAAGGTAGAGGCCTAGTAGGGAATGATGGCTACTAGGGAAGGTATGGCCTAGCTGATAGGTGAAAAGACTACTAGGGGCAGATGTTGTCTCCACCCAGCAGAAGATATTGGCTGCTGTGGACTATAGGTCTTCATCCATCAGGAAACTGTGGCTTCTTGGGGTGAAGAATGAGATAGCTCAGCAGGGAACTTTGTCTTTTTGGGGTGGGGGGTGATCCATCCTGATGGGTAGTGTTTGCTGCTCAGGCTGGAGGATTTTTAGACCCTGGCAGGTAACACAGGCTGACAGGGTAGACGTTTGTGCCATCATGGTAGGTGACGCTTACCAGGGCTGTAAGTTTTGGACCCCTGGTAGGTAGCGCGGGCTGCCAGGGAGGGGAAGAGCTCTGAGGGCTCTACGTACCCTGATAAACTTACAGGAGGTCTGTGAGCAAGCATCCTACCTAACAGACTGGTAGAGTGTCCTTATTTATGCCCCTATGGGAGCTTTGGGGAGAATCCAAAGTGAGCATTGGAGGGCATAGATATGCTCAGAGGTGTCACCAAGGCAGTTTGCTTGGGGAAGCAGCAGCAGAACTTGGTATGATCAGGCCTCTGGGAAGTAAAGCTGATTACTTTGCAACTGAGAGCCCAGAATTAATCACTTGGGTGAGTAAAGACAATAGGTTAGACTTAATTGATCTATGGTTGGATGACCTAAGTGGATTGCCACTTGCAAGGGCCCAATTAAATACCAGTTCAATGTAGACTCATGCCTGGGTCTACAGGTTCTAGTAACAGGGACTGAGATAAAGAACCAAGGTGTTTCATAGTATGGGATCAGTAGTGAAGACTAATAAGAAGGACTGTATTATCACAGTGAAGACTAGCTGAGGGACTGATGGTTCATGCTAAAGTTTGGGAACAAGATTATGATGCAGGAGTAGCTGATCATGATGCAGGTGTAGCTAAAGGACCAAAAGATCAGGATTGACTGAAATGAGCTTTTTGGAGACTGGAAGAAGCTGTTTGTTGACTAAGATGGACTGATTGCTGGATAGGCTGAAGAGCTAGAAGATGTGGTTGAAGAACTGGCAGAAGGACCAGAAGACAATGGTGAAAGAATAGCTACGGAACTGAAAGATGACTTAGAAAGACTAGCCAGACTGTATATATAAGTTATAATGCTGATTTTAGTTTCTTAGGATAGGAATTATTAAGAAGAAGTTAAATAAGAATTCTAAGCTGCCAACAATATGATATAAAAAAGAGTTAAATATCATATGAGAGGAAAGAGAGAGAGAAAATTTTTATTTACAGTGATTAAAATGTGAATTTATTGAGTTTGAATTGAGCAGAAAGGAGCCAGAAAGAAGCTGGAAACAGGATGGAGAAGCTTTGAGGGCAAATAAGCAAATTTTGCTGAGAACAACTAGGAGGGGCAAAAAGGTGAGTGACAGGCAAGTTTGAAGTTTCAAAACGTGGAAGAAAATGCAGATAAACTCAGAGAAACGTTGAAGAATTTAGGGTTCAAAAATCCCCTATATGAAACATAGGCAAAAAAACGTTCAAAATGTGGAGCAGTTTTTTACCTGGAGCAAGACAGCTTTGGGTTTGAACCATAGTCAAGGGCAAGTCATTTGGGTAAACTGTTTGGCAAAACAGTTAAATAAAGGCGTGTGATTGGCTGCAAGCCAAAGTTTATTTGATTAGTGTTTTGAGGGCTATAACTTAAGATTTAAAGCCTAAAAAATGAGGTGCAGAAGCAGAAATTTCAAGGCTTTCATTGGCTGAAGTAAGTTATTAAGTTAAATATATTGTAAAGAGAGAAAAATGGATAGTTTAAGCTTTGGGAAAGTAGAGTTCTGAGAGAAATTTTGGACTGAAATAAGGAGCTATAAAAGGGAGAGCTGTCTGAGGCTTGACAGGGACTGGATGAAGTGGGCTACAAAGTTCACTGGGACTACAGAAGGAGCTGAAGACCAAGATAAATGTGCATAAGCCCAAGATACAGCAGCCAGGGCTAAGGATGAAAATCCTGAGCTGTAATGGACCACAGGAGCCCAAAATAAAGGTGCATGAGCCCAAGACCAAAGTGCAGGAGCCCAAGACTAAGGTGCAGGAGTCCAAGACCAAGTACAAGGAGTCCAAAATGTTGTTGGAGGAATCCAATTATTGGAAAACCCATATTGTTTCCCTAACCCACTGGTCCATATATCAGAAGGTTTCAAAGGAGATCTTTCTTCTGAGAGTGAATAAAAGCCCATTTTGATCCCTATACATATTTCTGAGATAAAATTTCTCTTACTAGAGAATGAAAATACCTTCCAGACTGTTGTGAATGCCTTCATTCACAATGTTTTAATTTTGCCTTCATTGGGTTATTTTGAGGACAAATCCCTCTCTTTTGCTTTGGCCCTTTAAAATATGGCTGGTTCCAAATTGGGAAATACAATTGTTTGGTTTCCTGATTCTGCGCAACTCACTTGCCCCACTCATGCTTGTGGCAAGTGATCCTAATGTCCATGTACTGTTTTGTGGTAAAGCTACACAGTATATAATCCCAATTTCTATACCCAATAAAATTTTAAGTTCTATTCACATTTTTGCCTTTGTGTATCCAGATACTTTGGCGCCTCTCTATCCACGTCTAGCAGATATCATTCATTCAGGGCCACAAGGTAATCACATAGCCTTCCCTGCCATTCTAACCAAGACTTAGTACAAATCCAATCCTAAGGTTAGGATTTCCTGTTGTGACTCTGTGCTATGCATCAGATCACAACAAAAATGATGCTCACTACAGGGGCTATAAGCCCCTTGGTTATCCCTTTTGCAACAATATTTTCAGGTCTTTTGCCTCCTCTCATACAAGAGCCAACTTTGCCTGAAATTACCAGTCCTCCTATTGAGGAAGATATTGCTGACCCGCCTATTGTCCCTATTGTGCTGAACCTTGGGAGTGGTCCCTGCCTAGTGGCCTACCCTTTGGGTACCCCTGACTTGGAACAAGTCATGGCAGTAGCCCTTAGGATAGCCCATGACAGAGCCATCCCTTGCCTCCAGCTTCAGTTCAGCTGAGCAGAATACTACAAATTGATTGTAGCTCCACAATTCTCACAGCATCTCCTCTCAGCGGCTGGCTCCACTGAACACTTACTGTTATCCTTTGTACAACCCACCTTAGCCCATCATCAAAAGGTATTAGGGCTTCACAATCAGGAAATTTCATCCCTACAAGCCGCTGTTACTCATCACTGGGATCAGTTTGCAGCCTACCAGCAGTGGATTCACTCCCTGTTTTTCCTGATATCAGACAATCAGCGCAACTCTGTTACCTCCCAATCCTGCTTGGTCAACTCCATAGAACAAATATGCCAGTCCATCCCCAATTATGTCAGAGAGCGTCTACATGAGTTTCACTGGTTGGAACAGCCCTGGCGCACCCAAGTAGATTCCACTCTAAACGCCTATCTCACCAGCTTTGAACAACTTGTGCAGCTCTCAACAAATTCAGTGCTTACTCCTTTGACCAATTACAGCAAGTAGTAGTCCATGCTGTGCAAGGCCTCCGTAAACTTGGTAAGAAATTTGATCAAGAAAGGGCTGCTACTACTGCTACCATTGCCAAACTCCAGACTCAAGTAAATGAACTATCTACCTCTAAATCAGATGCCCTGCCTTCTACTCCATCTTATGAGTTAGCAAATAGAGAACAGAGACTATGGGATTCTATTCAAGGATTAAGAGCGTCCACCCACAGTCATTATTGCCCTACCAAAGCCCCTCATCCTGATCCTCAAGTGCTTGCTCTGACAACTCAGGTTGCTGAATTACAACAAGAGGTTGCTACTTTGGGTGAGGCAATGGCGTCTGTAGTTAGTCCACCTGAAGTTGTGGGTGAAGATGGCTGTTGCCCTGGCTTTTTAGGAGCCCCCTGCATTCTTGTGCTAGAGAGTTGATAGCTCTAGCCAATGAGGTGGACCATTTGAAACAAGACCATTCTGAGCTTGATAAAGATGTATAGGAAATGAGTTAGTAATTGATTCAGTGAATGACAGGTTCACCCCTTGCCTTTTGGTGGGTCCGTCTCTTACATCCCAACTGCTGAACTATCCTCAGTAGTAAAAGCACAGGGTCAGCGCCTGGATGTTACTGAGCAACAGACCACCATAGCTAATAATATGGGCACCTGCTCTTTTGAAACTTTAGATACCCTTGAGGAAAGTGTTTGCCAGCTGTGGGCAGACAGCTCCCTGCCAAATCTGAAGCAGAATTCTCCCCTCATATAAATGTACTTAATAGCAACAATGGTGGCTTGACTCCAGAAGCACAATTCAAGCCTACCTTTAAGCAAGTCTTTGACCCCAGAACCTCGACCATTGCAGCTTTCCTAACTATCTACAAAACTGCCATGAGACGGGCTTCAGAAAAAGTTAAGAAATAATATATTCTAACCTGACTGCACCTGACCTGTCAAGAGTTAGTAGTGCCAGAGCTACCCACCATTGAGACCTGGGAAGATATGAAGCAGCTTCTGATTGAAAATTTGGTGGTGACCTTAGTTTGGAAGTGAAAAAGGACACATTCATGGACATTGCTTTCAAGCCAAAGGAGACCCTAGCTGAATTTCAGATAGATTCTACATGGAAGGACAACAACTGATCACAAGCCGCCAGTTGACTGCACATGAAGCATACATGGCTTGAGCTCAAGCCCTCAAGGTTAACCAGCTTCAGTGTCTTTACTTTAAGGCTCATAAAGCCATGATTTCCTCTATGAAGAGCATAAATACAATGTTTCAGGATATGCACCTTACCCATTCTGGTGCAGAAAAGCAGGAGAATTGTGCTGCCTCTACCTCTGGTTTGTCTTCTTGTGGCCTGCAATTCTTAACATGAACTTGCAGAATCCTCCTTGACGCCAGGGTAGCCATAACTGTGGACAGATAGAACCATTCCTGGGTCTGCACCAATCCTTGAGTTATAAAGCTGATCCCCAAAGAGCAAACAGGAAAAGAACAGTCAACCTAGAGGTGGAGATGCTCTTGGCTGACAATTCTTCCCAGTCTCCATTTCCCCCTCCATTGCTGACTCTGAGCCTGCCAAAACTGAGGCTCCTCCCATTCTGCTGCTATTCCACAACATCTCTGATGATTCTGACATGGACAATTTGTATATAGAAGATCCCAACACCTATGGGTATTCAGTCCTTGCTGTCCCCAAAACTATTGCAGTCCCTTATAAACTATGTTCTGGTAAAACTACAACAACTTCCAAGCCTCTGCCTGAAGCCAAAGAGGTTGTCTCTTGTCCATACCTCGCTCAAGCCAAGATATCTCCTGTGCTTGTCAAATCTTCCAAGAAGATACTGAGGTTGCTGACGCTGTGTTCAAAAATGTCTCAGTTTGCTTCCTCTCCAGACGGTCTATAAGGAATTCCTGGGTCTAAGATGCATGATCAAAAATTGGGACAAAGAATTGGTAGAAGCTCATGACATTCTGACTGTCATCCCTTCCTTTAATCAGACTACCACTTGTGTGGAAATATCCATCCAAAAGGTGAAAATTAAGGCTGTCTTAGACACAGGGTCTCCTTTTAATGTCGTCTCCTTAAAGCTGGTCAAGAAGCTCAAACTTGTCCCCAGCCTTAACTATCACCAGTTGTATGGCACAGCTGGGCTATCCATGACTTGCACTATAGGAGCTTACTCTGCTCTTCCCATGTGTTTTGGCAAGCTACTCTTGGCCGCACCTGCTGTGGTCTTGGAGAATGAGAGCTACAACCTTCTAGTTTGTACTCAATTCCTTAAGGAATAAAATGGGATCATCAACTTGATGGACGGCTAACTCTCTATATTAGGGTGTGAGGTCCCTTGGATCTTTGAAGAGCCAGTTAAAGTTCCCAGGAAGCGCCTCAAGACATATGTCTTAGAATATCCCACAGGTGTTCTCACTTTAAAATACTGTACCCATTCTACCAATATGAAGTGTCCTTCTATGGCTTGCCCTGCGTCTGAAGGGATTACTCTTTTGGCCACTTCTGCTGTAACCATTCCCCCTGGATCACAGGCTATCCTAGACTCCCAAATATTGTATGAGCTACCTGAGTAAACGTTCCTAGAGTTATACTCTCCTCCCTTGCTAGGACGCAATGAACCCTATCTCTGTCAAGGAATCTTAGATGTCTCTCATAAAGACCCTTTCCAACTGCTGGTTGCCAACCTAACTGCTCTCCCCATAAATGTGTCTAGAGGGCAGGTATTTGGCTATAGCAAGTTGTTGAATGCTCCTGATGTGCTATCACTACATCTCTTTGGTATGTTCCAGGACTTTAACTTGCCTGAGGATGAGCCCCAAGTCCTATCATTGTTCACTGCTCAAGACTTCCCGCATCTGTCTCCAGTTCAACAGAAAGAGGTGCTTGACCTACTAGATCAGTTTTAAGTTATCTTTGCTAAGGATAACATTGATTATGGTTTAGCCAAAGGTGTCATTCACCAGATTGATACTGGTAATGCTCCCCCCTTTTGTGCTAACCCCTATTGCTGTAGTTGCGTAGAGGACGCTCACGTGTCTAAAGAGCTTAGACAACTTCTAGACGCTGGACTGCTTGCTCCTTCCCAAATTCCATGGGCCTCCCCCTTGCTTATACTGAAAAATAAGGATGGAGGTCATCATATTGTGATGGACTACCAACAACTGAATTCCTTAATCAAAAAGGATTCCTACCCCTTACCACACATTGATAACGCTCTCTGCTGCCTTGGGGGCTCCAAGTTCTTCTCTGCCATGGACCTAGCTTCTTGGTACTAGCAAATTGATCTCTCTCCCAAAGATAGACAAAAGGCATTCATCACTTCTTAAGGATTTTTTGAGCCTACACAAATGCCGCAAGGACTCTGCAACGCTCCAGATACTTTTCAGCAAGCCATGGACTCCATTCTCCATGATTTGAAGCTCCTGTATGTCCTAGTGTACTTAGATGATATAACAGTCTTTAGCGCTACCTTTACCAACTACCTGGCTCATCTTAAAGAAGTGTTCATAAAGATTCAAGAAGCTGGATTTAAGTTAAAGCCATCTAAGTGTGCCTTCTTCAAGGAATGCCTTAAATTCTTGGGATATGAGGTGACCCAGACAGGATTTTCCCCATGGCTAAGAAATTTGAGGCCATTGAAAAAATGCTTCCACCCACCAGCCTGCAAGAAGTCCAAGTCTTTCTGGGCATGATGGGATATTATAGACAATTCATCCCTGATTTCTCTGACACTAGCAAACCCTTGGTCCAGCTACTGTGTAATATCCCTTTTGAATGGACCACCAGCCAGCAACAAACCTTTGAAACTCTCAAATAAAAACTCAAAGAGGCTCCCATCCTAGTATATCCTGACTACAATAAGGAATTCATCCTATATACTGATGTTAGTGACCTGGCCATTTGAGCTATCTTGGCTCAATTGGATGATAAAGGTGTGGATCACCCTGTGGCTTATACCTCTTGTGTCCTGAATAAGCATGAGAAGAATTACAGTGTAACAGAAAAAAGTGCCTTACTGTGCTTCATGCCGTCAAGCAGTTCTGCCACTACGTGTATGGCACCCATTTCACTGTGGTTACTGATCATGCTTTGCTTAAATGGCTACAATAACTTAAGGAACCTGAAGGACAACTAGCTAGATGGGCTCTCTGCCTTCAAGGATAAAACTTCACTGTGCTGCATTGCCTCAGGATTCAACATCAGAATGCTGATGGACTGTCCAGAATGCCCATCCTTACTCTCCATCCTGCTGAGGCTGACAGGTTATACAAACTAATTGGATATCCTTCTTTGTGGGAAAATAAGACAGAAGAAATCCAAGTTGCCCTCTCTAAATTATCCAAAGACACACTCATTTGCAACAATCAGCTCTTCAAGAAAGTAAAGGACCACTACTTGCCTTATGTAAGGCCTAGTCTTTGCCTTTCAGTGGTGCTTCAAGCTCATAAGTAGACAGGACACAGAGGCGTTGCCAAGACTCATGTCTGGCTCCAGAAGAATAACTTCTGGTAAAATCTTTGCCTGCTGATCCCAGATGTTATTGCTAGTGTCAGAAATTGCGCAATTATTGCTATTTTGATATGGCCTTTATATATTGATAGCTGCAAAGATTTGGCTGGGTTTGCTTTTAATTTTGGATATTCCTTGCCTTGTGTAAATGGGTCTGGTTTAATATCCACCCATTCCGGATTATTGTACCTGTCTATGAATGATCCTGGTATGACCTCATCCCAACGTGACCCCATCAGCCACTCTGTCTTTCTAATGAGTGATCACTGTCCCTTGTCTACTATTTAAGTAGAATTATTTCTTCTAATAAAGACAAGTTTATCCACATTTGCATTGGCTTTAATAGTCTTCAAGCTTTTTCCTGTCCTTTTTGCCAAAAGGACTTTCTCATCTTGTTTTCCAGGAAATTAAGGTATGTGCCCTTAATTTTGCCCTGAAGGCTAACCAAAGACTAGCTCTGAACCTCAAATCTTTTGTAATAAAGATTTCCTGCTATGTCCTCCTGAATGTTGTCCCCAGGAGCCAAACACGACAAAATGGTGCTCATTACAGGGGCTGTAAGCCCCTTGGTTACCATGTTACCATGTACATTCTCTGGTCCTTCTTTCTTTGTTTCTGAAGTACTGAGCAACCTAAAGCTTCTAGTCCCCCTCTAGAAGACATCACCAATGCCCCTAAACTCCTATGGTATTGGTTTTTCCCCCGGGCCCGCATGTGCCCCCTTCCAGCTTTCTCTCTCAATTAAAAGCAAGCTTGTGCTGCCGCCTGCTCCCTTCTCCACTCTGGCACTGTGGCAATGCACACTATCCCTGGCCTCTGTCCCGGGTACGCTTTCAAAGACCTGTACTCCTTCCTTTTGGACTTTGGTCTCCTCCCCCGCGTTGATGGAGTCCATAGATACAATTGGCGTGTTGGTCAACCAGTTCATCCAACCTGCCCTAGTTCACCATCAACTCGCCTTAGGATCCCAGAATCAACAATTAAATGCTGTAGCCACCGCTGTCTCAAATAACCATACTCAGAATATGGTCTATCAATAATGGTCCCACAGTCTCTTTGTGTGTATTTCTGATAACCAGCGCAATTTGCTGGCATTGCAGAAGTACTTAAAATCCTCCCTGAACTCCCTTTGTTCCTCACTCCCTGGCTACATCAAGGACCAACTATGTGAATTGGATGAACATCAGGCAGTGTGGCGTGAGCAAATCAAGGCCTTTCTGCTAAACCATCGCCAGGATTTTGAGACTCTGGTTAGTGAACTTAAACAATTCAGGGAGCATGTCAATTTGCAACTTGAATTGGTGGGAGCTCATGATGATACTTGGGGCTGCCATCTGCAGCATCAATACGGTCTGGATAAGACTGTACTAGGCAACACTCTATACCAAGTGCAAAATTATGTGGATGATAGGGTAGCGTCTATTGAGGTGACTCCTCCCGCTCCTCCTGTCAAGGCCCCACCAGATTTTGAAACCAAGGTATGGGAGGCAATCACCAAAATCAAGGCTACCACTCAACGTCAAGCCTCTATTTAGAACCCCCCTCCAGTCAAACCAATGCCTGACCCTGCAATGCCTCCCTCACTGATCAGGTGGCTACCTTGCAAGGTGAAATTGAGTACTTAAGACAGCGCCTTTCTAATTCTGAGGACTCATCATATGAATCTGAAGATGAAGAGGAAGGTGAAGTTGGCAATACTCTTGCTCATGGCAATCATGGTTGTTGCCTTGGTTTGAAAGGTCAACCCCAGGTCAACTGCGCATGTGCACTAGATCAGCTTACAGAAGTGACAAATGATGTAGCTGATAGGCAAGACACATTGAAAAGAGAGGTACAAAACCTCTTCCGCTTTACTGATGTCATGAATACTGCTATTCACCATGTTTTGATTTTGCCTTCAGTGGGCCATTTTGAGGACAAATCTCTTGCTTTTGCTTTCAACTCTTGAAACAAGTTAATGACTGAATCAGGAAGTAAAATTGTTTGGTTTCTTGATCCTGTGCAACTCACTTGCCCCACTAATGCTGGTGGCAAGTAATCCTACCGTCCTGGTAGTGTTTTGTGGTATTCCTAACCACTATATATTAAATTTCATATTCACCAATAAAAATTAAGTTCTATTCACATTTTTGTCTTTTTGTCTTCTGTACTTCCGCACCTCTCTCTAGCCAAAACTAGTAGAGTTTATTCTTCCAGGGCTGCAAGGTAAACACATTTTCCTTCCCTGTCATCTAACCAAGACTTAGTACTAATCCAATCCTAAGGTTAGTATTTCCCGTTGTGTGTCTGTGCTGCGCCTCAGAACATGACAAAAATGGTGCTCACTACAGGGGCTGTAAGCCCCTTGGTTATCCCTTTTGCATCCACGTTTTCAGGTCCTTTGCCTCTGCCTATACAAGAGTTGACCTCACCTGAAATAACCAGCCCTCCTATTGAGGAAGATATTGCCAACCAGCCTATTACCCCTAATGTACTGAACCTTGGGAATGGTCTCTGCCTAGTTGCTTACCCCATGGGTACCCCTGACTTGGAGCAAGTCATGCCGGTAGCCCTTGGGATAGCCCATGAAGGATCCATTCCTTGCCTTCAGTTGCAGTTCAGTTGGGCTGAATACTATGAATTAATTGTGGCTCCTCAATTTCTACAACACCTCCTCTCAGCGGCTGGCTCCGCTGAGCACTTACTATTGTCCTTTGTGCAGCCTGCTTTAGCCCACTATCAAATGGTGTTGGGACTCCATGTCCAAGAAATCTTGTCTCTGCAAGAAGCGGTTACTCATCACCTGGAACAGTTTGCTGCCTACCAACAGTGGATTCATTCCTTATTTTCCTTGGTATCTGACAACCAACGCAACTCTGTCACTTCCCAGACCCGTTTGGTCAATTCTATCAAACAAATGCGCCATTCAGTCCAAAAATACATGAGAGAACGCCTACACAAGTTTCACCAGCTAGAACAACCCTGGCAAACTCAAGTAGATTCCACCTTAAATGCTTATCTCACTGACTTCAAACAACTTGTGCAACAACTCAATGCATTCAGCATGTATTCCTTTGAGAAACTATAGCAGGTAGCAGAATTTGCTGCTAGTGGCCTTAATGAACTCAGTACAGAATTTGAACAAGAGAGAGCTGCCACCGCTGCTACTATAGCTAAACTCCAGAGTCAAGTGAATGAGCTATCTACACCCAAGCCAGATGTTCTGCCCTCTCCCCCTACTGATGACTTGGCAGATAGAGAGTAGAGAATATGGGATGCCATTTTCAAGCTATGTACAGCTACCTGCAGTCAGGGACGTCCTGCTGAAGCCCCTCAACCTGATCCTCAGGTGCTTGAATTAACTGCTCAGGTTGCAGAGCTACAGCAAGAACTTGCCGCCCTACGTGAAATGATGGCAACTGCTGCTAGTCCAGTTGGTTGTCAATGAAGATGGTTGCTGCCCTGGCTTATTAGGAGCTCCTCAAATCCAATGCAATAGGGAACTAATTACTCTAGCTAAAAAAAGTGGATCAATTGAAGCAGGACCATACTGAACTGGATAGAGACGTACAAGAGATGAATGACTCTGTGAATGATAGGTTCTCCCCTTGCCTCTCAGTGGGGCCATTCCTTACTTCTTGACTGGCTGAGCTCTCCACAATAGTGACTACCCAAGGTCAACACTTAGATGCTACTGCACAACAGACTACTCAAGCTGTCAATACGGGTGCCTGCACTGTTAAGACCCTGACTACCCTTGAAGAGAGTGTTTGTCAGCTATGAGCTAGACAGCCCCCCTCTGAATCAAAAGCAGAATTTTCCCCGCATATAAACGTACTCAATAGCAACAATGGTGGTCCAACTCCCAAAGCACACTTCAAGCCTATCTTTAAGCAAGTCTTCAACCCCAGAGCCTTGACCATTGCAGCTTTCCTAACTATCTATGAAACTGCCATGAGACAGGCTTCAGACAAAGTTAAGAAAGAATATATTCTGACCTGTCTACATCCAACTTGCCAGGAGGTGGTGGTGCCTGAGTTGCCCTCCATTGAGACGTGGGAAAATATGAAGAAGCTTCTGATTAATGAGTTCTTTGTTGACCTTAGCCTGGAAGTAAAGAAGGACGCTTTCATGCATATTGCTTTCAAGCCTGAAGAGACTCTAGCTGAGTTTGCAGACCAATTCTACATGGAAGGACAGCAACTGATCACAAGCAGACAGTTGACAGCCCATAAGGCCTACATGGCTTGCGCTCATGCCCTCAAGGTTAACCAACTTCTATGCCTTCACTTCAAAGCCCACAAGGCTATGCTTTCCTCCATGAAAAGCATAAAGACATTGTTGCAGGATATGCACCTTACCCACTCTGGCGCAGTTGTTAGAGAAGGTTGAGCTACTTCTAATTCTGGTTCATCTTCCTGTGGTCCTTGCATTCTTATCATGAACTTGCAAAATCCTCCTTGACGCCAAGGTTGCCACAACTGTGGTCAGATAGGTCATTATTCTTGAGTCTGCACCAACCCGCGGGTTGAAGGAGCTGATCCAAAAGAGCAGGCAGGAAAAGAACAGTCAACCTAGAGGCAGAGACACTCTCAGTTGACAATTCTTTCCGGTCTCTTTCAATCCCTCCCTCTATAGCTGACTCTAAGCCTGCTGACAATGAGGCTCCTCCTATCCTCCTCTTGTTTCACAATATCTCTGATGACTCTGACCTCAATGACTCTGATACTGACAATGCTGATGCATATGGATACTCTGTTCTGGCTGTTCCTGAAACCATTACAGTTCCCTATAAGCTACGCTCAGGAAAGACTACAACTACTGCTAAGCCTTTGCCTGAAGCCAAAGAAGTTGTCTTTTGCCCTTACCTCACTCAGGCTAAGAGGTCCCCTGTGCTAGTGGAGTCATCAGAAGAAGCTTTCAAGGTTGCTGATGCTGTCTTCAAGAATGTATCTGTTTTGCTCCCCCTCCAGACTGTTTATAAGGAGTTCCTGGGATTAAGATGCATGATTGAGAAGTGGGATAAGGAACTAGAAGAGGCTCAAGATATCTTGGCTGTCCTTCCACCCTTTGGTTGCACTACCACTTGAGTAGAGATCTCCATTCAAAAAGTGAAGATCAAGGCTGTTCTAGATACTGGTTTGCCAGTCAACGTGGTCTCCTCCAAGCTTGTGAAGAAACTCAGACTTTCCCCTGACCTTAACTATCACCAGACATATGGCACAGCTGGACTGTCTATGACCCACGCCATAGGAGCTTACTCTGCTCTATCCATGTGGTTTGGCATACTTCTTCTAGCTGCGCCAGCAGTTGTCTTGGAAAATGAGAGTTACAATCTCTTAGTTGGCACCCAGTTCCTTAGGGAATATAATGGGATAATCAACTTGAAAGATGATTACCTCTCTAGTCTGGGATATGAAGTCCCTCTGATCTTTGAAGAGCCGGTTAAATTTCCTGGGAAATGGCTCAAGACATGTGCCTTGGAATATCCCACTGGGGTTTTCAACCTTGAATATTGCACCCACTCTTCAAACATGAAATGTCCACCCATGGCTTGTCCTGCATCTGAAGGGATCCCTCTCCTATCCACGTCTGCTTTCACCATCCCACCTGGCTCCCAGGCCATCCTGGACTCCCAGATATCATATGAACTACCTGAAAAAACCTTCTTGGAGTTGTACTCTCCCCCCTCATTAGGGTACAACAAACCTTATCTCTGTCCTGGGATCCTAGATGTCTCTCATAAGGACCCTGTTCAATTGTTGGTAGCCAACCTGACTGCAATCCCCATGACTGTGTCTAGGGGGCAGGTTGCTGTATATGGCAAGTTGTTGAGCGCTCCTGATGTCCTGTCTCTTCATCCCTTTGGCACGTTCCAGGATTTAAACCTACCCAAAGATGAGCCTCAAGTCTTATCCTTGTTCACTGCGCAAGACTTCCCACAGCTGTCCCAGGTTCAACAGAAAGAGGTGCTTGATTTACTAGACCAATTTCCTTAAATCTTTGCTAAGGACAGTACCAACTATGGGTTAGCCAAAGGTGTTATTTAATCAGATTGACACTGGCAACGCTCCTCCCTTCTGTGCTAAACCATATTGCTGCAGTTGTGTAGAGAACGCCCAGGTATCTAAAGAGCTCAAGCAATTGTTAGACGCTAGGCTGCTGGCCCCTTCCCAAAGTCCTTGGGCATCTCTGCTACTCATTCTAAAGAAGAAAGATGGGGGTCATTGTATTATGATGGACTATTGCTGATAAAACTCTTTGACCAAGAAGGACTCATACCCCTTGCTGCGTATTAATGATGCCCTCTGATGCCTTGGAGGCTCTAAATTCTTCTCCACAATGAATCTGGCATCTGGATACTGGCAAGTTGACCTATTGTCCAAGGATTGTCAGAAAGCCTTGCTCATTACATCTGAAGGGCTTTTTGAGCCTACTTGCATGCCGCAGGGACTCTGCAACGCCCCAGCCACCTTCCAAAGGGCCATGGACTCCATCCTCAGTGACTTGAAGTTGTTGTGTGTCCTAGTATACTTGGATGATATAACAGTTTTCAGCGCTACCTTCACCAACTACCTGGATATCTCAAAGAGATGTTCATAAAGATTCAAGAAGCTGGACTTAAGTTAAAGCCATCTAAGTGTTCCTTCTTCAAGGAATGCCTTGAATTCTTGGGACATGAGGTGACCCAGACCGGGATTTTCCCAATGACTAAGAAGGTTGAAGCCATCAAAAAAATGCTTCTGCCCACCAACCTACAAGAAGTACAAGTCTTTCTGGGGATGATGGCCTACTACAAACAGTTTATCCCTGACTTTGCCAATACTAGTGAACCTCTAGTCCAGCTATTACGTAATGTCCCTTTTGAATGGACCACCAGTCAACAGCAAGCCTTTGAGACCCTTAAGCAAAAACTCAAAGAGGCGCCAATGCTTGTGTATCCTGACTATGATAAGGAGTTCATCCTATACACCAACGCTAGCAATCTTGAAATTGGGGCTATTCTGGCCCAACTAGACAATGAATGTGTAGACCATCCCGTGGCTTACACTTCCTGCGTGCTAAACAAGCATGAGAAGAACTATAGTGTCACAGAGAAGGAGTGCCTTGCCGTATTACATGCAGTCAAGCAGTTTTGTCACTACATATATGGCACCCACTTCACTGTTGTCACTGACCACGCTTCTCTTAAGTGGTTACAACAGCTTAAGGAGCCTGAATGGCACCTAGCTAGATGGGCTCTACGTCTGCAGAGATACAACTTCATGGTGCTCCACTGCCCTGGGATTCAACACCGGAATGCTGATTGGCTCTCCAGAATGCCCATTCTTGCTTTGCACCCTGCAGAAGCTGACCAGTTATACAAACTAATTAGGTACCTGTCTTTGTGGGAAAGTGAGACAGAAGAAGTAGAACTGGCCTTTTCCAAGCTATCTGAAGGTACCCTCATATGCAACAATCAGCTCTTCAAGAAAGTACAAGATCAGTATCTGCCTTATGTACGACCACACTTTGCCTCTTGGTGGTGTTGCAAGCTCATAAAGAGACTTGACATGGAGGCATTGCCAAGACCTTTGACTGGCTTCAAAAGAATTACTTCTGGGAGAACCTTTGCCAGCTGATCCCAGACGTCATAGCTAGCTGCCACAATTGCCAGATGCAAAGGCCTTGAGCTGCTACCCACAAGTTCAAATTAGTCCCCCTGCAACATGCCTTCTACACTGTCAGCATTGACGTGGTAGGTCCTCTCCCCTGCTCACGTTCTGGGTGTCACTTTATTCTGATTGCAGTTGATTATTACAGCAAGTGGGTAGAGGCTTGTCCAACAAAATACATCACAGCTAAGACAACTGCTGCCTTCCTGCCACAAGATTTTTTCTACTGCCATGGCTGTCCTCAAGTGTTGCTATCTAATAATGGGACTAACTTCAACCCAAGCTGGTAACCTATGTTGTCAAAGCTTTGGGGTCTCATCAGTCTTTCTCTGCCCCCTACAATCCTTTTACCAATGGGGCAGTTTAGCGTGCTAATTTGACACTGGTCTCCATCATGAGGAAGCTCTCCTACTCTGACGCTGCCAATTGGGACCTATACCTACCTGCTGCTCTCTTTGTGTATTTCCTTAGCAAACATTGTTTCACTGGGTATTCCCCCTTTGCTATGTTATATGGGCAAGAGGCTACTACCCCTTTGTTCTTGGGGGCCCCTTGCTTACCTCTGACAAAGCCATGAATCCTGATAACCACATCAAGGATCTAGTCAACCACATAATTAATTTACAGGCCACTGCTTACACTTCTGCCTACAAGGCTAAGATGCTTGAACTCTCTCCTGATAATGCTGGACGCTCCCCCCTGCCTGAGTTCAATGTTGGTGACCATGTACTTTACTACCAACACAGAGTAGGTGGTTGCACACATAAGTTGGACTCTCTATGGATTGGCCCTTTAGAAGTGACTTTTAAGCGAGAGTCTGAGTACACTGTAAAGCTCCTCTCCAGTAGCCGTCCTTTTGCTCAAGTGCACGCAAAGTTCCTTTGTAAATATCATCCCCCTAAGGCCAATCTAGGAGAGGACAATGTCGTGAATACCACTATTCACCATGTTTTGATTTCGCCTTTGGTGGGCCATTTTGAGGACAAATCTCTTGCTTTTGCTTTCACCTCTCAAAACAAGTTAATGACTGAATCAGGAAGTTCAATTGTTTGGTTTCTTGATCCTGCGCAACTCACTTGCCCCACTAATGCTGGTGGCAAGTGATCCTACCGTCCTGGTAGTGTTTTGTAGTATTCCTAACCACTATTTATTATATTTCATATTCACCAATAAAAATTAAGTTCTATTCACATTTTTGTCTTTCTGTCTTCTTTACTTCCGCACCTCTCTCTAGCCACAACTAGTAGTGTTTATTCTTCCAGGGCCGCAAGGTAAACAATTTGCCTTCCCTGTCATCTAACCAAGACTTAGTATGAATCCAATCCTAAGGTTAGGATTTCCTGTTTTGTGTCTGTGCCGCGCCTGAGAACACAACAACTGAGACACTGAATGGACAAGTTGTCCCCTTGGTTGCTCAGACCACTTCTCTGACCACTTGCCTCAATGGGATTGCTGGCACCTTGGCAGTACAACAAATTAAGATTGACAAATTTGGAACTGCTGCTGCAACTTCTAGGGATATTAGTGGACAGAACAGCTCTACCTTGGATACCCTAGAGGAAAGCCTTTGGCTCCTCTGGGCTAGACAACCTGCTGCTGAATCCAAGTTTGAAGGCAACCCTCATATTAATGTCCTCAACCCAGGCAAAAACAGTCAGTCCTTGTCCTTGTCCCTCAACCTGGGTTACAAACCAACTTTCAAGCAGATATTTGATCCTAAAACCTCTACTATTGCTGCCTTTCTAACAATTTACAAGACTTTAATGTGTAGGGCTACTGATGAACTTAAAAAAGAACACATCCTAACCTGTCTCTATCCCACTTGCCAGGAAGTAGTAGTCCCCAAGCTCCCCTCCATTGTCACTTGGGAGGGCATGAAGCGCCTCCTTATTGAGGAGTTTGGAGGAGATCTCAGCTATGAGGTCAAGAAGGATGCATTTATGAACATTGTCTTTAAGCCCAAGGAAACCCTGGCTGAGTTTGGGATTGTTTCTACATTGAAGGTTAGCAGTTAATCACTAGTTGACAGTTAACTCCATGGGAAGCCTACACAGCTTGTTCAAATGCTTTGAAAGTGAACCAGCTTCTATGTCTACACTTCAAGGCACACAAGGCTTTGCTCACTTCAATGAAGAGTATTAAGAAGCTCTTGCAAGAATACATTTGACCCATGGAGGTACAGTAGTACGTGAAAATAAAGCCAGTAATGCTGAGACTACCTCTTGTACGCCATACATTATGACTCTGGGCACTGGTGGACAGGCTAAGAGGCAAGGTTGTCATAACTGTGGCCAAATAGGGCATCACTTGTGTATTTGCACTAATCCCCAAGTGGAAGGTTGTGACCCCAAGGAACAGGCAGGAAAAAAGAGGTCAGCTTTAAAACAGAGACGCTCTCTACTGACCAATCTCCTCCAGCTCCCCCTGATCCTCCTTCTGTTGAGTAAGCTCCATTTTCCTCTGGCCCAACTATCCTTCATCTATTTCACAATCTTTCCATTGATTCAGACACTGAAGATTCTGATAGTGAAGATTCTGACAGTTATGGCTTTTCCGTCTTGGCTGTTCCAGAAACTATCTCTGTCCCATACAAGCTTTGCTCTGGGAAGACCACCACCACTTCCTGAGTACCTGCAAGTGAAGCTAAAACCATGGTGGCTTTCCCTTACCTAGCTCAAGCCCATTGACCTCCCATCTTGGTTAATTCTTCTGAGAAAGCAGCCAAGCTAGCCAAAGCTCTCTTCTAAAATGTAACTATATCTCTCCTGCTACATACTGTATATAAGGAGATTCCTGCGTTATAGTACATGCTTGCTAAATGGGAAAAGGAGCTAGAGGCTGCGCAAGATGTGTTGGCAGTCTTGCCCCCCTTTGGGAAAGTTACAACTCACGTGGAAGTATCAATCCAAAAGGTTAAAACCAAAGCCATCTCAAACACAGGCTCTCCAGTCAACATAGTATCTTCAAAACTAATTAAGAAACTTAAGCTGGCCCCTGACCTCAACTACACTCAGTTTTATGGCACCGCTGGCATGACACAAACGCAAGCCATTGGTGCCTACTCTGCTCTACCAATGAGGTTTGGGAAACTCCTCATTGTTTCCCCCGCTGTAGTACTTGAGAACAAAAGCTACAACCTCTTGGTTGGTACTCAATTCCTCTTAGAATATAATATGATTTTAAACTTACAAGATGGTTACCTTTTGCTCTTAGGATATGAGGTCCCTTTGATTTTTGAGGAATCTCTGCGCCTCCCAGGAAAACGTCTTAAAACTTGTGTGCTTGAGTACCCCACAGGTATCTTCTCTCTCAAGTATAGGACTCACCCCTCCAACATGTGCACCCCTCTTCCTTCCTGCCCTGCAGAAGAAGAGGTACCTCTTCTAGCACCAGCAGCTATCACCATTCCCCTGGGCTCTCAAGTGACAATTGCTTCCCAGATTTCTTACAAACTAACTGAAAAATTGTTCTTGGAACTCTACTCACCTGAATCCATAAGCCGTAAGGAGCCCTGCCTATGTCCTGGGATTCTGATTGAATCCATAAAGAGCCCGTACAATTACTCTTGTCAACCTGACAGCCCTGCCCATGCAGGTGACCTGAGGCCAGGTTGTAGGGCATGGTTGTATACTGGGAGCAGAACAAGTGGCCTCCCTCTACCCCTTTGGAACTTTTAGTGATTTCAATCTACCTAAAGACAATCTACAAGTTCTCTCCTTTTTCACTGCTGCTGATTTCCCCCAATTGTCTTCCATCCAACAAAAAAATGTGTTGGACCTGCTCAATCAGTTTAGCAACATATTTGCCTCTGGACTTACAGACTATGGCCTGGCTAAAGGGGTCATCCATCAGATTGATACTGGTGATGCACCCTCTTTTTATGCCAAACCATACCAAATTAGTAGGGTGTAGGATGCTCAAGTGTCTAAAGAACTCAAGCAACTTCTGGACTCTGGGTTACTAGCTCCTTCCCAAAGTCCTTGGGCTTCTCTGTTACTGATCCTCAAGAAGAAGGATGGCTGACATTGCATTGTAATGGACTATTGCTGCCAGAACTCCCTCACTAAGAAAGACTTGTACCCCTTGCCCAGAATCAATGATGCTTCCAGACGGCTGGGTGGTTCCAAGTTTTTCTCAGCCATGGATCTAGCCGCTGGCTACTGGCAAGTTGACTTATCCCCTGAAGATCAATAAAAGGCTGCACTTATCACTTCAGAAGGCCTTTTTGAACCCACTTGTATGCCCTAAGAATACTGCAATGCCCCTGCCACATTTCAACAAGCTATGGACTTCATCCTACAAGACCTAAAGCTCTCTTGTGTCCTTGAGTACCTTGATGATATCACCTTATTCAGTGCTACCTTTTCCAACTACTTGGAACACCTCAAGGCTGTCTTCATCAAGATTTGCAATGCTGGCTTGAAACTCAAACCCTCCAAACGCACCTTCTTTAAAGAACATCTTGAATTCTTGGGTCATGAGGTCACTCAAACTGGAATCTGCCCCATGAATAATAAGGTGGAAGCCATTGACAAGATGCTACCTCCCACAAATCTTTGAGAGGTTCAAGTATTCCTTGGTCTGATGGGCTACTACCAATAGTTCATACCTTATTTTGCTGAACTGAGTGAACCCCTTGTCCAATTGCTTTGCAACGTCCCCTTTGAATGGAATGACAGCCAACAACAAGCATTCAAAGCATTGAAGGCCAAGCTCAAATAAGCTCCTATCTTGGTCTATCCTGATTATGATAAAGATTTCATCTTGTATACTGACACTAGTGGAGTAGCTGTGGGTGCCATCCTTGCCCAACTTGACAATGAAGGCGTGGATTGACCTGTAGCCTACTTGTCAAGGGTCCTCAATAAGCACAAGAAGAACTACAGCGTCACTGAGAAGGAATGTTTGGTGGTGCTGCATGCAGTGAATCAGTTTTGGCACTAAATTTATGGGACCCACTTTACAGTGGTCACAGATCACTCCTCCCTCAAATGGCTGCAACAGCTAAAGGATCCTGAAGGTCAACTAGCTTGTTGGGCTCAGCGTCTACAAGGATACAATTCTACTGTGATAAACCATCCTGGGGCTCAACATCAGAACGCTAATGGCCTGTCAAGGATGCCAATTCTAGATATCCACTCCACTGACGCTGATTGCCTATACAAATTAATAGGGTATCCTGACTCTTGGACCACTGAGCCAGAAGACATTTCCTTGGCGCTACAGACCCTATCCAAGGATACTTTAATTTGTGATAGGCAGCTCTTCAAAAAAGTCAATAATGCCTATCTACCCTACTTTTGTCCTAGCATGAGATAGACATTATCTTCCAAGATCACATTGACACTGGACATGGGGTATAGCCAAAACTCATGACTGGCTATGCAAGAACTTCTACTGGGAGAACATGGGCCTTCTGATCCCTGATGTTCTCACTTCCTGTCATTTGTGTCAACTCCAACGTCCTAGCCTGTCCCAATACCAATTCAAGCTCATCCCCCTTAAACATTCCTTTCACACTGTGAGTATTGATGCTGTTGGGCCTCTCCCTTGGTCTAGGTCTGGTTGTCAATTTATCTGAGTTGCCATAAACCATTTTTGCAAATGGGTCAAAGCCAGAGCCACAAAAGATATAACTGCTAAGACCACGGCTACTTTCTTGCTGCAAGACATTTTCTATCAACATGGCTGCCCTCAAGTCCTGCTCTCTGATAATGGTACCAACTTTAATGCTTGTCTCATCACTTCTATTGTAAAAGCTATGGGAACTCACCAATTGTTCTCTGCGCCTTATAACCCCTCCACCAATGGAACTGTTGAACAAGCAAACTCTTCTCTGGTGTCCATAATGAGAAAGCTCACGCTCTCTGATCCTGCCAATTGGGATATGTTCCTCTCTGCTGCCCTCTTTGCTTACCAACTCAGTAGACACCGAGTAACTGGTCAGTCCCCTTTTGCCATGCTGTATGGACGTGAGGCTGCCACCCCCTCAATCTTGGGACCCCCCTTGATTGAGGTTGATGAGTCTGCAAATCCTGAGGCCCATGTTAAAGACTTAACCAATTGTATCATCAACATCCAAGCAACATCTTATTCCACTGCTTACAATTTTAAGGCTCTGGAGCTCTCCCTGTCCAATGCTACTAGAGCCCCCCTCTCTGAGTATCAAATAGGTGACTTGGTTCTCTACTACCAGAATTGTACAGGTGGTAGAGCTCATAATTTAGATTCCGCTGGGTTGAGCCCTGTGAAGTCACATTTAAGAAGGGTGTTGAGTATACTATGAAATTGCTATCTTCTGGACGTTCTTTTGCCTGGGTCCATTCCAAATTCCTTCACAAATATCAACTCCCCGTGTCCAATCTTGAGGGGGGAGATGTTGGAAATTGCACCATTAATGTATTTTGATATGGCCTTTGAATAATGATAAATGCAAAGATTTGGCTGGTTTTGCTTTCAAGTTTGGGAATTCCTCACTTTCTGGAAATGGGTCTGGACCAATATCCACTCATTCTGGAATACCATACCTTTCCTTGACTGATCCTGGTATGACTTCATCCCAACGTGACCCCCTTGGCCACTCTGTCTCTCTAATGAGTGATCACCATCCCTTGTCTACTATTTAATTAGAATCAAATCTCCTAATAAAGACAAGTTTATCCACATTTGTGTTGGCTTTAATAATCTTCAAGCTTTTTCCTGTCCTTTATGCTAAAAGGACTTTCTCATCTTGTTTTTCAGGAAATTAAGGTGTGTGCTCTTAATTTTGCCCTGAAGGCTAACCCAAGGCTAGCTTTGAACCTCAAATCTTTTATTATAAAGATTTCCTACCGTGTCCTTCTGGATGTTGTCCCCAGGAGCCAAACACAACAGCTAGTTGCCATGATTGCCAACTCCAACAGCCTAAAGCCACTGCTCATGAGTTCAAGCTAGTCCCCCCTCAATACACATTTCACACTGTCAGCATTGCTGCTGTGGGCTCACCCTTGCTCCTGCTCTGGTTGCTGCTTTATCCTAATTGCTGTTGATCATTTTAGCAAGTGGGTAGAAGCTTGCCCTACTAAAGCATCACTGCCAAGACAACCGCAACTTTTCTACTGCAAGATGGTTTCTTCTGCCATGGCTTCCCTCAAGTGGTGTTGTCTGACAATGGGACTAACTTCAACACCAAGTTAGTAACCTCTGTTGTTGAAGCCTTGGGGTCTCATCAGTCTTTTGCTGTCCCCTATAATCCTTCCACCAATGGGGCAGTTGAGCGCAAAAACTCAACTCTAGTTTATATCATGAGGAAACTCACTTATTCTGACCTGCCAACTGGGATTTATACTTACCTGCTGCTCTCTTTGCCTATTTCCTTAGCAAACATTGTGTCACCAGGTATTCCCATTTTGCTATGTTGTATGGTTGTGAAGCCACCACTCTGTTACTCTTGGGGATCCCCCTACTCTCCTCTGATAAGGCCATGAACCCTGACATCTATATCAAAGACCTAGTCAATTGAATCATTGATATTCAGGCCTCTGCCTACATGTCCGCCTATAAAACTAAGCTGCTTGAGCTCTCCCCTGACAATGCTGGAATATCTTTCCTTCCTGAGTTCAACATTGGGGAACATGTTCTTTACTATCAACACAGAGTAGGAGGGCATGCCCATAAGTTAGACTCGTTGTGGATTGGGCCCTTGGAAGTGACCTTCAAACAAGGGTCAGAGTATACTGTAAAACTCCTCTCCAGTGGTCAACCGTTTGCTTGTGTGCATTCCAAGTTCTTCTGCAAGTATCACCCCCCTAAGGCCAATCTAGAGGGGGGCAATGTTGTGAATGCAAGCTCTTTCTGGTGATCAAAAGGCTTCCAAAAACCTTTTGGCAGAAACTCAAAAGGCCTCAGAAAGATCCCATCAAAGACCTGGAAAGACCTTCCAAAAAGACCCTGAAAAGATCCTGTAACTTTCCAGCCAGCCACCTTCTTATAGTGTCCTTTTTCCAGAGGTTCTGCCTTCAAGATGGCTTTCTTCAGAAGCTTAAACCATTGCGGCTCACTTTTCCTATAATAACTTAAGCTTATATACTTACTTTCTCAAAAGCTTAAAGTATTAATTCACTATTTCCTTGCTTATACTTTAAGCTTTTGGCTTCCAATCAATCATTTTGATCAGGAAACCTTCCAGAACTAAACCAATGAATGCAGAGCGCAGAAATAGACCATTTCTGAAGTTCCACCGGGATCTAACTAAGAAATCAATTTCCATTGCTCAAACTGCTCAAATCAACAACTCTTTGCACACCAAAGCGTTAACCAGTCCATTATTCTGGCACCAGTCTTCCCTGCATTCAAACTGAGTCAATTTAAATAGTATTCTACTATTTAAATTTTTCTTTTGAACCTCTTCAATGTTTGCCCTATATATTTACAAATATAGTAAAATCCAAGGAAAACGTCCCACCAAAACAACTTTGTATCCAGCTTTCATAGCAACATATCTTCATCAATCCTAGGAACTTAATAAATAAATTTCTTATCAACACTTCTATCCACATTCCTTCTTGATTTTACTACTAAACCAAGGCAAAATATTCCACATTTTCTCACTTTGGCAAATCAATTTGGCAAAATCTTGGCTCATTTCTCCGGACAACCTGTTCTTCATCAATACTTCTGATCCTTCAGCCAGCTCCTGTATCATGATCTCTTAGCCCTTCAACTTATTGTTACTAGGAACTACCTTGGTTCTATGTGTATACTGAACCATATTGGTTCCCACAATTCAATATGAATCAACAGCCCCTCAACTAGCCTTCTCTGTGATCAAACAGTCCATCTTACTAGTCTTCTCTGCTGATTCTATGAACCACATCAGTTCTTTATCTCAGTCCCTGTTACCAGAGCCTGTAGACCCAGGCATGAGTCTACATTGAACTGGTGGTTTACTGGGCCCTTACAAGTGGCACTCCACTTAAGCCATTCAACCATAGATCAATGTCTATGCGTTGTTTTTACTTACCCAGGTGATTAAATCTGGGCTTTTGGTCGCAAAGTAATCAGCTTAACTTCCCAGAGACCTGATAATACCAAGTTCTGCAGCTGCTTCCCCAAGCAAACTGCCTTGATGACACCTCCAAGCAAATTTATGCCCTCTAATTCTCACTTTGGGTTCCCCCAAAGCTCCCATAGGAGCATAAACAAGGATACCCTACCAGTCTTTTAGATAGGATGCTTGCTCACAGACCTCCTGTAAGTATATCAGGGTACATAGAGCCCTCAGAGATTTTTCCCTCCCTGGCATATCACGCTACCTACCAGGGGTCCAAAACTTACAGCCCTGTTAGGCGTCTCCTACCATGCTGGCATAAACTTCTACCCTGGCAGCCCGCGTTACCTGTCAGGGTCTAAACATCCTCCAGCATGAGCAGCAAACACTACCCATCAGGCTGGATCACTCCCCACCCCAAACAGATACAGTTCCCTGCTGAGCTATCTCATTCTTCACCCCAAGCAGCCACAGTTTCCTGATGGATGAAGACCTATAGTCCACAGCAGCCAATATCTTCTGCTGGGTGGAGACAACATCTGCCTCTAGTAGTCTTTACACCTACTAGCTAGGCCTTACTGTCCCTAGTAGTCATCATTCCCTACTAGGCCTCTACCTGCAATGAACAACCAAACTTTCACTTGGCCAACATTAGCCCTGCCTGCAGACCACCAAACATGTGGACCACCACAACACCCCTAGCTGAAGATTGGCCTCATCTGGAGGGAGGTTGTCTGGGAGTTTTTCAGAAGCTTTGGTGCTTTACTGAACCAGTTGCTGCTTGGTTGCGGGTAGGGCAGCCTCACATTGTCTCTTTTGGGCCTTACGGGGGTGTAACTAATTGTGTTATAGGACCTTGTCCTGTTACACTTGCCAAGTCCTTGTATCAGGAAAGTGTTATTGTTGTTTAACTTTAGTAATATGGCAGGGACTACTTTTTCTGGCTGCAGTTTGCTTTTGTCTGTGTTTATTACCCAGACCTTGTCCCTAACGTTGTGCCTAGCTTGGATTGGGACAACTGTTTTTTGTAATTGTTTTTCTTCTTTCTTCACTTGGTCAATATTGGCTTGTAGTACTTGGGGTTCTGAAAAAAGAGAGACTGTGTTAGGTATTTCCAAATTAGGTCCTGTTAGGGCTTGTATGATGTTTGATTGTGTACCATATACAAGCTTAAAGGGGCTCTTCCTCATGGATCTGTTCACCTGGGTGCAACATACAAGGAGCGCAGTTGCTAGTTGTTTGTGCTAATCCTCAGGTCTCCTGGCTGTGATTTTGGCAAGGGCTTGCACTAAGCTACTGTTAAGTTGCTCAACTCTATCATTGACTTGAGGTTGGTATGGCATAATTACTATGTGTTTGACCCCATTTTTTGTGAGATACATGTTGGAGCTTTCTGAGGTGATTCTTTGCCTCCATCTGTGATCAACAGTTCTGGTTTACCAAACTTGCTGATAATTTCCTTGCCAATAAAGTGTCGTACATCATTGCCAGTGTGTGCCTTTACTGCTTGGGCTACTGGCCATCTTGTAGAAAAGTCAATGGTGGTGATGATGTATTTCTTGTCATTGTGTTTTCCTGGCATGGGGCCAACAATGTCAAAAGCCCATACTTTGAAAGATAGTTGTGTGTGGATGGGAAGTACTGACTTTGGCAAAAGAATTTCATACCTAACATTGGTCTAGAACTTCTTGAACATTGCAATATAAGGTTGGCCACCAGGCCTTATGCTTAAGGAACTCATATAGGTTTTGACTCTTGGTATGTCAAAGGTCTCTGTGATATCGTAAGATGGTGTCTACTTGGTGGTGCGTGGGGATATAAGGGATGGTAGTACTGTTGGACTTTTTTCTGTGCAGGGTCCTGTACACATCAGCAAATAGGTGTTTGTTCTTAACAACTGTTTCTTTTTTATGTTGGTTTTGCCAGGGGGGAAGCCCTTGTCCTTTGTCCAAAGTACCAGAGGGACCAGTTGGGGTCAAGCCTTCTTTCTCCCCTTGTGGTGCAGACATACAGGCGCAAGAGGGCGTCTGCCATGGCAAGTTCTGAACCAGGTTTGTATTGTATGAGGGTAATGAATCTCTAAGAGTTCTATCCAGTGGGCTTGAAGCAAGATAGATTTGCTTGAGTTTTGAAATATATGAGCAACTTGTGGTTGGTCAGTGCCATGAATTCTTCCTGCCGCTCTAGATAACAGCGCCATTTGTCTAGGCAGTGTACATTGGCCAACAGTTTTTTGTTGTGGATAGGATATCAACACTCACCATCTGTCAACTTTTGTGATTCATAGGCTACAGGCAGGAAGTCATCATCATTGTTTTTGATTTGCAGTACTCCCTCAATGAATGTATCTGAGGCGTTGGTTTCCATTTGGTATTCCCCATCACGTTTGGGGTATTGTAGGATAGGTGCTGTTATGAGTTTCTCTTTGAGAGGTCTAAACAGAGGTCACATTGGGGGTCCACACAAACTTGGACTTGGCTCCAGTTATGGAAGATAAGGGGGCAGTCAAAACGCCACAGCCAGGTATAAAGCGGTGTACATAGGCCACCATCCCCAGGAATGTGTGGAGTTATGACTTGTCCTTGAGTGGTGGCATCTTTCAGATGGCCTGTATCTTTTGACTGTTGGGTTTGGTGCCGTCTTTTGAGACTATGTGTCCCAGGAAAGGCAGTTGCTTGCGGAAGAACTGGCATTTGGAGGGCTTGGACAGCAGCTTGTGTTGTACCAGGGTAGCAAAGACTGCCTCTAAGTCCTTGTGGTGCTGCTCTACCAAGGAGCTATAGACAATAATTTTGTCAAAGTAGACAAGGGCATGTTTGCCTATGTGCGGGGCAAACACCTCATTCATGAAGGTCATAAAGGTTTAGGGAGTGTTTGTCATACCAAAGTTGAGTACCACACACTTGTACAAGCCATAATTAGTATGGAAGGCTGTTTTGGGGATGTCTTCCTCCTTAATACAAATCTGATTGTAGCCTGCGGTTAGGTCAATCTTGAAGAAGACTGTGGCTCCACCCAAGGCGTCAAAGAGGTTGTAAATGAGTGGTAGTGGGTAACATTTCTTGATGGTAACTTTGTTTAGGGCTTGGTAGTCTATGGCTAGACGCAGGGTACCATCCTTCTTGGCCATAAAGAATACAGCAGCCCCAAAGGGGGATTGTGAAGGGCAGATAAGTCCTTTCTCCAATGCTTCCTTGAGGTAAGTGTGTAGGGTGTTGTCTTTGTTCGGGGTCAGACAATAGATAAGTTGTGCTTTGGGTACAGCTCCCTTGAGTTGAATGAAATGTTGGATGTATTTTTCTGGGGGTAACCTGGGTAGAGCCTCATTGAAGATTTCTGGATGGCAGGCCACAATTTTGCAATCCTGAGGCATGGAAGTATCCTGGTGATCTTTGAAGTGTATGATCTTGTACTGGCAGGTGTCCCAGTCAATTGTCTTCAGGTTTCCTTTTTATCCAGGGTCTCTGTGATTCACACAAAGACATGGTTGTATAGAAGTTGATCCACTGAGTCAGGGTAGATCTGATGTTGACATCTTCACGCTTGATGGTCATTGCCAAGGTTGCCCAGTCTACATGAGGATTGTTCTTTTGTAACCAGTCTAGCCCCAGAACAATATCAAACTTTGGGAAGTTGATGACGGGACCTTGGATGGTGGAGTGGAGGTTCTCAAGCATGATAGAGAAGGGGGCGGTTTCCCTTGTCACAGCAATGTGGTGTTTGTCAGCCAGGACCATGTTTTTAATCTGTGAAGGATTAGTGGCCAGCTTGAACTTGTCCACAAAGCTACTGTTAACTAGGGTTCAATCTGCACCCAAATCAAGGAGTGCTGAGCCTGTGTAACTGCAAAAGCGGAAAGGGTAGGACATCAGTTTATTGGGATGTTTGGCAATGGTGTACAGTACCAGGTCCTCCAAGGGCACTTGGATCATTGGGCACCAGTCCACGTCCTTGGGTTGGTACTCATCATTGGGCAAGTCAGGAGTTGCGTGGGGAGAGCTTGGCTTGCTTAGTGCTCTCCCTGGGCTTTTCCTTCATCTTGATTGCCTTGCGTGGCAGTGACATAGAAATATGTACAATTTGATTGGCCATTGTTCCCACCTCTATTTCCATTTGAACCTGTGGGTTCATGGTTGGTATTATTCCCATTGCTTCCAGGGAGTGATTGAGTGGAGTGCCTGCCGTGTGAGAATCCTTGGGTCTCTCTCGTTTCCCAGTTTGTGCCTTATGAAGTGCGTTGGAGGTTTGCTCCGCTTTCTCCGCTTCATAGTACAAGCTTTGCAGGTTGGTCACCTGGTCTAGGTTCACATGTCTCATCACGTGCAACTTGAGGGCGTCATAGTACATGAGGTGTGTGGCTGGCATGTCAAAGGCCAAGTTGGATGGTGCACAAAGTTGGAGTTCCTTGTAGGCGCAGGTGAGTTCCTTCACAGTGCCCGTCTGGGTTAGGTTCTTTACTTGGCATATTGTCATTAGCGCTGTATCCTTAAGCACAAATCTTGCCAGGAAGTCTTGCTTAAAGGCATCCCAGCTCTTCTTGGTATTTTCTTTGTGCCACTTGTTGCACCAGGTGCCAGCATTGTGGGTAAGTCAGATGGAGATTTCCGCAATCCAAAATCACTGTGGGCATTTCATCTGGGCCAGCTTGCTCTGAGCGGACTGGATCCATGCAGCAGCGTTGTTGTTGTTGGCCCCAGCAAAAGGTTCCAAGGCAGCGCTTTGTAGTCTTTGGGCTACGTAGGTGGGCATGGTATTTTTTCAGTTGGTTGCGGGATGGTGGCGGCCGTCTGGAAGAACCCTTGTGCAGTTATGGCGTTGAAGGCAGGTAGTGGGATCACTGTATTCTGGTACAGGACAAAACCATCAGGTATCTTGGTACCAGGGATGTACAGAGTCCAGTCCAGCAGGAGGCCAGACATGATTCTGTCTAGGATTTGTTGGACGTGGAGAGTACTTGCAACAGGCGGAATTTTACAAGATGCAGTAGGATGGAGAACCTACTTCTTCTACCAATGTTGCAACTGTGCTGTTTTAGCAGAGTTACAAGGGGAAAAATATTTAGAAACTAGATAATATTCTTTATTGAGAGATAATGTTTATATAGTTGGTGTGAATCATGGGTAACAGGAACATGATAGCATTGATCACACAGTTGGATGGTGAAGGGGGTGGCTTGATCCTGGTAACGAGTCAAGCGCCAAAACGAGGTATCCACCGTAGGGGATCTGCATTTGTTCATGTTGTTGGATTTGGAAATTTGAGTTGACTTCTTAGTCTGGCTTTGAGTGGCCAGGTAATCAGATTGCAGGTCACAAACCCACCTACTTGGAACTTTGCTGGCAGGTTGTGCCTGCTGTTTTGACAATAAGGCAAAATTAAAGCATGGTGAATGGCGTCATTCACGACAATTTTTATCAAGTCTGGCGCCAGGATGAGGGTAACACACTTAATAAGGGGTACCAACATTTTGTTTGTGTCCAAACAGAAGCCAGCAACTGCAGTTTTGTCTCTTATTATTTTCTTTTGCTCAAAGACCCAGGAAGACAGCCAAGTTATGAAAAGAACAAGCAAGAAGGTTTGTTGAGGCCAACAGGAAATGGAGGACAGGAACTGCTAATCCAAGGGACTTCAGAAGCAAAAACAAAAGCTTTAGAGCGTGTATAAAGCAACAATCAAGCCAAAAGCAAAAAAAGAGTGAAAGCAAACTTAAATTAAGTAATTAAATTGATAGAATCACCAATTCCAAATTCAAACAGTTTTCCTTTAAACAGAAGCAACAAGCCTTAATTTATAGGCAAACAGCATGAATGGCAACTTCAAAAAGCCATTGGAGAGCCTAAAAGCAAGGGAAATAGGTAAGAGGTAAGAAAATCTTTACTAACACTTTAGAAGATCAAAATGGGACCAAAATAAGGCCCTAAATATGAACTGAAAATTTAAGTTTGTAAGACCAAAGTTTAATTGTAAGAATGAGCAAGCAGGGGACAAAAGTCCCCTGACTTGCTTTAAGGGAAACCCATTGAATTCAAAGGTCAGGTGACCTCAGCCAGTTATTTGATTAGATGAGATAGAAATTTTTCCAGTAATTTCAGGGATCTTGGATGGTTTCTCATCAATTTCTGACCCAACCTCTGATTGATTAGTGCCTACAGAGCACTTCAGAATTCTATTAATTCCAGTTGAAATGTATTTTGTTGACGTAACTGAAGCGCAACCTGATTGTTTAGACCTAATTAATTTTAAGTGGGGCCAAGCCCAAGCCAAAAAATAGTTTAAATTAATCAGGGATTTCTCCCAAGTAGGAACAGAGTTCCCAACATCAACATTTGACGCCTGCAAAGGGTATGCCAACACAAATCTTTTTTCATTTGTGTAGGCTTGGATGGCTTCTGAGGAAAATTTTTGGTACAACATGGGAAGATTGTCCTATCCAAGGCCAAAGGGGGAAGTTACTTTACACTTGCAGCCCCTGTAGTAAGCATAGTTTGTTGTGTTTGGCTCCTGGGGACAACATCTAGGAGGACACAGCAGGAAATCTTTATAAAAAATATTTGAGGTTGTAAGCTAGCCTTGGGTTAGTCTTCAGGGCAAAATTAAGGGCCATAACTTACTTTCCTGGAATGAACAAAGAGGAATTCCTTTTGGCAAAAAGGAATGGAAAGGCTTGAAGAATACAAAAAGCCAACACAAGTGTATATAAACTTGTCTTTATTAGGGCAAATGATTCTACTTAAATAGTAGAAAAGAGTCAATGATCACTCAATAGGTAGATGGAGTGGCAGAGGGGGCTATGTTGGGCTGAAATCATACCAGGATCAGTCAAGGGCAGGTATGTTAATCTGGAATGTGTGGATATTGGAGTTGACCAATTTAAGGAAGGTGAAGAATATCCAAAGTTGAAATCAAAACCAACCAAATCTTTGCACATATCATATTTGAAGGCCATATCAAAATAGCAGTAATGGCACAATTTACAACACATATCATGGGGCAGCTCTTTGAGTGCCCCTGTGTATTGTGAGATATTTTGGCAGAAAAGTGGATAATCTCAGTTGCAACACTCCTGTTTGAAAACATTTCAGTTCTTTCAAAGAGCTGGTTCATTTGATAATTGTAGTCCTCTCCCTCTTGCAAAAAAATCCCAAGGATCCAACAGGGTGGCTTGATCCTGTTAATGAGTAAGGTGTGAATTGAGTGGCTGCTGGGTCAAGATCAGCATTGGTTCCTGTTTTCTTTTTGGTAATTTGAGCTGACATCTGCATTTGGCTTTAAGTACCAGGAAAGTCAAATTGGGAGCATATGGCCTCTTGTGAAGAACCTTGCTGGGGTTGACCCCGCTGCCTCTCAGACTGATATTATGTATCCTGTTCCTTTTAGACTTTAATATAAGAATTTACATTATGTGACAACAGTATAATTTTTTATCTACTTATATAGTTCAAATTGGAGGAAGAGATTTGGAGAATCAGACTACACCTTATTGTAAAGTATAAAGTTGCAACTATGAACCTTTATCCTTAAGTAAGAAGAAATGTCACTTTGCCTCTGGGCTGCAGGCCCTGTCAGACTTGTTACTTCTGATGACAACAAATTCTTTTGGGTCACAGTTTACAAAGTCACATGTTCTACTATACTTTTCTAAAGTTATAATACTTAGGATGTCATCTTGGTGGATGGCAAATTACCACAGCCTGTGGATTTCCGACATATAAAAAGGGGTTGCTGTCACTTATTCATTGAACAGTAGAAAAAAATCAAAGAAGTAGACTTGTAAAATATTTGAATTTTTTATAGGTGATACTTACTTATTAGAATTTGGTAGTGTCATTTTATTTAGATTTGCTAGACTTGTCTTCTCCCTAAAACTTTCATCACCTTTTAATTCATTACGTTTATTTTTAAAAAACTAATGATTCTCATAAACGTTTTTATTCTTAAAATTACTTCCTTTTCCACGAGGACATTTCCAGAAGCTGTGTTTGACCTTGATATGGCCATTGATAACAGTGAATTAATTATCATCATTCTCATTTCCCTGATAATCTGCCTCGGCGGGTTCCTGGTCCTTATCATCTTCATTTTTGGCTCCCTCTTCTTCATCATCTGTTTTGGGGGGTTTCTGCTTCTTCTCAACTACTGTTTTGACTTTTTTATGATTTGATTTTCTTATTTTTTTTGAAGTGGCATTTACTATTTTCTTATTTTTTTGCCAGGATTCTGTCTGCCGTTTAACTCTTTCATTTATTGTTTTTGCCGCCTGTCTAATGAACTTTTTGAGCTTAAAGTCCATGCTTCCCTCGGAGAAAGTTCCTTGTTGATTTATTTCGTGCTTGGGCACTAGTTCTGACTTTCTGCCTGATGAGACTCCATTAGGAGCAAGAACCCTGTCCTTTAGAGCCGAAAATTGGTCATCTCATCGAGACAAACCATCAGACGATACAAATTCCAAAGATGTGGAACTCGGAATGGGGCTTGCGTCTACACTGAGAGACAAGTGAAGGGCTGCTGAAATAAAACTAATAATCTGCATATCCTCACTTTATTCAAATTGTGGGTTTTATACTGCACTTTTAGTATTTATTCAGCAGATGTTTCACTTTTTTACAAGAACCAAGTCTGATATTCATATAAATAAAAGCGAGTTTGTCCGCATGTAATGTCAGCTTGAGTGCACTTGAGGTGTAAGGAATCTAATTGATATTTCCATATTATTTTATATTTAAAGTCAATGGCCAAGCCAAAAGCTTGAATTGGCTCATCTTCACATACAAGTACCTTTGAAAATGTAGGTTGAATCTAGGAAAGTGTGGCCTAAATTATATAGAAATAATAATATAAGCTACTCAAAATTAAATAAATATCTATTTTTCCTTAATTTTTAAATCAGTGGTTCACCCCCATGTACCTATGAGAATGAAGCTTATCTGTATAGATTATCCGACTCCAGAATATATGGATTAAATTTGAAAGCGGAGAAACATCTTATTAAAAATAGATTAAGTTTGGGATAGTTTGCTACGCTTTTATATGATTGGATGGTCAAACTCTATGCTGAGGATTAATTTGCTTGATAAAAAAAAAGCTTGACAATTTAAAGGGATCCGATTTGAATTAGATTTATAAATGCTTTTAATTAAGAGATAAAACGCTCATTTCGATTTTTTAACTGCTATAATATTCCACCCAGATGCATCACCTGATCCTATTGCTGAAGATTGTTTCAGAATCAATAGATAGATGCATCACCTGATCTAAGCGGCTGATGATTGTTCCATAGTTAACCTTGCTTGCTCTTGTGTCGTTCTAAAAAATGATAGTAGTGTATAGGGATGCTTCGGCTCAGCCCCGGCTAGCTTCCGGCAAATGGCCGCTTCAGATAAAACGTATATATCTAATATTTACGCATATTGAAATATATCTTTGAAAGGGAGTGTTAGGAGCCAGAAACTGGCTGCGGCTGCCCAAGGCTTGGCCGAAGCAGCCATAGTAGTGTAGCAAATTGGCAATAATGTTATTAAGACTGCTTAAAATATTTTTTTAAAAATTTAGCGGATCTAGCTATGTTTTTCTGACAATTTCTATAAAAAGGGTACTAAACATGATAGCTCTAGCTGCTCTAGATGTTCAGATATATAGTGAAGCATTGAAATTGAGCTCACATCATAATCAAAGGCACAGACAAGATTTGATGTACAAATTCACTCTTAGTACCTGTTAAAAAACCAAAAAAATATCTCTGAATACTAATCTGATCTTAATATTCAACTAGGTGGTTGCCCCATCCAAGGACAGATATAAATTGGATTTAATAAACCAATTTAATATATTTATTGTATTTTTAGGCTGGGGTTACTTAATATATTTTCAATTAAATTTCTTATTTAAAAAGGCTTTCATAAAAAATAACTTAACTAGCATTGAACAGTTTAGTGCATTGGTAATTCAACTCATAACAAGTCAAATTACCAATCACCAGCCCAGCCAATCAGAGCATACCCACTCAACCACCAAATTTTGGGTGGTTGACAGGTGTTCTAGAATCTGATTTTAGGTAAAAAGCAGATTAAAAGAAGTGCTGTTTTTCTTTTAACAAATTTTACAAAGGTCAAAGGTTTAAACCCAAGCCTTTTTATCAAGTTTTTTAATCTACTAATTAAATTTCTTTAAAAATAGCATAACAAATATGTAATTTTTTATTTTGAATCCAATGTAGGTCATTTTGGGGAAAAAATACTAATTAAATCTTTAGATATTAAGATTTATAACTTCAAAAACATAATAAAACTTGTCAGAAAATTGCAGACCATGTTATTTTGACATTTGCCAATTGATATCCTAAGTCTTATAACATTATGAAGGTACTTAGAACCTGTGACTTTGGCATAACCTTTGGCCTGTAATATTTTGTTATCATCATAAGTAGCAAGTCTGACAGGGCCCAAGTCCCAAAGGAATTGGGACTGTCCTTCCTACTTCTGGATATAGATTCATAGTATGTTGTTTCTATATTTTACTATAGATAATTATACTGTATGACAATAGTATCATCTTTTGCTCTCCACTAATAAAGCCTAAGAGAGGATTTCATTAAGGAAATACAACTTGGATCCATCATCAAGTCAATACAGAATCATCAGTCTTTTATTCTAATGGACTGGCTTTAAGGTGGACTGCTTGCCTGCGTTTTATCCAAGTTAGCTCACAACACTAAAAGAGACTGAAGTAGCATTGGGTCAATACAGTGTGAGGCCCATCCTTTTTGGGTGGTTTTAACAGAAGGCTTACTTGATATCTTTCACAGATTGGTATCATTTCTGTCTACCTGGGCCACTTCCAGCGCTAGCTAGCCAGTGATTGGCTACTGGTTCATGAGGATAATTGTTTCACTTAATCAGAGCTACTCTAATACAATATACTCAAAGCCTTTTATCTTAGAGTGTTTGGCCTGACGGCCCAGTCTATGTTGGACTCTTCTAGAAGTGTTTCAGATGATGGCCCATATGATGAACCTTGTTCTAGGATATAATTAAAGTTTAGAATAGTAATTATTATGAGAAGCATGTTTGAAGTAGACTAATTAATTAATATTAATTTCCTGTTCCATTCATTAATTGCAATGCATGAATTTGTTGATGCCAGGATATGATTTGATCACTGATTCCACAAAATTGCGGCCCACATTATTTTGTTGAAACCATTCCTAAGAGTAAAGAACTGTTGGCCCGTGTTATTTTGTTGAATCCATTAATTAGTCAATATCCCATAATCCTGCCAAAACTCATATGTGAATCCTTTTTAATAACTTTCCGATATAAAATACCATAAATGATAGTATAATATCATATTCTAGTTCCTAAAAATAATGTTGTCATATTTTGAGTGGTACACTTTCAACTTTACTGAAGATATATTTTTACTTAAATAAATATATTACTTATCAAATATTCATTGTTTTTGTCTTAACTGCTTCACAAAAGATTATAAAAACACCAGTATTATTGTGCCCTGCCCCAAAGGGCAGGCTCTTTAAAGATCTAGTAGTTTAAATTTGAAATTAAGTTTTATTTAAAATTTATTAGTTTTATTTTATCAAGTCTTACCTTGATTTCTTTTGCTTTCCTTTTGCTTTTGCTCACTTTTGCTCTTCCCCCCAGAGTTGCAAGTTTCTTATCTTTTTCTATATAAATCCTATTTTAAATAGGCTTTCTTTTTCTCTGTTGCTGCTTATGCAACTATGGTCTTCCCCACCTTGCAGTTGCAGATCTTTGGGCTGCTTTTAGCAGCATTGTTCCCTTCAACCTACCATGTGTTTCTCCTGGTCTATCAATTATCTGTCCAGAAAGCTTCCTTTTTACCTTTCTAATCCCCTGATACTTGGTTTTCTTATATTATAAATAAAGACACTTAGAAGAGTAAGCCTTTAAGCTAAAATTCAAATTGGGTTTACCCCAAATCACTATCTACAGGTTTTTCTCTCTTCAATCTTTTAAATTTATGTTGCAAAAGTAACAGTTTTAAAGCCCTGGGCGGGAATTGAACCCACTCCTAGCCACCAGGCGGGGCTAGCGGGTGGGGGAGATTTTCCTGCACCTGGATTTTTGCTTTTTAAAGTAAATCCAGGTGCGGGATTCATTCCCACCTTGGTGGCAGCTGAGGGGCCCGTTCTGGGCCCCAAAAGCTACACCCAAGCCTTGGTGGGTTTGGCTGGGCCTGGGCAGGCTATTTTTAGCTGCCCAGTAAACCCAGATCAAGCCCACCCTCCATTAAGTAATTTGAGGTCCCCAATTGGGGACCCCTTTTTTAATCAAGTTTCTTGGGCTCAGGAAAGCCTGTCAAGCCAGTCCAAAAATGGTGATCAAATTGGGGGAAACCCCATGACCCCAGAAGCCAAACCTGCCAGAACCAATGGCCAGCCAAGCCAAGATGGACCACTAAAAAGCCAAACAACTGTTCCTGAAAACCCCAAAAATTATCATGAAGCAACCAACCAAACAGCAGAACCTGAGATGGAAAGCCTTGCCACACAGATAACACCAGAAGAATGCCCAGAGGCACTGGCATTTGAGTAAGTATATAAATCAGAAGCACTTAAAAAAGTTCTGTATTGTCATCCTTACCAATAAAGTTGTTATGAACCTTTGGTTTGCCAATCTGTTTCCATACTTATTTTTGATACTCTTCCATCTGCAAACACCAAAGCGTCAGTACCCATCCACAGGGATAGATAGCCAGACTCCAGTTGACAAAACCAAAGCCTTTGACTACTACTGTCCACCCAATGCACCATTTGGCCCTGTGCATTTCACAGAGTATCCCCCAAATCCCGACCACAAACTCTGGACCTTGGAAGACTTGTAGTGGTACACCCGTACAAACGCACCCAAGGAACCCTACCAAATTATCTGTGACGGCAAAGCAATCACCATATACCCTTTGATCTTCAATGGGAATTACAACAATCCTGCTGCCTACCTGGTCCCTATGGAACCACCCCCAACACCCAAACCAACCATCTCAACCCCACCCACATCTGATGCCACTGGCCAGAGTAGTCAATTCCTGGGAGTGCTTTACCTGGCGCTCACAGGATTGATTGACTCTGCCTTTCTGGAAGCTGGGCCTTGGGCTGTGGTTGGGAAGGCCCTTTCCTATCTGATAAAGTTAGGTCCCATCATCTGGTGGGGCATTCCAGTACCTGCTTTGGCTCCTCCCTCACCTTCTGGAGCTCCACTGTACTCTTGGTATCCTGAAAATTTACTTCTCAACCTTAAATCTTTTTGAATTCAAAATTATATTTCTAAGTCATAGTTTTTGAAATTTACTTTTAAAGGTTATAGTAAATACTTTTTCTGATGAGATCTACATTCCTTATAAAGATGCTAGTGTTTTAATAGCTAGGAAAATAAAAATGGAGATAGCCCAACAACAAGCAATTGGTTTGTTGTCACCATTCTTTTAAATGAGGGATAATCTCTCTACTTTCATGCTAAGATACTCTCATGGGGAATATTCCAACATTTCTTTAATTAAAAATAAATATTTGTTCAATACATTATTCTATATAGTTTCTTTAGGTTTAATAAATTTAATGACACCTTTTGTGTCAAACTACAGTAGTTTTAAAAGCTATGGAGACAACCAAAAAATATCTCAGATTTAAACAAAATGATTTCAGATTTAAGAAAATTCCAACTATAGGGTGAAATATACTCTGTTGTTGTAACTGTGCTGTTTTAGCAGAGTTACAAGGGGAAAATATTTAGAAACTAGATAATAATTTTTATTGAGAGATAGTGATTATATAGCTATTGTGAATCAAGGAAAGCAGGAACATGATTGTGTTGGTCACACAGTTGGATGGTGAAGGGGGTGGCTTGATCCTGGTAATGATTTAAGCGCCAAAACAAGGTATCCACCACAAGGGATCATCATTTGCTTATGTTGTTGGTTTTGGCAATTCAAGTTGACTTCCTAGTCTGGCTTTGAGTGGCCAGGTAATCAGATTGTGGGTCAAAAACCCATTTGATTAGAACCTTGCTGGCGGGTTGAGATGGCTATTTCAACACCCCCCAACTGAAGGTTGACCTCCTCTGGGAGTAGATCATTGGGGAGGTTGTCAGGAGCCCAGGCGCCATACTGGACTAGCTGTTGTTTGGTGGCAGGCAGGGCAGTTTTGCGTTGTTTTTGTCTTGCTTTGCAGGGTCTCAGGTGATCATGGTGTAGGGTTTTGTCTTGTTTGTGCTTCCTGAGTCCTTGAACAAGGTAAGTGTTATTTTTGATTACCTTTAGAATGCTTGCTGGGCCTATTTTCTTGGGTTGTAGTTTGCTATTATCAACGTTCATGACCCAAACTTCATCCCCAACTTCATGTCTTTCTTGGATGGGGACAAAGGTTCTTTGCAGGCGTTCATTTTCCTTTTCTGTTTGCTCACTGTTGGCCTCTATAAATTGAGGGTCTGAACAAAGGGGTAATTTACTTGGAATTTCCTATTTGGGTCCTGTCAATGCTTGAATGATATTGGGTTGTGTTTCATAAACTAACTCAAAGGGGCTTTTCCCGGTGGATCTGTTCACCTGAGTTTGGTGCACAAGTAGTGCAGTCAATAGCTGCTTATACAGTCTTCAGGTCTCCCAGTGGTGAGCTTGGCCAAGGCTTGCACAAGGCTGCCAATTAGCTGCTCTACACGTCCATTGGCCTGTGGGTGGTATGGTGTTATCACTGTATGTTTGACCCCATTTTTAGCGAGGTATACATTGGTGTTTTTGGAGGTCAATTCTTTCCCTCCATCAGTTATCAGGAGTTCTGGCTTTCCAAACTTGCTGATTATTTCTCTTCCTATGAAATGTCATACATCATTGCCAGTGTGCGCCTTTACTGCTTGGGCTACTGCCCATCCTGTAGTGAAGTCTATGGCGGTGATGATGTATTTTTTATCATTGTGTTTTCCTGGCATAGGCCCAACAACGTTGAGAGCCCACACCTTGAAGGACAGTTGTGTGCAGATGGGTAGTACTTATTTTGGAGGGGCTTCACTTTTAGCAAATTTCTTGCACACTTCAAATTGGTCTAGGACTTCTAAAACGTCACAATATAGGGTTGGCCACCAGGCCTTATGTTTAAGGAATTCATATAGGTTGCAGCTCTTGGTGTGTCCTAGGTCTCTGTAATACCATAGAATGGTGTCCACTTGCTGGTGTATGAGGATGTAAGGGATGGTAGTCCTGTTGGACATTTTTCTGTGCAAGGTCCTATACACGTCAGCAAATAGGTGTTCATTTTTGATGACTGTTTCCTTTTTTATGTCAGTTGTACCAGGAGGTAAACCCTTGTATTTTGTTTGTAGCACCAAGAGAAGCCAGTCTGGATCAAGCCCATTTTCTCCTTTAGTGGCACAAACATACAGGCGCAAGAGGGCGTCCGCCATGGCAAGTTCTGGACCAGGTTTGTACTGTATGAACATATTGAATCTCTCCCAGAGCTCCATCCAGAAGGCTTGGCGGCAAGATAGATTTGCTTGGGTTTTAAAGTACATGAGCGGCTTGTGGTCAGTCAATGCTGTGAATTCTTCCTACTGTTCTAGATAACAATGCCATTTGACTAGGCAGTGTACAATGGCCAGCAGTTCCTTGTCATGGATAGGGTATTGACACTTGCCATCTGTCAACTTTTGGGATTTATAAGCTACAAGCAGGAAATTACCATCATTATTTTTGATTTGTAGTACTCCCCCAATAATTGTGTCTGAGGTGTTGGTTTTCATTTAATACTCCCTGTCATGTTTGGGGTATTGCAGGATGGGAGCTGTTGTGATCTTTTCCTTGAGACATCTGAAGCAAAGGTCATGTTGGGGGGTCCACATAAACTTGAATTTGGCGCCTGTTATGGCAGATAAAAGGGCAGTCAAAACGCAACAGTCAGGTATGAAGCGGCGTACATAGGCCACCATTCCCAAGAAGGTGTGGAGTTTCAACTTATCCTTGGATGGCAGCATCTTGTAGATGGCCTTTATCTTTTGACTGTTGGGTTTGATGCTGCCTTTTGAGACTATGTGTTCCAGGAAAGGCAATTTCTTGCGGAAGAACTGGTGCTTGGAGTGCTTGGCCAACAGTTTGTGTTATGCCAGGGTAGCAAAGACTGTCTCTAGGTCTTTGTGGTGCTGTTCTGCTGAGGGGCTGGAAACAATGATGTTGTCTAGGTAGACTAGGGTTTGCTTGCCTATGTGTGGAGCAAACACTTTTTTCATGAAGGTCACAAAGGTGGAGGGGGTGTTTGTCATGCCAAAGTTGAGCATCACACACTTGTATGAGCCGTATTTAGTGCAGAAAGCTGTTTTGGGAATGTCTTCCTCCGTAATAAAAATCTGGCTGTAGCCTGCAGTTAGATCAATCTTGGAGAAGACTGTGGCTCCTCCCAAGACATTGAAAAGGTTGTCAATCAGTGGTAGTGGATAATAATTCTTGATGGTAACTTTGTTTAGGGCTTGGTAGTCTGTGACCAGACGCAAGGTACCGTCTTTTTTGGCCACAAAGAGTATGGTTTTCCCAAAGGGAGACTGCAAGGGGTGGATAAGTCCTTTCTCCAATGCTTCCTTGAGGTAGGCGCATAGGGTGTCATCTTTGTTTGGGGTCAGCCTATAGATAGGGTGTGCTTTGGGTACAGCTCCTTTGAGCTGGATGGAGTGTTGAATGTGTTTCTCTGGGGGCAACCCAGGTAGAGCTTCCTTGAAGATTTTTGGATGGCGGGCCACAATTTTGCAATCCTGAGGTGTGGAGGTATCCTGGTGGTCCTTGAAGTGTATGATCTTATATTGGCAGGAGTCCCAGTCAATTGCCTTCAGGTTTTCCTTTTTGTCCAGGGTCTCTGTGATGCACACAAAGACGTGGTTGCGTAGGAGTTGGCCCAGTGAGTCAGGGTAGATCTGGTGGTTGAAACCTTCACGCTTGATGGTCAACACTGAGGTTGCCCAGTCTATGTAAGGATTGTTTTTTAACCAATCCAATCCCAGTACAATGTCAAACTTTGGAAAGTTGATGACGGGGCCTTGGATGGTGGAGTGTAGGTTCAAAAGCATGATGAAGAAAGGGGCTATTTCCCTTGTCATAGCAATGTGATGTTCATCAGCTAAAACCATGTTTTTAATCCACAAAGGATTAGTGGCTAGCTTGAACTTGTCCACAAAGCTGCTGTTGACCATGGTTCAATCCGCTCCCAAGTCCAGGAGTGCCAATCCTGTGTAACTTCAAAAACAGAAAGGATAAGACATCACTTTATTGGGATGTCTGGCAATGGTGTACAGTACCGGGTCTTCTGAGGGTACTTAGATCATTGGACATTAGTCCACATCCTTCAGTTGGTACTCATCATTGGGCAAGTCAGGAGTTGTGTGGGGAGAGCTTGGCTTGCTTAATGCTCTCTCCGGGCTTTTCCCTTGTCTTGATTGCCTTGTATGGCAGTGATACAGAAATGGGTACAATTTGACTGGCCATTGTTCCCACTTACATGTCCATTTGAACCTGTGGGTTTATGATTGGTGTTATTCCCATTGCTTCCAGGGGGTGGTCAAGTGGAGCGCCCGCCCGTGTGAGAATCCTTGGGTCTTACTTGTTTTCCAGTTTGTGCCTTATGGAGGGCGTTGGATGTTTGTTCCGCTTTCTCTGCCTTGCGGTACAGGCTTTGCAGGTTGGTCACCTGGTCCAGGTTCACGTGCCTCATTACATGTTATTTGAGGGAGTCATAGTACATGAGTTGTGAGGTGGGGTGTCAAAGGCCATGTCAGAGGGTGCGCAAAGTTGGAGTTCCTTGTAGGCGCGGGTGAGTTCCTTCACAGTGCCCTTCTGGGTTAGGTTCTTTACTTGGCGTATGATCATGAGCGCCGTGTCCTTAAGCACAAACCTTGCCAAGAAGTCTTGTTTAAAGGTATCCCATTTCTTCTTGGTGTGTTCTTTGTGCCACTTATTGCACCAGGTGCCAGCATTGTGGGTCAGTTGGATGGAGATTTCCACAACCCAAAATTGCTGGGGCATTCCATCTGGGCCAGCTTGCTTTGGGCAGAGTGGATCCATGTGGCAGCGTTGTTGTTGTTGGCTCCAGCAAAAAGTTCCAAGGCAGCGCTTTGTAGTCTTTGGGCTACGTAGACAGGCATGGTATTTTTGTTGGTTGGTTGCGGAACGGTGGCAGCTGTCTGGAAGAACCCTTGTGCAGACATGGCATTGAAGGAGGGTAGTAGAATCACTGTGTTCTGGTATAGGGCAAAGCCATCAGGTATCTCAGTACCAGGTATGTACGGGGTTCAGTCCAGTGGAAGGCCAGACATGATTCTGTCTAGGATTTGTTGGACATGGAGAGTACTTGCAACAGGCGGAATTTTACAAGATGCAGTAGGATGGAGAACCTACTTCTTCTACCAATGTTGCAACTGTGCTGTTTTAGCAGAGTTGTAAGGGGAAATATTTAGAGACTAGATAATAATTTTTATTGAGAGATAGTGATTATATAGCTATTGTGAATCAAGGATAACAGGAACATGATTGTGTTGATCACACAGTTGGATGGTGAAGGGGGTGGCTTGATCATGGTAATGAGTCAAGCGCCAAAACAAGGTATCCACCATAAGGGATCATCATTTGTTCATGTTGTTGGATTTGGAAATTCAAGTTGACTTCTTAGTCTGGCTTCAAGTGGCCAGGTAATCGGATTGCAGGTCACAAACCTGCTTGCTTGGAACCTTGCTGGTGGGTCAAGCATGCTGTTTTGATCTGTTAAGAGGGGTTTTTGGAGTTAATGGACAAAATGGGTCAACACAGCAACAATTTTCTCACATACCAAGTGAGACTATTCAAAATACAATCCAAAATACATTGATTCACAAACAAAATGGTGCAAGTTGACCTTTGGTGTATACATGCTTACACTGTAAATTGGTGATAAAATACATCCACACACGGTGAATTAAAACTCAATCCAAAAACAAAACACAATATCAACTCAATATTCAAACAAAACCACTCAATCAGTGTGTGCAATGGAATTTAATCAAGAATGATACCAAGCTATCTATTATAGGGAAAAAATCTGAAACATAAATTTTAAAAATATTGTTTTGGGTGCTTAATTTGGCGTATAATCTGGGAAAAAGGGTGGAAATTATTTCAGGTATTCTAAAATGGATGTTGTAAAACCAGAAACAACTAATTAAGAAATAAAAATCTATAATCAGGATATTGGGTGGGGAAAACTCTAATTAAATATCCCTATTCAGATAAAAAAGAAAAAATTAAAAACCAGTGTATAACTTAATTAATTTTTATTTAGTATTTTATTAAATTTTAAAATGGAAGGAACACAAAAAAGAATTGCAATGCACCTGTTGTGCGCTGCAAATTGCAGTTGACTCTTGGGTAAAAAAATTGAGTCAGTGCAACACAAGTGCCTACTCAGGAAGGAGACAGGTGGGGAGAGTTTAATAGTGAGGTTGCACTGACACAAATAGTTCAAGGAGCACAAGCTGCTAGGGTGCAGAGCATCAACCCTTGGGTCCTAAGCTGACCCAGAAGCCCACCAAGGTGACCACTACCAAAACGGTTAGAAACAAGGAGGTAGAGCTTACTTCATATGTGTTTGACCCCGTCTACCGCCAGGATTTGGTCCTTTCAACCATGCTGGAGAAGGTTAAGCCTGTGCTTGACACTAGCTACAAGCCTTACATCAGTGATGATGGTTAAGAAGACAACAACAAGCCTGAGTTTTAAAGAACTGAGGAGGGACAGCTGGTTCTAAAGAAGGTTGCAGTCTTCCACAACAAGGTGCCTATGCCTTACAAGCCAGTCACCAATCAGGATCCTGGATTATCCAAACCCACAAAGCCAACCCAGAAGCGCATTTCAGACATAAAGTGCATCATTCTGCTCAGACTCATGTGTGAATCTGGAGACTACAAGGCGGTTGCGGCTCTATTTGGGGTGGATCCCAAGTACGCCTCCAAGACCTTCAACAAATTCATCAATACTGGCCAAGTCCTTGTTGCAGAGAAATCCTTGCGCGTTTCCACTATGCTCATCAAGGAGCACAAATGGGCAATCCACCAGTAGATAACCTGGGACTGCTATCTTGAACTGCAAATATACAGGCCATGATCAAGTCTAATTTTGGGGTTGAGACTTCAATTTTCTTTTACTACCATCTGGTAAAGGGAATGTGATTTTCCTGGAAAAAGCTTGGGGTATCTCTGTACAATCAGAATAGCCCAACCAATACTGAGACCTGGAAAAATACGCTGAGGCATAAACTGTCCTCAAAGCCAAGGGGACAGTCAAATTCTATTACATTGAAAAATCAGCATTTGCCTTGTCTATAGGGAATGCATATGGGTATGTCCCCAAAGGCTCAAATGACGGGGTGGCTTGGCGTGCTGCAGTCTGAGCCATAGCCTATTCCATGGTGGCTCTCCTTGGTCCAAAAGGGAATGTGACTACCAATTGATATTGGAATCTCACAATAGCTGGACCTTACTATCATTTCTCTTATTGGTCCAGGAGCCCCTAAGGCGCACAAGCCCAGGCTTCACCAACGTAATTGTGCTGGGCAATGTTGGTCTTCACAAGGTGGCCAATATTCTTGAGAAATCCCAATAATTGAGACTGGCATTGAAATTGCCTCCCAATAATTGGCCACATCAAATGTGCGCCTCCTATTTCTCCCCTGACTATTTGCCCTTCCTAAATCCCATTGAGGAGGTCTTTGGGAGGCTCAAGTGAGTTTTCAAGCAAGGAACCCCAACTGGGACGGAGTACCTTTTTGATTTGCTCCAAGAAGGGATCCACACCCTCCCAGCTGAGACTGTGACCAAATTCTATGGCCACACTGATTCATTTCTCCCTGTATGCCTTGCTCAAAAGCCAATTAATTAAATGTTTAGTGTGTCTGACTTTTTTATATTCTCTAATTTACTATTTAAGATTTATTAATTATCATATTATATTTATAAGCTTCCAATCCTGTGATCACATTCAGTGGTACCATCAATGAGGGTTTGTAATTTTTTTATTAATTTTTTTATTATGCCATCTGAGCTTATCCCAAACACTTGATACTGGATTACGCAAATAGATTTATATCACTTTCATCAAATAAATATAAAAATCAAATTTAAAAAAGTTAACAGTAAAGCTCTCAAGGCTTTGTGATTTTTATTAAAGGATTTTAATATACATGTATAAAGACCTTCTATAATATTTTTTTCTAAATAATAGTTCACTAAAACAAAATTAATTTAAATTTAATTATAATAAAAATAATCTTAAGTGTAAATATGTTTATTGGTATAGAGAATTTATCAGAAGCACCTGTAGTGGGTTTTTTGGTATGTGCTCACCCAGCATTGGAGGTGGCACACAACCTCCACTGCCACACCATAGAGAGTGGATACACCATGATTGAAGTATTCTTGGAAACTTGTAAAAGGTAGTAAGGTCAGGTGAAGATCAGGAGCAGCTTTTCTGGTGGGGCTTCTGAACCATATACCCCAGCCAGGACCAGGGCGTCTTGTATCACGTGGTCTACCAAGTCATACCCGGGGGGACCTTCTTCCTGTCCAGGGAGAGCATGGCCTTGTTAATCCCAAGAAGGACCCTGTACAGGTCCTCCACATCAGTGATCATCTTGAAGTAAAAGATATATCCAATGTTGTGTTTGGCTCCTGGGTACAAGATCCAGGAAGACACGACAGGAAATCTTTATAACAAAAGATTTGAGGTTCAAAGCTATCCTTGTGTTAGCCTTCAGGGCAAAATTAAGGGCAGATACATTAATTTCCTAGAATAAAAGAAGAGGAATTCCTTTTGGAAAAAAGAAAAGGAAAAATCTTGAAGAATATTAAAGCCAACACAAATGTGGATAAACTTGTCTTTATTTGGAGAAATGATTCTACTTAAGTAGTAGACATGGGTTGATGATCACTCATTAGGTAGACAAAGTGGCTTAGGGGGTCATGTTGGGGTGAGGTCATACCAGGATCAGTCAAGGGAAGGTATGTTAATCTTGAATGTGTGGATATTGGAACAGACCCATTTTTTGAGAAAGGGGGCTAAACTAACTAAGTTTGGCTCCCATCCTGGCGGGAGAAACCACCAGGATACCACCAAGCGGAGTACTAGGACAGCCACTTGGAGGGGGGACCATAGAGAGGACGCGGGGGACAGCTGAGGAAAATACACATTCAATCCCATCAACACTAGCCCAGTAAGCAGCCAGAGCGTGAAAGTGGTAATAGAGGGAAACTTCTCAGGTGCTTGGAGGGGTGTCAAGTTATCTCCAGCCAAGCTAAGGCTGGTAGACATCAGTGTCTCATCCAGTGAGGGGGCTGGCATGGCGTTTTCTATAGCAGGAAAGTCCAAATTGTCACAAGTGAGACTCTTAACAATTGTCTCTCCTGAAGTGAGAAGCTCACCAGAGAGTTGCAAGACACTATAGGGATTGTCTCCCACAAGGCGTGCAGAAGTAGAGAATTGGGACCACAGATCAGGGACAGTTGTCCAGAGGAGAATTAAAAAGGGGCCAAAGTGAATACCACAAATTTTAAAACTGGGAGGATAATAATTGCAAAGGGCACAAAATTTGGGGTCTAACAGTGCAATTTTTAAGACTCAGAGCTATAAAAATTTAGAGGGGTAGGGCAGCCACAAGAGAAACTGGGTGGAGAACAGCAGAAATTGCTTGGGGACCTTGACAACGGCTTCAGGTAGCTTGAACAGTTGTAAAGATGAAAAGCAGGTTTGAAATCAATAAAATTATCAAAATCTTAAAATTTAAATTAAGATTTATAAGAGATTTTAAATGAAGTCTGGGGTTCAAACTGGGTTTTCAAAAGCGTAAACCACAGACACAACAATTAAGTAAAAGGCCTATGATTAAAGGCTTTGAAAGGACGGCCGGGTTTGAAAGGAACAACACTAAGATAAGACTTAAGGTGAAATTGACTAACAATTTGATTAAAGGTACAAGAGACTCCAAACTCAAAGTCAACCAATTTTTAAAATAACCAAGTATAGGCAACTGTTTCCAGAGTTTGATGATATTGGAAAATTGACAAGCAGGGGACTCAAAGTCCCCTGGCATTGTAAAAAGGGTCAGAGTTGCCAGAAATAAATCACATGACCCCAGATGCTGCATCTGATTGGCTGAGAGAGAAAATTTTCTGGCCAGAGCCAGGGGTGCTGGAGGGTTTCAGGGTAATTTACGCGGCTCCACCTGATTGGCTGGAAGGCACCTCAACCAGTTCAGATTCATTTGACTTTCTGGTCATTGATGTGGCGTTGTTTGATTGGGTGTTCCTGATAGTTTTTAAGAGAGGGTGACATCATGCCAACAAATAGTCCAAATTGATTAGTGTTTCTTCCCAGGCCGGAACCACCAGAACCAGGGGATCTGCAGGGTAAACCAGGACAAATCTCTCATCAACAGTATGAACTAAATCTCCTAGAGAATTAAGTGGCTTGGCTGTTATTTTTAGCCCTTTTTTGGTGCAGCGGGGAAAAACAGTTTGATCTAAGGCCAAAGGTAGCAGTGAATTTACACATTTATAGAAGACAAGGAATTCCAAAAATCCAAGATAAAACCAACAAAATCTTTGCACATATCATTATTTGAAGGTCATATCAAAATAGCATTAATGGCATAATTTACAACATCTCCCATTTTAAGATTGGACACAGGGAGTTGATATTTGCAGAGGAATTTGGAATGGACTCAGGAAAAAGGACGGCCAGATAACAGTAGTTACACAGTATACTTGACGCCATTCTTGAAGGTGACTTCACAAGGGCCAACCCAGAGAGAGTCTAGTTTGTGGGCTCTGCCCCCAGTAAAATTCTGGTAATAGAGAACCAGGCCACCCACTTGATATTTGGGGAGAGGGGCTATAGAAGCATTGGAAGGCAAGAGCTCTAAAGCCTTGACTTTATAGAAAGTTGAGTATGCTGTGGCTTGGATGTCAATGATTTGGTTGGTTAAGACCTTGACATGAGTTTTGGATTAGTAGAAGGTTGACTTCTATCAGTGGGGGTCCCAAGATTGAGGGGGTGGTAGCTTCTCTTCTATATGACATGGCAAAGGGGGATTTTCCAGTTACCTGGTGCCTACTAAGTCAATAGGCAAATAGGGCAGCAGGGAGGAACATGTCCTAATTTTTAGCACCAGAGAGGGTGAGTTTCCTCATAATAGACACAAGAAAAGAATTGGCTTGCTCTACAGTTCCATTGGTTGAAGAATTATATGGTGCAGAGAAGGATTGAAGGTGTTGTGAAGTGATTGGTTAAACTAGCCCTCATTGTAATGGACATTAATTCATTAAGTTTGGTGAACCAGAGAAATTGATAGTACTCTTGCACTGGATTAAAAGTGCTCCTATCAATCAACTAAGTTGCATCTCCAAAGCCATATTAATTAATGATTGTTTGATCATTGGATTGATAGTGGGCAAAGCCTGTGGGGGAATCTGGCTGTGAAGCAGAGGATCCTGGAGCTCATCAGTTTCTATCAATATCCACAATATCTATATAACTCTCCTTCATGATTAATAAATAAAGAATTGATATTACATTAACTATGCATTTATTATATACACTAAGTAGAGAATCCTCTTAGCTTAGTCTTTAGTAAACATAGGTTGTAAATCAAGTTAAGTGAATAACAGCAACCACCATACCATAACCAAAGTTACAACAGATGGGTGCCCATAGATTCCACAATAAAGGTCATGAGGCAAGCATTGAAATTAGTGCCATTATCAGATAGTAGGATTTGGGGACACCTGTGTTGATAGAAGATGTCCTACAACAGGAAATTTTCAGTATTCTTAGTGGTGATGTCTTTAGTAGCTCTGGCTTCAACCCATTTACTAAAGTGGTCAACTTCTACCAAGATGAACCAACATCCAGACAAAGAAGCATGGAGAGGTCCAACACCATTAATACTCACAGTGTGGAAGGCATGCTTAGGCAGGATAAGCTTGAACTGATGTTGTGCAGGTCATGGATATTAAAGTTGACAGGAGAATCAGGAGGGGAAGATTTCAGGGGTTAAGAGCCCATGTTCTCCCAATAGAAGTTCTTGTACAACCAGTCATTAGTTTTTGCTATACCTCCATGTCCAGTGATAATATGGGCTTGGAGAATGATATATATTCTCATACTGGGGCAGACATAGGGCAAATAAGCATTGTTGACTTTTTTGAACAATTTTTTATCTCAAATGATGGTGTCCTTTGAAAGAAATTGAAGATCCATTGAATCTCTTTTGTTTTAGTAGCCCAAGTGTCAGGATGCCCTTTTAATTCATACAGGCAATCAGTGTCAGCAGGGTGGATAGCTAGTATAGGCATCCTTGAAAATACATTGGTGTTCTGATGGTGAGCTCCAGGTGTGTGCCACAGTGAAGTCATACCCTTACAAGCGCAGGGCCCAAAAAGCCAGTTGACCTTCAGGCTCTTTTAGTTGTTGCAGCCACTTGAGAGACAAATGGTCAGTGACTACAGTAAAGTGGATCCTGTAGATGTAGTGTCAAAACTGTTTTACTGCATGTAGGACTGCTAAGCATTCCTTTTCAGTGACACTATTGTTACAACCAAGTTTCCAGACTTTCCTGCCAATTTATCTTACAATACACAGGGGGCGCTCAAGGAATTGCCCCTTGATGTATCTAAAAACATGGACTAATCTGATGGCAATATCAAATTGCGGGCACTTTCTCCTAATTAGGAGTGTTACCAATTTGACCTGCTGATCCCCGCACAAGTTATTCCTTGGCTCAAATCCTTACATGAAACAAGCCACCATGTCACCCCCTTGTGGCCTTGTGGATTTCCCCCATATGGTATATTAACCACAATATTCCAAAATAAGCAATACCTTATTCTTATTATTCTGTCCTTTCTATTGGACTGTTGTCTTCCCCAATTCCAAATACTGAATCCCCATTGGTTCAGTTGCAACAGTGATAGCAGCGGTAGGTTGACAACCTACCTAAAAGAAAAATCCCCCCCAAGAAAGGACAGAGTACAGGCTGTATGGCTACTCCCCATCAAGAGACTTTCCTGCCAATCCCCAAGGGGGACATCCCCAACAGGTACATTATTTATCAAGACCAGTCAGTTCTTACAAGTGTGTACAATTGACTCTGTCTTGGACAGCGTGACGCCAGCGTCACCCTGCCTCAGTCAGATCTTTCACAGTGCATGCTCAATATCCAACTGAAAACCTTTACGGGTGGGGTCAAAGGAGCCAACATTGTCAGCTGGCTTCACTCCACCAAAACCTGCCTCTGTATCTGTCAAGTTCCTGATCCCATGTGGGTTGCTACTGCGTCAGGGCTCCTCATAGGGCCCGTTGCTGTATGGTTTACCAACTGGGCCAGTCAGAAAATTGAAGTCACCTGGCCGGCATTCAGGGACGCCATGAGGTCCTGCTACAGCAAAACTTTCTCTCCTATCATGGCAGGAACTCCCCTTCTAGCAATCAAACAGACTGGGCCATCCCTGAATACCTTGCTACCTGGCAACAACCTCTTGCTGCTGCCCCAGAAGCTGTGACCAACAGAAGCGCTATGCTCCTGAATCTGATAGTTAATGGGCTCAAGCCCCACATCTGTAAGTGGGTTCCTGTAGGTTGATGTACCTCCATCAATAACTTCTATAAAGCAATGTGAAGGCCAAAGCCAGTCTTTGATGGGCTTCTGCTGTACAAATGACTCTCTGCCTCAACCTTGCGCCATACCTGGAAGCGCCCACAACCAAGTAGGCTGCCGCCAGCCCCGTCAGCAGGATAATGGGACTAAACACTCCTGCAAGGGGGAGCTCCAGCTAGCCCAAATTGAGGACCCAGGAAAAGCTTGGGGGTTGTAGGTACAAGAGGTCTTATAATCCCAGCTGACCCGCACTCTCAACCCCTCCTTGCAAAAATTCATGCAATTATAATGTACACAAAGTGGAAACCCTTGACGTCTTCCAGGTCCACAGTGACAACCCAATGCTTCAAGCAAGCCACTCCTTCAATAAAGTAACCTGCTTGTCTTACCTCTTCTGTTTTTTTGAGAGCACCCACAAATTGTTGGTGAATACTGGGACCAACCACACCATGGTGAACCAGGCGTTTGCTGATGCACAGCATGTCACAGATCCTGAATGGATTAGACATTAAGTCATCCACTTAGGGATTGAGTGATAATAACTGTGCAATTGCTTCCTCTAAATAAGGTTTTAATAAGGTTAACTATTTTTAAAACTTCAGGGATTTTTTCCCTGACTACCTTAACTTTATGGATGATATTTGTCAATACAGCAAAGCAAATCAACACAAAAACCAAGTAATTGGAAACATGTTGTATTATAGTCTAGAACCTAACAGAATTGGGTCATTATTTGTTGGATTAAGCCAAGGCGCCAGCTTAAGCATTTCAAAGCCTTTTAACTTCTTTGGTATCATTTAAGTCATAAACTTATGTTTTTTGAACATTAGTATAGTGCTTAGTTTACTGAAGAAAAGTTTAATAGTGTAAAATATACCAATAATAGAAATAAATCTTATTTCTATTAGCTGTATTTTTTGCTAAAACCCTTTTTTCTATTTTAATAAGCCAAGAATTAAATATATGAGTTGCATGGGAGAGTAATAGCAGCCCCAAAGCTATAATTGCTATTACCCTATCTTTGGCTCATATAATTAATTTCTTAGTTATTTTTAGAAAAAAAAGTTGTTGTATTTAAAACACTATTTACCCTATGTGAAATATAAGTTTTTGTTATGCGTCCAACTTCATGAACATGTCCTACTAATCCTTTAGTAGTATCAGCTCTCTTTGTTTCTCTGTCATCTGTGCAGAACTTTGCACAATAATTTATTTTGGAGTACTCCTTAACATCCTCAAATGTCAAAGGTGAAACATACAGCTCACCATCTTTCATTAAATATGAAAGATTAACATAAAATGCTTTGACTTCAAGCCAGCTTTTTTTAGGCCTAGATTTTCTATCATAGATGTGAAAAAAGATTTTTTGGGAAACATCTGAATTATTTACAAGTGTCTCATATAGACCCTTTCTTTCTTCCTCTCTCTCAAAAACCATTTTGAGATCATTTATATTTTTTATATACATCTCATTTTCCTTTTGTTTAAATATTTTAGATAATACACCAAAATGACCATCAACAATACTTTTGCCATGACACTCAACAAATCTATTAAACTTAATTGTTCCTTTTATAATTTTAGGTACCTCTTTAAAAAGATAATATAAGAAATCATAAGATCTGAAATGATTACCATTATCAGTCCAAACTTTAATATTTTTAATATTCTTAAATTTATTATTTTTAAGCAGACTTATCAAACACTGACCTGAAAACAAAGAGTCATGAGATAAAATTTCAGATAAAAAGTCATGATACTCATATTTAATTTTCTCATTTTCTTTAAAAGCAATTGCAAATCCTAATAAAGAAATAGGTATTTTCTCATAAAAACAATTATTTGTCTCTATAGGACCCCCACCTATTTTAAAGTTTTCTTTATAGTCTATTACTATAACACATGAATTATTATCAAGATTATTTATATCACTAATATATTCTTTATTTTGATGCTTATAAAACTTTTCATGTAGGTCAATAGATTCCAAATTTTCTTTAATAGATTTAGGCAATGGCAACTTCTTTAAACTCAAATCCTTTTTCTTCATTTCTAATGACTTTTTTAAGTTGCAAATGTTACACATATCAGTTTGCTTTTTGCTTATAATTTATATTACTAGGAATAAGCTTATAAAAAGTGGAAAGCGAAATAGAAATATTGTTTTTTATTTTCATATCTTCGTAAATTTCTTTTTTTGTTTTCAATAATGAGTATTTTATTTTAGTTGAGTATTCACTCAACTCTTTTTGTAACTCTTCATAAATCAATCCAGGGGATTTTTTAGTGAATTGGCTAGTTGGAAATGAATTTTTTAATATATGTTTTAAAATATTTTTTATGTTTTCTTTCTTTACTGAATCATTTTTTCCTTTTTTATTTTTTGAATTTAATGATGCTTTTTTAGCATTTTTTATTTTTTTAGAATATGAATACTCATTTTTTATCATTTTAAATCCACAATCCCAAAGCTCTTTCAGACTGTAGCTTGATGTAACCAATGCTCTTAGGGAAGGAAGGTGCTTGGCAGAGGACTCTGACATCAATTCCTTTAGGTTGTTAAGGAAATCATCTGTCTTAGAATTTTGTATGACAGGTAAGAAGGTACTTTTTCCAAACTCTGTTTTTAATAGGAAATGCTCAACAAAGCTGTTAAGATCACTGCCAGCAGTAAAAAGGAATGCTTGTTTAAGCATAGAGATTCTTTCTCTCTTAGTAGAAGCCCCCAGTGAGAAGAAGGGTGTCATCTGAGGTGCAAACTTGATAGGTTCCATAATGATAGTGGTTGGGTTCCTTGGCTTGGTTCAGGCAGTTTTTGCTTGGAAATAGATGTGCAGTTATCAGAGAGGAGTAAAGGTGTGGATTGTAAAGTAAATTTCTGTCAAGTTGAGCTGTTTAAATACCATGTTAGCTGAGCTTTTGCACTACAGGCATAAATCCCCAACTGACCCCCAACTGATCTCCTTAATTTATCAATATCAACCCTGAAGTCTGATATCATTGTTTATTTACCCCTTTTTATATTCTGGTTAACTGTTGATTTTTCCGCAAATAGTACTTCAATCTTGCTCAAGCTAGTATCATTAGAAAGCCCTTAATCTCAGCTTTCGGAATTGTGCTGCAACTTTATATTTCAATACCAATTTAGTATCTTGAAGTGGCTTTGAATGTAAGCTTATAAAATTATTATTTGAAATAAAATATGCTAATTAACTCTTAAAGTATGATATTTTAATCAATAAACTAAATTTAAAGTATAAATCATTATTTAGCTTACTTTTAGTAACCAACTCAAAAACCTTTTTTAAATAAACTTAAGTTTATTATAACTTTTAACAGTTCTTAAAAAATGAACTTTATATATCTTAAATCTATCAAAACAAAATGTTATTTCTAATCACATATAAATATTTGCTTGTATAATTAAATTTGTATCTTATTTTTATAGATACAATGACTAAGATCATTTTCTGTTTAGTTCAAATAAATTTTAACCTTTATAAAATTTAATTAAATAAAGCAAGATTTTGATACATTCTTTTTTATGTTTGAATTTTTTATACATATTATCTCTAGCATACAGTATAAAAATATAATTTTATTAAATAGTTGTATAAAGCTATTTTATTAATATTAAATACTTAAAATTTTGAAAAGAAAAACTTTTACTCTCTTATAAGTTCTTATTATATATTTTCTATAGAATCTAACTTAAGAATAAATTACTTGTGCTAAATGAGATCACTGAAATTTCAATAAAAGTTCAGTTTTAATTTTAGTTTTAGTTTTTTTATTTTTTTACTTGATTTTTTTATAAAAAAATCCAAAATTATTTAATATTTATTTATTAAATATGCAAAAAAGCTATCTGCCCTCTTTTTAAAAAGAGGGATTCAAAAATTATTATATTTTAAATTAAATATTTTAAAAAAGCTAAGATTTTAGGCAACAATTTAATTTCCAACAAAAAGCATCATATCAGTTTTTATTGTATTTTTATGTTGCTCTTTTTAGAATGATGTCATTTTTTACTAATCAGCTTTCAAGAAATAATGGTGTATGAAATAAGATTGTTTTTAACTTTTAATATAGTTTAATTTAACTGTAAGTAGAAAATGATTAATTTAATATAGGTCTTTATATTATAAGGATTAAATAAGATTTATTTTGATAAAATTGTTATAATTATTTAAATTTATTGATACAAAAATTAAAAAAAACTTAAAGTGTTAAGTAGCACAGTTAATAGGAAACAGATTAATCTAACAAATAATGACCCGTCTGTTGGTTGGACACCAGTATTCCCTGATCATACACTAGGCTTTGGATGCAACCTAGGTGCATTTGGTTGTGGCATACAGCAGGGTGAGTGAACTGTTGCAAGTAGCCCTTTATGAGTTTGAAAGTGCAGAGGTCACAACAGAGTTGGTCAGGGTTGACCTGGGAGAGGTTCTGAAAGCAAATCAAGGAGTTATTGGCAGAAGTTTGCTGAATGGCCAGATATTAAGAGCAAGAACCATTCTGGCAGCACCAGAGTCCATAGCATGGATGGCACTACATATGGCATCCTTAGAAGGAGAGGAGTTGGCGTTCATCTCCAAAGGGGCAGGGGCTTTCAGGATCAGGGGTTGACCAAAAACAATGGCTTGGGGACGCTGATGTTCTGGCATAAAGTGGCTGAGGGCGGGCAGACCATAGGGATTGCCTGCTCTTTCCCCAGCATTGGCATTGTAAGCAGTGAAGGCTGATGCCTAGTGATAGGGAGAAGCACTGGCAGAAGGCTCAACCAGGGGTATTCCTCTCTCCTCATTGAAAGGACCACGGGGGTGGGGGTTGTTGGTGTGGTAAGACATGAGCGCCAATGTTGTATTTGTAGCAGCAAGGGTTGCTGATTTCTACAAAGAGTTAGTCAGGAACTTATTTCTTAATACTATAAATGTTGATGGTATAGTGACAGCCTTTAGATAGGACAGAAGAATATAAGGTATTAAGACAAAACTAGTGCTTTATTTGATAGTGAGAGGCTTATATAGTATAAGGCAGGGGAATATACACCAGGGGAAAGAAGTCGCAGACAGAAGGACTTTCCTAATGGAGGAGAGTAGACAGTCATATTAGAAAGTCCCGCACAATGGAACAACCAGTTTTATGTGGCTTTCCTTATGGAGGCATGTGGATCTATTTATGTTGGTTCTATAATTAACCTCAGAACTGAAGCCCGTGTCTGAAGCACATTTGATAGACAATTTGAACAACCGTTTTATGAGCATTTTTGTCAGGGATCCACTTGATAGGAAACAATTTCCCTACCTGGTGGACCAAAGCCCCTAAGTTGAGCCCGGCTATTACAGATCCAATAGGTAACGTGATCATGGCAAGATGGCCTAAGTGGCCCAGATAGGCAAATCTTCCCATCATAGAGCTGAAGCAACCTAGCAGGTAGTATCCCACCACATAGGTTAACAGATAGAATGAAGCATAGGGCCTAACCAGCAAAGGTTTGGTTGGAAGTGAAGTGGAGGAACAGCCATAGTGGAATTTGTGTCCCCAGTGACCAGAGGGGTATTTAAACCACCCATGGGCAAGAGACTCCTTCTGGTGAGCATTTTCTGGGGATGAGTTGTGCCAGTCTGTAGTTGGATTGGGGTTCTCCAAGGCTAGCACCACAGGCAAGACAAATGCTAGAAACCAGAACAGGAATGAAATTCCTTTCATGGCTTCAAAATAAGAATCAAGAGATAGTGTGGACAGAGATAACATAGAAATAATTCTTTATTGTTGGAACAAGTAAAAATGATAAATATGGCTCACTTAAATAACCTCAAAATAGAGGCTGGAACATTTTAAGTGGCTATTGGGAGTAAGAGGGATTTGCAGAGGATTATCATGATTATTCTGAATGAAACTAATACCTGGGTGATCTGTGCCTCAAAATGTGCCTTGAGGATATTCATTATGATATTGGTGAGATAAGAGGAGAAACACAAAGCCACAAGATTGAAGACAATTAAGCAGTGTAAATGCTTAATCTTTGAGAAGATCAAGTGCAGAGCCAGGTCCAGGAAAGTAACAAGTGGATTCAAAAAAGGAAGAAGAAACCTGCAAATCAGGATCTGAACAGTAAGTGACGTGTCTAGGAGTTTTACTAATGTTTTCAAAAGCAAAACCAGAGTCAAAAGCAAGAATTGAATGAAAGAATTCAAAATAAATAGGTAAATTAAGTTGAACAATTGAATCTGTACTAACACTGGACCCTTTCTTAGGGTTTTGGGTTCAATTGGGTCATTATTTGTTAGATTAATCTGTTTCCTATTAACTGTGCTACTTAAAACTTTAAAATTTTGTTTTAATTTTCTTATCAATAAATTTAAATAATTACAACGATTTTATCAAAATAAATCTTATTTAATCCTTATAATATAAAAACCTATATTAAATTAATCATTTTCTACTTACAGCTAAATTAAACTGTATTTTAAGCTAGTAACAATCTTATTTCATATACCATTATTTCTTGAAAGCTGATTAGTACAAAATGACATCATTCTAAAAAGAGCAACCTAAAAATACAATAAAAACTGATATAATGCTTTTTGTTGGAAATCAAATTGTTGCCTAAAATCTTATCTTTTTTAAAATATTTAATTAAAAATATAATAATTTTTGAATCCCTCTTTTTAAAAAGAGGGCAGATAGCTTTTTTGCATATTTAATAAATATTAAATAATTTTGGATTTTTTAAAAAAAAATCTAGTAAAAAGTCAAAAAAAACTAAAACTAAAATTAAAAATGAACTTTTATTGAAATTTCAGTGATCTCATTTAGCATAAGTAATTTATTCTTAAGTTAGATTTTATAGAATATATATAATAAGAACTTATAAGAGAGTAAAAGTTTTTCTTTTCAAAATTTTAAGTATTTAATATTAATAAAATAGCTTTATACAACTATTTAATAAAATTATATTTTTATACTGTATGCTAGAGATAATATGTATAAAAAATTCAAACATAAAAAAGAATGTATCAAAATCTTGCTTTATTTAATTAAATTTTATAAAGGTTAAAATTTATTTGAACTAAACAGAAAATGATCTTAGTCATTGTATCTATAAAAATAAGATACAAATTTAATTATACAAGCAAATATTTATATGTGATTAGAAATAACATTTTGTTTTGATAGATTTAAGATATATAAAGTTCATTTTTTAAGAACTGTTAAAAGTTGTAATAAACTTAAGTTTATTTAAAAAAGGTTTTTGAGTTGGTTACTAAAAGTAAGCTAAATAATGATTTATACTTTAAATTTAGTTTATTGATTAAAATATCATACTTTAAGAGTTAATTAGCATATTTTATTTCAAATAATAATTTTATAAGCTTACATTCAAAGCCACTTCAAGATACTAAATTGGTATTGAAATATAAAGTTGCAGCACAATTCCGAAAGCTGAGATTAAGGGCTTTCTAATGATACTAGCTTGAGCAAGATTGAAGTACTATTTGCGGAAAAATCAACAGTTAACCAGAATATAAAAAGGGGTAAATAAACAATGATATCAGACTTCAGGGTTGATATTGATAAATTAAGGAGATCAGTTGGGGGTCAGTTGGGGATTTATGCCTGTAGTGCAAAAGCTCAGCTAACATGGTATTTAAACAGCTCAACTTTACAGAAATTTACTTTACAATCCACACCTTTACTCCTCTCTGATAACTGCACATCTATTTCCAAGCAAAAACTGCCTGAACCAAGCCAAGGAACCCAACCACTATCATTATGGAACCTATCAAGTTTGCACCTCAGATGACACCCTTCTTCTCACTGGGGGCTTCTACTAAGAGAGAAAGAATCTCTATGCTTAAACAAGCATTCCTTTTTACTGCTGGCAGTGATCTTAACAGCTTTGTTGAGCATTTCCTATTAAAAACAGAGTTTGGAAAAAGTACCTTCTTACCTGTCATACAAAATTCTAAGACAGATGATTTCCTTAACAACCTAAAGGAATTGATGTCAGAGTCCTCTGCCAAGCACCTTCCTTCCCTAAGAGCATTGGTTACATCAAGCTACAATCTGAAAGAGCTTTGGGATTGTGGATTTAAAATGATAAAAAATGAGTATTCATATTCTAAAAAAATAAAAAATGCTAAAAAAGCATCATTAAATTCAAAAAATAAAAAAGGAAAAAATGATTCAGTAAAGAAAGAAAACATAAAAAATATTTTAAAACATATATTAAAAAATTCATTTCCAACTAGCCAATTCACTAAAAAATCCCCTGGATTGATTTATGAAGAGTTACAAAAAGAGTTGAGTGAATACTCAACTAAAATAAAATACTCATTATTGAAAACAAAAAAAGAAATTTACGAAGATATGAAAATAAAAAACAATATTTCTATTTCGCTTTCCACTTTTTATAAGCTTATTCCTAGTATATAAATTATAAGCAAAAAGCAAACTGATATGTGTAACATTTGCAACTTAAAAAAGTCATTAGAAATGAAGAAAAAGGATTTGAGTTTAAAGAATTTGCCATTGCCTAAATCTATTAAAGAAAATTTGGAATCTATTGACCTACATGAAAAGTTTTATAAGCATCAAAATAAAGAATATATTAGTGATATAAATAATCTTGATAATAATTCATGTGTTATAGTAATAGACTATAAAGAAAACTTTAAAATAGGTGGGGGTCCTATAGAGACAAATAATTTTTTTATGAGAAAATACCTATTTCTTTATTAGGATTTGCAATTGCTTTTAAAGAAAATGAGAAAATTAAATATGAGTATCATGACTTTTTATCTGAAATTTTATCTCATGACTCTTTGTTTTCAGGTCAGTGTTTGATAAGTCTGCTTAAAAATAATAAATTTAAGAATATTAAAAATATTAAAGTTTGGACTGATAATGGTAATCATTTCAGATCTTATGATTTCATATATTATCTTTTTAAAGAGGTACCTAAAATTATAAAAGGAACAATTAAGTTTAATAGATTTGTTGAGCGTCATGGCAAAAGTATTGTTGATGGTCATTTTGGTGTATTACCTAAAATATTTAAACAAAAGGAAAATGAGATGTATATAAAAAATATAAATGATCTCAAAATGATTTTTGAGAGAGAGGAAGAAAGAAAGGGTCTATATGAGACACTTGTAAATAATTCAGATGTTTCCCAAAAAATCTTTTTTCACATCTATGATAGAAAATCTAGGCCTAAAAAAAGCTGGCTTGAAGTCAAAGCATTTTATGTTAATCTTTCATATTTAATGAAAGATGGTGAGCTGTATGTTTCACCTTTGACATTTGAGGATGTTAAGGAGTACTCCAAGATAAATTATTGTGCAAAGTTCTGCACAGATGACAGAGAAACAAAGAGAGCTGATACTACTAAAGGATTAGTAGGACATGTTCATGAAGTTGGACGCATAACAAAAACTTATATTTCACATAGGGTAAATAGTCTTTTAAATACAACAACCTTTTTTCTAAAATAACTAAGAAATTAATTTTATGAGCCAAAGATAGGGTAATAGCAATTATAGCTTTGGGGCTGCTATTACTCCCCCATGCAACGCATATATTTGATTCTTGGCTTATTAAAATAGAAAAAATGGTTTTAGCAAAAAATACAGTTAATAGAAATAAGATTTATTTCTATTATTTGTATATTTTACACTTTTAAAATTTTCTTCAGTAAACTAAGCATTATACTAATGTTCAAAAAACATACATTTATGACTTAAATGATACCAAAGAAGTTAAAAGGCTTTGAAATGCTTAAGCTGGCGCCTTGGCTTAATCTAACAAATAATGACCCAGACGTTCCTCCAGGTCCTTTACTCTGAGCTTGGAAATACTTTCACCACTGTGAACCAATACCTTGCTGAAGTTACCAACACTCAGAACACCATGCTGCACTGGGTTGGCGCCATCAAGAGAGGAATAGCCAAGCTAGTTCTAGTGCATGTGGTACAGACCCTCACCCATCAGGGTGGGGACGCCAATTGGATCAGTGTGGTTAGCTCCCACATGCTTGAGACTGGTCCCATGGCTTGAAGCCTGACTCATGAGATGGAAGTTTTAGCCTATTGCCTTACCATCATCCCCTTGTTCACCCCCACTTCTACCGCTACAGATAACTCCCCCTCTAGCCACCTTCTTGGCTGTAACATCCTTGAACTCTTTGATCACTACAAGAAGATGCAGACGGAACTGGTCCAGCAAAGCACCAATATTACCTTCCTGTTTGATGGCTATCACACTGTGTCAGAGCTTCAGGATTGCCTCAAACTTTGGCAATCACACAACAGAGCTAATAGCCAGACCCAAGCCAGTAAGGACAAGGAAGCAATAGCCTTGCTTCAAGCTGAGCTTGCCACCCACAAAAAGTGCATTACCTATCTGGAAGATGACTTAGATATCACCTGTCAGGAGAACAAGGTCTATCAGGATGAGCTAGACAAGCAGCAAATTCTTCTAGATGCCTTCTCAAGCCAATTGGATAGAATGGACTTAAAGATTATTTCCTCCAACTTACAGGATATGTCCCTCAACTCCAAGAGTCTCCACAGTCCACAGAGATCCTCCAGCCCCAAGTTCTACCATAGCTACAAAAGTTATGATGACCACACTCAGTTGGCTACTAACACTGTACAAGTGTTGGTGCCAGTGTTGGAGTCTGAGGACAACACACTGGCCACTTCTGAAGCCTCTGGAGCTGCTCAGAACAGAGAAGGTGAACACAAAGCGCAGTGAGAGGAAAATTGTTGGCGTGCTTCTGAGGCTAGGTTTGTTGCCTCTACACTCAGCCATTCCTGTCTCACCTGCTCTCCAGTGAGGATCACACCTTCTCCCATTCAACATGGCTCTAATAACTTCAAGCCTATCAATCTACCCAATTTTGACTGCAAGAGTAATGTGGCCATGTTCTTACGCCTATACCAGAACTCCATGTATGGCGCTGATAATGCCATGAGGGATTCCACAATCATCAACTGTCTGGATGCTGAGACTCAAACCATTATCTTACCATGTCTCCTGAGAAGAGCTGGACTTTTGCCAGCTTCTCCAGAGCCTTGACAGAGGAATTTGGTAACTAAGAGGTCCTTCTTGCTTCAAGATGGACTTTGCTGACATCAAGCTAAAGGTGGGGGGAACCCTAGAAGACTTCACTTCTAGGTTCTACCTTGAAGCTCAAACCCTGTTTTCTATCAGTGCTGTAAAATTTATTGATATGCAGTCAGAACTCCTCAATGCTGCACATGTCAACTGGGAGCTATCCCTGGCTCTTAAGTCAAGCATCTACAATACCTGCACCGTGCCAATCTGATTTGCCTTCTATGTACCTACAAGGAGAAGTTCAAGATCCCTCTGCCTGAAGGCCTCCCCAGCCAACAAGCTGATTATAGACCCTGTGTGACTGTGGAGATGCCCAAGCCTTCCGACAAGGTTGGAACTGCCTCAGCCAACAATGCTCCCCATACTTGCTTTAAATGCGGTATGCCTGGCCACTTCTCCTGGGAATGTAAGACCCCTTGCCAAAAGGTCCACCATGTAAGCATGGAAGACGCTGAGGAAGACTACGCCAGGGAACTGATATTGAGGAGGAAAATGAGGATCAGTCAAAAAACTACTAAGCAGCCAGGACAAGATGAAATCCTTGGCTGCCTTTGTAATTTTGACACCCTCATCTCCCCCTGTACCACTTCCCCCAATAAACCAGATCAGAGGCCTTCTGCTTTATCTTTCTCTGAGGCAAACCCTAAGGAAAAACCCTCTCTGATTGACTTTGACTCCCAACCAATACACAAGAATGTGTAGTATGAAGGAGTTCAGAAGGACCTCTTACATTGAGTCCTCACTGTTAACACTTGAACTCATCAGACTACACTTCAAACTGAGGTGTTTATCCCCCAAATAGCTTGTAAAACAGTGTTCTTACCCTATGCTGAACAACTGGCTCAACCAGGTGTTGAAGTCACTCCTGAGGAAGACAGTGCTGAACAACTGGCCAAGCTGCTTTGGACAGTACATGTCTCTGCACCGCTAGAGTCCCTCAAGGAAGCAAGCCCAGCTGTGGGAGCTGCCATGGCTACCTTCCTGGAGACGTTCAAGGGACTGAGCGTCCATCAGATCTCTAAGATTGTGGAGATCAGAGAGGGCCACCAGGATTGTACCTATATCAACCTGTTAGTGAAAAAAACACATGTTTGGGCCATACTGAATACTGGTGCTCCTGGGAACATTGTACCCTCACGGCTGGTTAAGAAGCTTAAACTGGCATTGGACTTAGACTATCATGAAGAGTTTGGTACTGCTGGGCCACTGACTACTAGAGCAAAAAGAGCCTATTATTCCCTCCCTCTTTGCTTTGGGAAGCTAATGGTCCCTGCTCCTGCTATAGTCCTGAAAAAAAACAGCTACAACATCCTTATTGGGACTAGCTTCATGGTCCAGTATGGCACTATAACCAACCACGGAGACCATACATTTGGGATCTTGGGCCACTCTATCCTCATGTTCTATCATGGAGACTGCCCTTCTGGCCTGTCCTTACGCTGTCTGGACTACATCAACCCGGAGTACACAGATGGAGAACTGTCAGTGGCATATACGCTCCATAGTAAGAAGGTCAAGGTGCTACCTCTCTCGGTTGGGGAAGCCAAAAGAATCCCAGTCTACGCCTCCTGTAATGTGACTATCCCACCTGGCTCTCAGATGATCCACAATACAGGCCTTATACTGTATTCTACTGGATGGTACTCATGGACAAATCTTTGGCATCCATAACGCCTCCAGACTAGAACCATGGGTTGCACCAGGCATCCTAATGCCAAGTGAGGAAGTACTCTTACTCTTGGCCAACATGAGTTGTGAAGCCATGGTTGTCTCCAAAAACCAACTCCTGGATTATATACAACTGTAAGAGCATGAAAACCTGCAGGAGACTGCCCCCTTTGAGGACTTCTCTGAGCTGGGCCTGCCCTGTGAACAACCACTGGTGCTAGCAGTCATAAGCCGCAATTCCCTATCTGGCCTCTCTGAAGAGCAAAAGGATCAAGCCATGGGTCTCTTTGCTCAGTATAAGGATGTGTTTCCCAAGGATGATTATGATCTGGGCAAGGCTGCAGATGTTGTCCATCATATTAACACCCAAGGCAGTTCACCTATCTGCTCCAGACCTATACAGCGTAGTCAAGCCAATAATGCTGTAGCATTAAGGAGCTCCAGAAGCTATTAGGATCCATCTTAATGATCCCCAGCAAAAGCCCTTGGGCTTCCTCTCCCCTGATTATCAAAAAGAAGGATAGCAGCAACTGTGTGGTGATCAACTATTGCTGTCAGGGATCCACTTGATAGGAAACAATTTCCCTACCTGGTGGACCAAAGCCCCTAAGTTGAGCCCAGCTATTACAGATCCAATAGGTACTGTGATCATGGAATGAGACTAATGGGCCCAGATAGGCAAATCTTCCCATCATAGAGCTGAAGCAACCTATCAGGTAGTATCCCACCACATAGGTTAACAGATAGAATAAAGCATAGGGCCTAACCAGCAAAGGTTTGGTTAGAAGTGGAGTGGAGGAACAACCATAGTGGAATTTGTATCCCCAGTGACCAGAGGGGTATTTAAACCACCCATGGGCAAGAGACTCCTTCTGGTGAGCATTGTCTGAGGATGAGTTGTGCCAGTCTGTAGTTGGAGTGGGGTTCTGTAAGGCTAGCACCACAGGCAAGAAGAAGGCTAGAAACCAGAACAGGAATGAAATTCCTTTCATGGTTTCAAAATAAGAATCAAGAGATAGGTGTGGACAGAGATAAGATAGAAATAATTCTTTATTGTTGGAATAAATAGAATGGATAATGAATGTACACTTAAATAGCTTCAAAATGAAGGCTGAAATATTTAAGTGGTATTTGGGAAATGAAGGGGATTTGCATGAGATTTATGATTGAAATGATACCTGTTTCATATGTTGATCAAGTTGATGCTTAATAATCTTAATAGTTATGTGGTGTATGTGGAGGAGCCAAAAAAAGCCCCAATGTTAATCATAATTAAGCGGTGGTGAGGAAGCAGAACTCTGGAATTCAAGTACAGAGCCTTGACTAAAGCTAGAAAAAGTGGGTCCCAGAGCGTCAAGCTGGCTTTACGCAGCTAATCAGAGGCCAAACGGTAAGTGACGTTATCCTTTATACTATTAACCTTTTTAAAAGAAATTTTAAGTTCAAAAGCAAAAATTGAGTTAATTAGATGGTAATAAATAGGTAAAGTAAATAGAATGGTTGCTTCTGTACTAACACTAGGTTCATTCTTAGGGTCCCAGGTTTGATTCCTGTTCCAACCAATGTTATAGTACCAACTGGTGTCAAAAATGTTGTTGTTGTGTGGTTGTCTCTTGGTCTCTTTACACAATTTATCAATAAAATAAATGGAGTCAGGGAAGGAATCCCTGACAATTGCCTGCTGAACGCTGTTACCAAGAAGGACTAATATCCTCTCCCTTGCATTGACAATACTTTGGACCAACTGGGTGGTGCTAAGTTCTGTAGTGCCATGGACCTTATCAGTGGGTACTAGAAGATTGATCTACTCCCACTGACCAAGAGAAATGTGCAATCATCACTGATCAAGGGCTATTTCAACCCACAACAATGCCCCAAGGTCTGTCCAATGCCCTGGCTACCTTCCAATGGTCTATGGACACAGTGATGGGTGACCTCAAACTTTTTAGCGTCCTAGTTTATCTGGATGACGTTAATGTGTTCTCCCAGACTTTTAATGATCATCTAAAGCACTTGGAAAAAGTCTTCCAGAGGTTACTTGCAGCTAATCTCAAGCTCAAGCCGCGCAATTGAAACTTCTATAAGGAGCATCTTGAGTTCTTGGGATTCATCATTAGTCAAGATGGACTCCAGCCTGTGCCTCTGAAGGTGAAAGCTATTGAGAAAATGTAGATCCTGTCCAATAAACAGGATGTGCAGGTCTTCCTGGGGATGATTGGGTACTATTGCCGCTTTATCCCCAATTTTGTATCCCTGGATGACCCTCTTTTTCAGCTTCTCTGAGCTGATAAGGAGTTCTTCTGGAGCCCAGTGTGCCAATCTGCTTTCAATCTTCTCAAAGGAACACTAACTACAGCCCCTGTGTTAGCCTACCCTGACTTTGCTAAGCCGTTTGCGGTTCATACAGATGCTATTCTGACTGCAATTGGGGGTGTCCTCTCCCAACTGGACTCTGAAGGACTTGAACATCCTGTTGGATATTGCTTGTGTATGCTTAATGTCCATGAGATAAAACTACAATGTCACCAAGCGAGAGTGCCTGGCCGTAATATACTCCTACTAACAGTTCAGAGTCTATCTTCATGGGGTACATTTCACAATTGAAACACACCATGCCTCCTTACAATGGCTGAAGACTCTCAAGGACCCCAAGGGACGTCTGGCATGTTGGGTCATTAAACTTCAGATTTATGACTACAAAATCATTCATCAAGCTGGAGCAGCTCACCAGAATGCTGACTGTCTCTCCTGCATTCCCACTGTTGCCTTAGTATCCCCCATGGCTGACATTCTCTATGACAAGCTTATGGAGGATCCTTCTTTGTGGGGGGAGGAGCCAATAGAGATACAGAGAGCTCTCAAGAAGCTAGCTGTTGATACCAAGGTCTCTAAGGGACAACTCCTGAAGCTTCGTGGAGACTCTTGGTTACCTTACATATGCCCATCCCTACACATAGACTCAGTGGTGGCTGCTCACAAGACTACTGGTCATGTTGGTATACAGAAGACGTTAGCTCTGTTACAGCAGCACTGCTTCTGGGAAGAAATGCACACTGATGTAGTAGATACTCTAGCCACCTGTCATTACTGCAACATTGAGAGACCTAAGGTTGCCAAGTTCCAACACAGACTTGTACGCCCTGGGTTTGCCTTCCATACAGTAGCCATTGATGTAGTGGGCCCCCTACTAGTTACCAACAGTCACAACAAGTTCATCATTGTGGCTGTTAATCATCTGACTAAATGGATAAAAGCCAAGATAATTCCCAACCAATCTGCACTGGTGACAGTCACGTTCATCCTGGAGAATATCATATACAAACATTGTTGCCCCCAGATTCTGCTGACAGACAAGGGTACCAACTTCACAATTTATATCATCCCCTACCTCAAACAACTGATGGGAGTTTGTGGGACACTATCCACCCCTTATCAACCACAGACAAATGGCATGGTTGAGCGCACTAATGGGAGCCTGGTCCAGATACTCTGGACGCTCAGTCACCAACATGAGACTGAATGGGATACCTTCCTGCCTGTGGCCACCTTTGTATATAATATTGGGTACCATTGTGCCACTGGCAAGTTGCCCTTCCAACTGTTATACGGCCGGCAACCAGGACTTCCACCTTTACTATATTCCTTGGTAAAGCCCAGCCTGGCTGTGTCCCCAGAGGCATACCTCAACAAGCTGGAACAAACCCTTATTTGCTTGCAATTGGAGGCCTACACAGTAAACTTAAGCCATAAGCTGCAGGACTTAGAGCAAGCTGCATCCAAACGCCCTGCCTTACTTACTTACCTGGTAGGAGACTCAGTCTACTTCTTCAGCAATAGAGGGTACAGTTGTGAATCCAAACTGGCCTCCCTTTGGTAGGGCTCAGTTCAAGCTATCTAGAAGACTGTCCCTGACTCCTACACCCTTAAGGAGCCCCATTATGGGCAATTGATCACTAGAGTATACACTCAATATATGTGTGCTGCTCCTAGCAATCAAGAGTAAGCCCCAATGAGGATAACAACCCAAAAAAACAAAAGCTTAATTAAAAAATTCCATAGGTTGTGGTGATTTTCTACAGGGCCTCTAAGGTCAACTCAGGGGAGTCCTTACCAGAAGGACTTAGCGGGCGGTGAGAGGGGAGGTGCTAATCAATAGCACTTATGAGAGGAGGCAGACATGGGGTCTGTCTCGTATACCTGATAGGAGGGTGGAGGATAGAGGCAGGAGGATGTGTTCTGACAAGGAACACAGATAGGTTATAACACTTACTGCAGTGCAACTGTGAGAGAGGGGGGCTAAACTAACTAAGTTCAGCTCCCATCCAGGCAAAACAAACCACCAGGATGCCGCCCAGTGGAGAACTGGGATGACCGCTTGAAGGGGGTACCACAGGGAGGACACAGAGGACATCTGAGGCAAAAATGCATTCAGTGCCATCAGTGCCAAGCCTGTGAGCAACCAGGGCGTACAGGTAGGGGTGGAAGAAGACATCACAGGAGCGTCTAAAGGCACCAAGCTACTCTTCTCCAGGTTGGGAAAGGGGGGCATTGACGCCTCTTCACCCACAGGAACAAGAGGGGCATAGTCAACGTCACCCAAATCCAGGTCATCTGTGAGAATTGGGGAGCAGGTTAAGAGGAAATAAAACTAAGCTCTCAACCACAATAAAATCGCGGTTTCAGCAACAACCAAAAGATTGCTGCCGACAATTCCTGGGAGGCCAAAGGGGAGAAGGAATCAACTGAACACCAAAAGCAACAGGCAAAACCAGAAGGCCAAATTAAACTAACAAATTTTGAACTTTATTAGAGTAGAGAATGATGAAGCAAGGTCTTTTACAGCACTTGCATTCATTTAAGGGATGTGATAGGATTAGGGTGGTAGATTGAATATCACAAACCAATTGACCAATGATAAGAGCGGATACAAATGCATTTATTGAGGCAGGAAGATCTTGACAAATTTTGAATGGACATAGTCAAAAGGAAAACCAAACCAACTAACATCAGGAATAGGCTTTGGATGCAATTACCACTGCTCCTGGCCGCTCTTGCACATGATATTTAACCAGAGGTGTCTCTTGGGTGGGTTAGGTGGGGGCATCTTCAGAATAATTCTAAAATATTAAATTGATGGCCTTTCTTGGGCTTTTTAAGTAACCTTTCAGATAAATATTCAAACATAATTTGGTAGAAATTCCTAAATATTTGGCAGGAATTGAAGTGGAGGCCTAAGAGGGAGGTGTAACTTTATATCATCACACGTCAAGCTCTTCACCACAGCCTCTCCAGAATAAAAGAGGTTGCTGGGAAGACTCAAGAGACTGGGAGGATCTTCACTCATGAGGTGCGCAGAAGAGGAGATTCTTGACCACAGGTCTGGGGAAGTCAACCACAGGAGGAGCAAAAAGAGGCCCAAAGAAAATACAACAAATTTAATAACTGGGAGTATCATAGTTGTGTTCTCCTTGAATTTTTGAGGAGAGTGGTATGGTTTTTGGGATAAAAATTAATAGAATAAATCCCAGTAGGGGTAACCACAAGCTGGTGGTTAAAGGCAACAGCAGAACGGGTCTGGGGGCCTTGGGGGTGGTCGCGGGTGCCTGGGGCAAGCGCAAAATCAGAAAGCGGGTTTGAAACAGGAAATTCAACAGAAAACTTAAAGTTATAATAGAGATTATATTGAATTTTAAATGAAAAACTTAAGTTTGGGTTGTGTTTTTGTAAACAAAAGCAAAAAAAAGAAACTATACATTTGAGCTTTTTTAGAGAGAGCTAGAGGAGGAGACGGGTTTGAACTGGGCTGCCACAAGGTAAGCTTAATAACCACTATTAACACTTTTAAATTTAGAGCTAGGGAGACTCCAAACTGGGGGGCTCCACCACTATAAACTTTAAAGTTTTAAACTGAAACCAAACTATTAATCTAATTGAAAATAGACAAGCAGGGGACTGGAGGTCCCCTTGCTGTGTTAAAAGGAGGGGAATGATCACATGATTTGTGGAACTGAATCTGATTGGCCAGAGGAGAATTTTTGTGGGACAGAACTAGGGGGACTGGAATGTCTCAACCCAATTTCTGCGGGCCAATTTGATTGACTAGAAGAGGACCTATGTATTTGAAGTTCACTTGAGTTGTTGGTTGTCAATGTGGCAACATTCAGTTGGTTGGTTCTAATAGTTTTTAAATGTGGGCAACACCAAGCCAACAGGAAGTCCAAATTGACCAATGTTTCTTCCCAGGAGGGGGCAGCCAAAGGCAACAAATCCACAGGGTAGGCCAACACAAACCTCTTGTCAACTGTGTGCGCCAAATCCTCTAGAATTAAGAGGTTTGGCTAGGGTTTTTGGACCTTTGCTTGGTTTGGAAGAGGAAGATTTTACAGTCCAATGCCAGGGGTGGCAGTGAATTTACAGCAACACTATATTAGAAATACAGTAATCTATATCTGTGAAGATATTGGTAGAGCATCTATAGTACATACCACAGTACAGATAACTCATAGCAATAATGGTATTCTATAACATAATTTATATAGGAACAGACAGGACTGTCTGGACCTTGCTCTTTCTATCAGAAGAACGGGAGGCGGCAGATATACACCAGGGTTTCCTAAGTCCACAAGGGAGAAGGAGGGGATAGCACTTGCAGTTGGGCCTGGGACACTAGCCTGGTAGGAGTGCTAGTATAGCAGGGGGACCTTCCTGTCACCTTTGGTCTCTGTAACAGGAATAGCAGGGGCTTCCAGAGGAAGGATCTGGTTAAAGGACACTATCTAAACAGTAGAAATGTCCAGCCAAGTGCAAAACGCAATATATGTCAAAAGTGGGTCAAAGTGGGGTAAAAAGTCTTGTTTATTGTGAATGATGAGGACTTATATATGTATAACCAGAATGTGTATGACTATATAAGGTTTATTTATGCAGGTAACCTAGGCCTGAAATAGAACATCATGCCTTATTTTTCTGGCATCACATGGGTTGCTGTCATGTTTGTGATAGTGATGCACCAAAGTATGAGGAATAAGAATGAAGGAACAAGGTGTTTATTGGGGACTGACAAAACTCTTCCAATATCTCACCAACTGTTCCACTGCCTGAATGGCAGCCAGGAAACACAACTGGTTACCAACAGACACACAAAGCCAATGACCAAGGATTGGGTAACAAACACCCACAAAACAAGACATGCAATTGACCCCAACGTCCACAGGAAAGGCACCCCCCAAGAAGATACAGTCCCACAGAAGACTCTTGCAAAGGGCATACTCTACTGGGACCTGACCACCCACCCCGTAGAATAAGCATAAGGCCCACTCAAGGAAGACCCCCATGTTCTCCTCCCGCTTGGTATCACAGTGGTTGTTTCCTCAAAGAACAAAGTTGCCAGCCATCACCATTGATACCAGATGAGCAGTACCCCCCACTGTGTAGGACTTCAACACTTCATGGAAGGCTCATCAAAGACGCTACTCAAAGTTGTTGGAGGTTTTTCAACTGACTGGTTGAGCTTCTGTAATTGCAGGTGTTGCCCAAGCTCAAAGGACTGACTTCACTATGTTGATAACCGTCTCCTGTTGCAAGACTGAGAGTCCTTGACCCTCAAATTGGAATTCCTTCAACTGAGCCTTCAAGTATTCTTCTGCCGCTTGAATGGAGAACTGTCAATGGATGCTGTTACCCTTTTGCAACCCAGTTCCTTTCACCTCCCTGGGCTCACTCAAGGCTAGGAACAATGAAGCAAACAATAGGTCTGTCTCCACTAAGGCCAGCTGAGGCACCAGTAGCTGATCTAGCTGAACCCCCAAGTCCAGATAACTGCTGTCCACATCATGCAGGACTACTTGTTTCTCTGTTGCTTTCCCCACCTCCATTGGCCTGGTATGCTTGTGTCTCTTTGGAATTACCACTTGTACCTTCTTCAAGACCCTTCTTGGAACTCCTCTAGAGCTACTGTTCATCATAGCTGCCATCCTGAGACGCCTGCCATTTTTAAACCTGTTGTCTAATCCAGTGGAGGCAAATGTTGCAGATCCTGAATGTATTAGAAATTAAGTTGTCCACTTAGTGATTGAGCAATATAACAATTGTGCAATTGCTTCCTCTCAATAGGGTTTTAATAAGGTTAACTACATTTAAAACGCTCATAAAACGGGTGTTCAAATTGTCTATCAAATGCGCTTCAGACACGGGCTTCAGTTCTGAGGTTAATTATAGAACCAACATAAATAGATCCACATGCTGCCATAAGGAAAGCCACATAAAACTGGTTGTTCCATTGTGCGGGACTTTCTAATATGACTGTCTACTCTCCTCCATTAGGAAAGTCCTTCTGTCTGTGACTTCTTTCCCCTGGTGTATATTCCCCTGCATTATACTATATAAGCCTCTCACTATCAAACAAAGCACCAGTTTTGTCATAATACCTTATATTCTTCTGTCCTATCTAAAGGCTGCCACTATACCATCAACAGGTATAGTATTAAGAAATAGGTTACTGACTAACTGATTATAGAAATTAGCAACCCTTGCTGCTATAAATACAGAACAGCATCTAGACTGTGTACCCAGAAGATTCAAGGCAGTACAAGTAGCTGACCCCCTTAGAGTGGCAATTACCCATGAGACAGTACCTTTCTCTATGAGAATGGGGAACATCCAGGTTAAACTCTCTGGGCCAATCATGGCCTGCTCAGCCGCAATGTAATTGCTGGCCTTGACTGGCTTTGTCACAATTATCCCTACATTGATTGAGATACATCTGCTATCACCCTCAATAGGAATGGGGTGGGCTTCTAGATCTATCCTGTTGAAATGAGCAAGCTCCTTCACAATACTGTGTTTGTCATAATAAATGAAACAGGTTGTACAATTTCAAGGGGGGAACTAGACTTTGCTCAATGCTCAGTCAAAGTTATCTGCGCTGAACCACCTGCGGCCCCTCACTTGATCACTTTACCTTTATCAGCGCTTGCCACACTCCTCAAGGAGTATAAGGATGTCTTCAGTGAAACACTGGACCAACTACCTCCTCCCCAAGAGATTCAGCATGCTGTAAAACTTCAAGGGCTGTTACCCAAAGCACATTCCTTTTTATATTGTCTCACACCAAAGGAAGATGAGACTCTCTGCCAGCACCTCGTGGACACACTTGACAAGGACTTCATTTTCCCCTTGCTCTCTCCATACAGAGTTTCTGTTTTTTTTAGCCAAGAAGGACAGGTCTCTTGCCTGGTCACAGATTACCATGCCTTAAATGAGGTGAAAGTTAAGAATAAGTACCCCCTGATGTTGATTGACAACCTGTTTGACACACTTGCAGGTGCAAAGTTCTTTAGCAAGATTGATCTCACCGCAGGGTACAACCAGGTCTACATTGCACCAGGAGATGAGGCAAAAACTGCCTTCCACTCACTCTACGGGTTGTTTGAGTGTCATGTCATGAACTTTGGGATGACTAAAGCTCCTTTTACCTTTGCTATGTTGATGAGCAAGGCATTTGAGGAACTGATTGGTAAATGTGTGGTTGTGTATCTTGACAACATTATTGTCTTCAGTCAGGATCAAATCACACACCCCAACACCTCTGTGCTGTCCTCAACACCCTTCAGAAAAACCAGCTAAAAGCTAAACCCTCCAAATGTGAGTTTCTCAAGCAGAGCTGCTATTTCTTGGGCACACCATCTCTTCCCAAGGGATAAAGTCCAACCCTTCCAAAATAAAGGAAATCATCAGTATGCAGCCCCCCACCAATGTGGGTCAGGTGCGTACCTTCTTAGGCATGGTTGCCTATGTGCACAAGCTCATTCCCAATTGCAGAGAACTAATTGCACCTCTCACCAAGCTCCTAAACAATAAGTAGCAATACCCTTGGACTCCCATCAGAGATCAAGCCTTTGAGATGTTGAAGCAAAGACTTACAAAATGCGCCTGTATTACAGTTTCCCAATCAAAACCGCCAGTACAAACTTGAGACTGACGCCTCTGATAGAGCCATAGGGGGTGTACTACAGGTAGAAACCAACAAAGATGTCTTCCTCCCTGTGGCGTATGAGTCCAAGAAGCTTATTGACTCAGAAAAATGTTACCCTATACATGATAAAGAATTGGCAGCAATTGTGCACTGCGTTGAGAAATGGCACTGTTACCTGGAAGGGGCTACCTTTCCATCTTGCGTCCTGACAGATCACAAGTCACTCCAGTATTTAAACACACAGTCCCACTTGACACGCCAGCAAGCAGGATGGGTTGAGCGTCTATCCCCTTATCATCTGCGCATTGAGTACAAACCTGGGAAGGAACTTGTCACAGCTGACGCCCTCTCACAACTCTATGTAGTGTCCATCACTGAGGATGACAGTCTGGACCCAGAATGGCCAATGCTTTACCTCTTTCCTGAGGCAACTTGTTACAAAGGCCTTAACTCAGTGAACATCTCCAAGCTGAAGGACAATGAAAGTCAGTTCACCACCAATGCTGGCAATGTCTGCCGCCAGGCAGAGACAGATGAGAAGACACCTTAAATTCCCACCACAAAATGAGGCAACACAATACTGCATTACCACTGCACCTTGGGTCACATCATAGGACGCAACCTCTTCAAGATCATGAAACAAAAGGTTTGGTGGCTGTGTATGCGCCAGGATATCCTGGACCTCCTCAAAACATGTATGTTGTGCAAAAAGAATACGTCCAAACCTGTACCTCCCAAGTCTGTCCTGCCTATTAAGGCCATGGAACCCTTCAAACAATGGACCCTTGATGTGGTTGGGCCCCTCCCTGAAGACATATTGGGAAAGAAATACATCATAACCACCATCTACTACTTTACCTGTTGACCAGTAGCATGGGCAACTACCAACCATACCACTACTACTATCACTTGCTTCATTGGCAAAGAAATTGTGGCCCACTTTGGGCAGCCTAAAATCCTCATCACAGATGGTGGTCCCAAACTTGTTGGCCAGGTCATGAAGGCGTACTGTGCCAAGAATGCCCTCCAACAGTTAGTTACCACTCCCTACCATCCACAAGCCAATGGGCGCTTAGAGCAATTAAACAGCTCCCTGGTCTAACTGATTTCTAAGCTCTTGCAGGAGCCCCCCAATACCACGTGAACTGAACACTTGCCTACCGCTCTACTTATCCTACAAGCAAGAATCAATTGAGGCACCAGGTTCAGACCTAATGCTCTGGCCTTTGGGACGCCTGACAGTCTGAAATGAGTTTAACATGAGAAGCTATAGTCTACAGTTCCTGGAAATCCCCCCTGTTGGCAACTTCATCCCTAAACCAATGGCGTACCAAAGCCCAAGAAGTTGAGCACAAACAAATTAAAGGAGGGACAAAGCACCTTGAAGCCAGGTACGCTGTAGGCAATCCTGTCTACACCCTCAACCCCAATTCAGCTAAGTTAGGACCCAACCACTTGGGACCCTTCAAGATAGCTGCGGTCTATGACAACCACACCTATCAGCTTGAAGATGCCCAAGGGAACACCAAGAAACTCTACCACAATTGCTTGCGCCCCTGCCGCGTCATCCCCAAACAAAGGTTGTTTTTGCAGACCTTCCCAGATCCTCTGCAAGCTCTAATCCTAGTGTCTGACTACAAGCAGGGGGCAAGGGGGGTGTTGCAACCAAGTTTCCAGACTTGCCTGCCAACATATCTTACAATACACAGGAGGCGCTCAAGGAGTTGCCCTTTGACATATCTAACAACATGGACCAATCTGATGACAATATCAAATTGCAGGTACTTCATCCTAATTAGGAGCGTTACCAATTTAACTTGCTGATCCCTGCACAAGTTATTCCTCAGCTTCAAACCTTACATGGAACTTCCCACTATGCCACCCCCTTGTGGCCTTGTGGCTTTCCTTATATACTATATTAATCACAATATTCCACAATAAACAATACCTTATTCTTATTATTCTGTCCTTTCTATTGGACTGTTGTCTTCCCCAATTCCAAATACTGAATCCCCATTGGTTCAGTTACAACACTATAATTTTTTTCATGTTTGTTGAGGACACGTGAAGAATAGACCACTGGTCAATCTACGCCCTCATCATTGATCTGGGCTAATATCTCACCTAGAGCTACTTAATTAGAGCCGGTGTATAAGATGAACTCCTTATCATAATCAGGGTAGACCAGTATGGGAGCCTTTTTGAGTTTGGTCTTCAGAGCTTTTAAGGACTGCTGTTGGCTGCTAGTCCATTCAAAGGGTACATTCCAGAGGAGTTGGACAAGGGGTTCACTTAGTTCAGCAAAATCAGGGATGAATTGTTGATAATATCCCATCATTCCAAGAAATACTGGATCTCACATATATTTGTGGGGGGTATAATCTTATCAATGGTTTCCACCTTAGTATTCATGGGTTATATTCCAGTTTAGGTGACTTTGTGGCCCAAGAACTCAAGACGTTCTTTAAAGAAAGAACACTTAGAAGGATTGAACTTCAAACCAGCTTCTCAAATTTTGAGGAAGACAGCTTTGAGGTGATACAAATGATCAGTAAAGATGGAGCTGATCACCATAATTTCATCAAGGTAAACAAAGACACAGGAGAGCTTTAGGTCTAGTAGAATGGAATCTATGGCTCTCTGAAAGGTAGCTAGAGAATTACAGAGTCCCTGATGCATTTAAGTGGGTTCATAGAGACCTTCTGAGGTAATGAGAGCAGCCTTTTTGCAATCTTTGGGAATAAATCAACTTGCAAGTAACCTGATGCCAAATCTATGACTGAGAAAAATTTTGGGCCTCCCAACTGTCTAAGGGCATCATCAATCCTGGGGAAATGGTATGAGTCTTTTTTTGTGAGAGAGTTTAGGCAACAATAGTCCATCATAATATGGTTGCCTCCATCCTTCTTCTTAAGGATCAACAAGGGGGAGGCCCAAGGGCTCTGAGAGGGAGCCAAGATTCCAGCATCCAAGAGTTGTTTAAGCTCCTTAGAAACCTGGACATCCTCTACCCTACTGTGGCGGTAGGGCTTAGCACAGAAAGTTGGAGCATCACCTGTATTGATCTGATGAATAACCCCTTTTGCTAGGCCATAGTCTATAGGCCCAGAGGCAAAGATATCATTAAACTGGTCAAGAAGTTCTAGTACATCTTCTTGTTGGATGAGTGACAGTTGTGGGAAGTCAGCAGTGGTAAACAGGGAGAGAATCTGAGGATCTTCTTCTTGTAGATTAAAGTTGCTGAAAGTTCCAAAAGGGTAGAGGGACGCCACCTGCTCTGCTCCTAATATGCGTCCATGAACCACAACTTGGCCTCTATAAACATGCTTGGGCAAAGCAGTCAGGTTAACTAGCAGCAGCTGTAAAGGCTCCTTATGAGTTCAATCTAGGATCCCAGGGCATAACTGAGGTTCTTTGCAGCTTAGAGATTCAGGAGATACAACTCTTATAATGTCTTCTCAGGAAGCTTGTAGGATATCTGAGATTCAATGATCACTTGAGAGCCAGGAGGGATTTTTACAGCTGCAGGAGCAAGTAGCGGGACTCCTTCTTCTGCAGGACAAGGAGGAGGAGGGGGAGCACATATTTGAGGAGTGATTTCTGTACTTCAGCAAGAAGATGCCAGTGGGGTATTCAAGCACACAAGTCTTGAGGCGCTTGCCAGGGATGTACAGAAGTTCCTCAAAGATTAATAGGACCTTGTATCTAAAGAGAGATAGGAACTCATCTCTAAGATTGACAATTTCATTGTACTCTTAGAGAAAAAAGCTACAGCCTCCTGCTGGGCACTTGATTCCTCCAAAACAACAGTGGGAGATGCAAAGAAAAGTTTCCAAAACCTCGTTGACAGGGCAGAATAAGCGCAAATAGCTCAAGTCTAAGCCATACCAGCAGTTTCATAAGACTGAGTATAGTTGAGATCAGGGGCCAGCTTGAGCTTTTTCATCAACTTGGAGGATACAACATTGACAAGAGAGCCTGTGTATAGGATGGCCTTAATCTTTGTAAGGATTGAAAATCCTTCCAACTTGAACACATTGTTGGAAATTGATAAGGAGAAAAAGAACTATTAGCTATTAGACCATCTTCATGAGATTAGGATCATTTCTCTTTCCTGGTTGTTCCAAATTTCATATTAGTCACTTGGGGGTTTTAAAAACTCATCTGATCATAAATTAGGAAACAATGCATTTTTGGACTCACAGGCTATTAAACTGAAGCCAGTACAAGAATCAGGCAGGGGATCAAACCCTGATACTTTGGATCACTCAAAATTATCTAAAATCATAGATGAATCAGTTATAATCAAAAGAAAAATTTTCAAGCCAGTTTGAATCCAAAAGCAGGCTCTGTAGAGTCACTTGAGCATATATGTTCACTTGATTCAAAACACAAGGAAATAAGTAATCAGAGAACCAATAAGAAGCATTTAAAACAGGAAATAGCCAATAAGATTGCAGCTTTAAAATCAAGTAACCACATTTTACAAGTAACTGAAAGTCCCTCCAGTCAATATTCAGATGAAAAGCCTATCAAACCAAAAGCTCTAAATGACTAACAAACCAAAGCTTTCAATTTACTAGTTCTTAACTAACTTGCAAATTTAGCTGCTGCTAGCTGCATACTGCAAGTTTGTTGGCAGCAGTAAAATCAAAATGACCAAGCAGCCAAAAAAACCATGGTAACCAATACCCCTCCAATTTCACCACACCTTATTCCACTCCCCTGCACCAAACTTCAAAGTATTTTTTAGAAGCCCTGTGAGCTTACCCAGTGCTCTAACAACTTTAACTCCTGGATTAATAAATTTGGCTTCTATATTTTTTAATCAGTAAATTAATAGTTTCAAAAATAGCCTCCCAATGATCTGGAAGGAGAAAATTCTTCTGATTCTGTTCTGTTTAGTTCTATAAACCCCTATGGCTAAAGCTTGTGAATTTGACTCTAATATTTAAACCAAGGACACAACTAAATCTTTGGCTTGGGATTATCTGTATTCTAAGCACCAGTTCCCTCCTACTTGTGATAAATCAACACCTCTGCCTTTTTTGCCTCCTTCTTTGTCTCCCCCAGTGATTTGGCCAGGAGCACCTTGGTATTTATTAACGTATGTGGCAATATATTATGGGCTGACCCATTTTGCTCCATTCTTGGGTTCATACAAACTTTGGGGATATCTGGTAAACACTTTAATGATAAGTATTCCCATAGGTTTGTTGCTGGTAGTCTTCCACCCTTCTGCTCTTCTGTACTATTTGGGTTCCTTCTTTCCTCAGGAATAGATTCCTGACAATCTTAATCTTCTGGATCAATACTTATACACAGGTGGTATCTTTCTCAAAGGGAGGTAAGACTACCAGGACATCCTGCGCTACGTCCAGTTCCTTTTCACATTTTGCTAGCATGCATCTCAAGGCAGTAATATCCTTTTATACAGTCTGCAAAGGGAGAGATATAGTAATATTCTAAAAGAGAGCTTCTTCTAGCTCAGCAGCTTCTTCAGAAGATTCTAACAAGACAGGAGGTTGATGATCCTGGGCTAGGTAAGGGTGAGCCGCTACGGCCTTGGCTACACTTGAAGGTGGGCAAGTTATAGTTGTGGTTCTCCCTGAACAAAGCTTATAAGGGACAGAAACAGTTTCTGGGACTATTTAGACAGAGTAGCCATAACTGTGAGAGAGGGGGGCTAAACTAACTAAGTTTGGCTCCCATCCCAGCAAGATGAACCACCAGGATGCTGCCCAGTGGAGTACTGGGATGGCCGCTTGGAGAGGGGACCAAAGAGAGGACTGGGGGACAGCTGAGGGAAGTACACATTAAACCTCATCAAGGATAACCCAGTGAGCAACAAGAGTGTACAAGTGGGAGCAGGATGCCGTCTACAAAAGCTAGGGAAGGAACTGGGTTGTCTTTGTCCAAGCCAAGAATAGGGGGGCATGAACCATCTCCAACGCAGGGGCTGACACAGTGTAGTTTACGGCAGAGAACTCCAGGTTGTCACAAGTCAGGCTCTTAACAATTTTCTCACCCAAAACAAGAAGCTCACCAGTAAGGTACAAAAGGATAGAAGGATTGTTTCCAACAAGGCGCGCAGAAGTGGAAAACCATGACCATAATTTGGGAGCGGTTGTCCAGAGGAGGATCACAAGGGGTGCCAAGGTGAACATTACAAATTTCAAAGCAGGGAGGATCATGGTTAAAATGGCCACAAAATTTGGAATTAAAATATGTGGTTTTTAAATCTCAGAGAGATAATATTTTCCAGGGGGAGGGCAGCCACAAGAAGAAATCAATAAAAGTGGCAGGAAATACTTGGGAGCCTTGGCGTTGGCTTTGGGTGGCTTGGGTAGGCGTAAAACAAAGAGTGGGTTTGAAAACAAGGAAAATCAAGTAAAAACTTAAACTTAAACTTAAACTAAGAATTATAAAGAATTTTAAATGAAAACACAAGTTCAAACAAGATTTTTGAAAGCGTAAAGCGCTAGCGCAATGATTAAAGGCAGCGCCTAAGTTAAAGGGCTTCAAAAAGTAGGCTGGAATGGGACAGTTTAAAGGTAAGAACAAAACCAAAAACAACTAACACTTTGTATAATAATTAGGAAGATTTGAAAACGGGTCAACACTCAAAATATGGCAAAGTTTTAGCAACAAGGTCTAAGTCTTTAATGAATTAAAAATAGACAAGCAGGGGACTGAAAGTCCCCTTGCTGCATAAAAGAGAATGAGTTGCAGGAAAGGAATCACATGACAGCAAGAATTGGATCTGATCGGGTGGGATATAAAATTTTCAGATCAAAACCATGAGAACTGGAGAGTTTAAAGTTAATTTCCGCGGCTGCATCTGATTGGTTGGATGGCATTTCAACCATTTCAGATTCAATCAATTTTGTGTTTATTGATGTGGCGTCTTTTGATTGGGTGTTCCTAATTATTTTTAAGAGAGGACAACACCAGGCCAGTAAATAGTCCAAATCAATTAGTGTTTCTTCCCAGGAGGAAACTACCAAAGCCAGGGGACCTGCAGGGTAGGCCAGGACAAACCTCTTGTCAACATTATGCGCTAACTTGTCTAGAGAGTTGAGTGGCTGGACTGCAATTTTTGGCCCTTTTTGGTGCGGCAGGGGAAGACAGTTCTGTCCAAAGCCAAAGGTGGCAGTGGATTTACAATAGCTATCTGATTCATTGCAGTTGGAATCTTCAGGTTCAGAATTACTGGAAAGATTGTGGAACAGGTTAAGGATAGTTGGGCTTGCCAAAGGGGAGAGATTCCTTGTCAGAGGGAGGATCAGGAGGAGACGGGGGAGATTGATCAGCAGTGAGCGTCTCTGCCTCTAGGATGACCTCTCTTTTCCTGCCTGCCTTTTTGGATTGCAACCCTCTACCCAAGGATTGGTGAAGGTTTGAAAGTGGTATCTAATTTGACCAAAATTGTGGCACCCATCTTTCTTAGGATGCCCATTAGAGCCAAGAGGCATGATGTATGGGTTGTAAAAAGTAGTTCCAGCAGTATTAGCCTTATTTTTGCAAACCACAGTTTCTCCATGTGCCATATGCATATCTTAAAGGAGGGTCTTAATGCTCTTAATGAAAGTAAGGGATGCCTTATAGGCCTTAAAGTGTAAGTACATAAATTGATTCACTTTCAAAGCATTAGAGAAAGCTGTATACTCTTCCCAAAGAGTCAACTGGCAACTGGTGATGAGTTGTTGTTCCTCAATATAAAAGTGGTCAGCAAACCAGCCAGAGTCTCCTTGGGTTTGGTAAAAATGTGTATAAAAGCATCTTTCTTGACCTCCAGACTAAGATCTCCTCCAAACTCTTCAATAAGAAGGCGTTTCATATCCTCCCAAGTGACAATAAACAGAAGATCAGGGACTACAACTTCTTGGAAAGTGGGATGTAGACATGTGAGGATATGTTCCTTCTAAATTTTATTGGTAGCCCTACACATTGTGGTTTTGTAGATTGTTAATAAGGCAGCAATGGTGGAGGTCTTGGGATCAAAGATTTGCTTGAAGGAGGGCTAGTAATTGGGATCAATGGACAACAAGGTGGATTTGGCTGTTGTCACCCTGGTTGAGAACATTAATATGAGGGTTTCCTTCAAACTCAGATTCTGTGGCAGGATTTCTAGCCCATAAAAGTTGAAGGCTCTCTTCCAAGGTGTTGAGCGTAGAGCTGTTCTGCCAGCTGACATCCCTGGTGGTAGTGGCAATAGTTCAAAATTCATCAATCTGTATATGTTGTACTTCCAAGGTACCTGCAATTCCATTGACACGGGAGGACAAAGTGGTGGCCTGAGATGCCAAAGGAATAACACACTCATCAATTGATTCATTCAGGCGTTTAAGGTTCTGCTCCTCCCTTTCAAATGCATCCTTTCTGTTGACAACATCATTGGTAACTGATGTCAAGTGGTCCAAAGCAAGGGCGCAATTGATATAGGGTTGTCCTTCCAACCCAGGATAACATCCATGGTCTGCTTGGGTAGGAACTTTAGTGAGTTCAGGATCTTCCTTGCCATCAGATTAAGAGGATGCCTCATCTGATTTATAGAGGCATTTTTGCAAAGAATTAACCTCACCACTCAGTGTAGCTAGTTGATCAGTCAAGGAGGCAATGCAAGAGTCAGGCAGAGGTTCCACAGTCAGGGGAACTGGAAAAGATTCTTGGCGTCAAGTGGTAGCTTTGAGTTCAGCTATGGCTTCCTAAACCCTAGCTTCAAAAGCAGAGGAGGTCTCTACCAAAGGGGTAGGAGGAGTTGCTTTGATTGAGGCTACTCTGTTATACACAGTTTTGCACTTGGCTCAGGGTATTTCCTAGGGCTGCCTTATCTAAACCATATTGTAAGCGTAGATGTTGGCTGCTGTGAATGCTGTCATTCACCATGGTTTAATTTTGCCTTTGATGGGTTATTTTAAGGACAAATCTCTATCTTTTGCTTTTGCACTTTGAAATGAGTCTGTTATCAAATTGGGATGTTCATCTTTTTGGTTTCCAGATTCCTTGCAGCTCACTTTCCCCACTCATGCTTGTGGTGAGTGATCTTACGGTCCATGTACTGTTTTGTGGTAAAGCTACACAGTATTTATTCCCAATATTTAAACCCAATAAAATTTAAGTTCTATTCACATTTTTGTCCTTATGTCTCCACATACTTTGGCACCTCTCTAGCCATGTCTAGAAGATATCATTCACTCAGGGCCACAAGGTAATCACATAGCCTTTCCTGCCATTCTAACTAAGACTTAGTACAAATCTAATCCTAATGTTTTTGATTTCCTGTTGTGAATCTGTGTTGTGCCTCAGATCACAACAAAAATTCTGCTCACTACAGGGGCTGTAAGCCCCTTGGTTATCTCTTTTGCAACACGTTTTTTGGACCTTTGCCTCCTACCAACCAAGAGCCAACTTTGCCTGAAATTACCAGTCCTCCTATTGAGGAAGACATCACTGACCCTACCTATTGTCCCTAATGTACAAACCTCAGAAATGGTCCCCACCTAGTGGCCTACCCTATGGGTACCCCTGACTTGGAACAAGTCATGGCAGTAGCCCTTGGGTTAGCCCGTATTGGGGCTATCCATTGCCTCCAGCTTCAGTTCAGCCAAGCAGAATACTAAAAATTGATTGTAGCTCCACAATTTCCACAGCATCTCCCCTCAGCAGCTGGCTCTGCTAATCACTTATTGTCATCCTTTGTGCAGCCTGCCTTACCCCACCACCAGATAGTGTTTGGGCTCCAGATTCAGGAGATTTCATCTCTACAAGCCACCGTCACTTGTCACTGGGATCAGTTAACAGTCTAATAGCAGTGGCTCCACTCCCTGTTTTACCTAGTATCAGACAATCAGCGCAACTGTGTCACTTCCCAATCCTGCTTGGTTAATTCCATTGAACAAATGCGGCAGTCCATCCATGAGTATGTTAGAGAGTGTCTGTGTTATGGTAGTAACTCAAATGGAAGGGATAGTACACCCTTGTAAAACCTGAAATCAGCAGAGAACCACAGCCAAACCCCTGAAAGAAATAAACAACTTAAATGCCGTCATAGACAAAAAATGGGTCAAAGCTGGGGTCGCCCAAATAGCCCTCAAAATCTAGACCTGCCTTATTTTCCCCAAATAATTATGCCAAGAAAATCATGTGTTATATGCTATTTGGGGATGGCAGCGTTTGACCTGCTGGTTGCCAAAATTCCTCAAATTATGATGTCATTGACTCAAATTCCAATGCAGGACCACCAACTGCTGAAAATATTCTTTCCAGCCAATCAGAAGCTGCGGAATCACCTCCTGCCCTATCCTGAACTCCATTAAGACTTCCCCATTTTTCCTCTAGAAACTTGTTTCTAGATAGCTTATTATCACTGAGAAAAATAAAAGAAGTTTACCCCAAAATGATGGCTCACTTGGGGCTGTTTGCCCCTATCCTTGAAAGACTAGCCTTGGTGGCTGTCAAGGTTGCCATGGATTCCATGGCTGCAACCTGGCCTGCACTTTAAATGTTGACGCCTTCTGATTCTCTCTCAAATTTACCCCTACAAGTCACCTGCCTATTGACAATTTCCATTTCAATCTTTTGCTACACTGCCATTAGATCCAAGATGTTGAAACTTTCCTCCCAATTTGGTCTCCTGCTTGTCAAGCAACTCATAATTTGTTTGTTATATCCTCATCATATATCCTTGAATCACTCTGCATACAACTTTGCTTTAACAGTCTGCATGAGTTTCACCAATTGGAACAGTCCTGGCGCACCCAAGTAGATTCCACTCTAAATTCCTATCTTACCAATTTCAAACAACTTGTGCAGCAGCTCAACAAGTTCAGTGCTTACTCCTTCAATCAATTGCAGCAAGTAGCAGCCCTTGCTTCAAAAGGGCTCCACAAACTTGGTAAAGAATTTGATCAAGAAAGGGCTGCTACCACTTCTACCATCACCAAACTCCAGACTCAAGTGAACAAATTGTCTAAACTCAAGCCAGATGCCCCACCTTCTCCTCCTGCTGATGATTTGGCAGATAGAGAGCAAAGACTATGGGACGTCATTTGAGAGTTAAGAGCGTCTAATTGCAGTCAGGATTGCCCTACTGAAGCTCCTCAGCCAGATCCCCAAGTGCTTGCTCTGACAACTCAAGTTGCTGACTTACAAAAGAGATTGCCTCCTTTTGTGGGATGATACTATCAACTGTTAGTCCAACTGGGGTTAATTATGAAGATGGCTGTTGCACTGGCTTGTCAGGAGATACCCACATTCACTGTGCTATAGAGTTGATAGCTCTAGCTAATGAGGTGGTCCATTTGAAGCAAGACCACTTTGAGCTTGATAAAGACATACAGGAGATGAGTGAGTTAATCAATTAAGTGAACAACAGGTTTTCTCCTTGCTTTTTGGTGGGCCTTTCTTTACCTCTCAATTTGAGGAACTTTCCTCAGTAGTAACTTCCCAAGGCCAACACCTATATGTCACTGAATGGCAGACCACTTAGCTAATAATACAGGCACTCACACTACTGAAACCTTGACTACCCTTGAAGATAGTGTTTGCCAGCTGTGGGCCAGGCAGCCCTCCGCCAAATCAGAAGCAGAATTCTCCCTGTAGATAAATGTACCCAATAGCAACAATGTTAGCCCAACTCCAGAAGCACATTTCAAGCCTACTTTTAAGAAAGTCTTTGACCCCAGAACCTCAACCATTGCAGCTTTCCTAACTTTCTATGAAACTGCCATGAGAAGAGCCACATATGAGGTTAATAAGGAACACATTCTAACCTGTCTGCACTCAGCCTGCCAAGAGGTAGTTGTGCCAGAACTGCCCACCATTAAGACCTGGGAAGATATGAAGCAGCTTTTGATTAAAAAATTTGGTGGTGACCTTAGTTTGGAAGTGAAAAAGAACACCTTCATGCACATTTCTTTCAAAACAAAAGAGACCCTAGCTGAATTTTCAGATAGATTCTACATGGAGGGACAGCAACTGATTATCAGCTGCCAACTGACAGCACATGAGGCGTATAAGGCTTGCGCTCAAGCCCTCAAGGTTAACCAGCTTCTGTGTCTTCACTTTAAGGCTCATAAAGCCATGCTTCCTCTATGAAGAGCATACTGGTATTGTTGCAGGATATGTACCTTACCCTTCTGGGAAGTTGTGAGGGATAATTGTGCCTCCTCTGCCTCTGGTTTGTCTTCATGTGGCCTGTGTATCCTCACCATGAACTTGCAGAATCCTCCTCAATGTCAGGATTGTCACAACTGTGGGAAAATAGGTCACCATTCTCAAGTCTGCACCAATTCTTGGGTTAAAGGAGCTGATCCCAAAGAACAGGTGGGAAAAGAACAGTCAACCTAGAGGCAGAGACACTCTTGGTTAACAACTCTTCCCAGTCTCCTCCTATCCCCCCTCCATTTCTGACTCTAAGCCTGCTGACACTGAGGCTCCTCCCATTCTGCTGCTATTCCATGACATCTCTGATGACTCTGATATAGACAATTCTGAAATAGAATACCCCAACACCTATGGGTATTCAGTCCTGGCTGTCCCTAAAACTATTGCAGTCCCTTTTAAGCTATGTTCTGGGAAGATTAATACAACTGGCAAGCCTCTGCCTGAAGCCAAAGATGTTGTCTCTTGCCTATACCTCACTCAAGCCAAGAGATCCCCTGTGCTTGTTGAGTCTTCCAAGGAAGCTGCTGACAATGTGTTAAAAAATGTTTTAGTCTTGCTTCCTCTCCAGACAGTCTATAAGGAGTTCCCAGGCTTGAGATGAATGATTGAGAAATGGGACAAAGAGCTTGCAAAAGCCCAAGACATTCTGGCTGTCGTCCCTCCCTTTGGTTGTACCACCACTTGTGTGGAGATATCCATCCAAAAAGTGAAGATTAAGGCTGTCTTAGACACAGGGTCTCCTGTTAATGTTGTCTCCTCAAAGCTTGTCAAGAAGCTCAAGCTTTCCCCCCAACCTTAACTATCACCAGTTGTATGGTAAAACTGGGCTATCCATGACTTGCACTATAGGAGCTTACTCTGCTTTTCCCATGCAGTTTAGAAAGCTACTCTTGGCTATGCCTTCCGTTGTCTTGGAGAATGAGAGCTACAACCTCCTAGTTGGTACTCAATTCCTTAAGGAATACAATGGGATCATCATATTGAAGGACAGCTACCTCTCTATCTTAGGGTGCAAGGTCCCTCTGATCTTTGAATAGCCAGTTAGAGTTCCCAGGAAGCGCCTAACAATGTGTGCCTTAGAATATCACCCTGGTGTTTTCACCCTAAAGTACTGTACCTATTCATCCAACATGAAGTGTCCTCCTATGTCTTGCCCTGCGTCTGAGGGAATTCCTCTTGTTGTGTTTGGCTCCCGGGACAACATCCGGAAAGACACAGCAGGAAATCTTTATAACAAAATATTTGAGGTTTGAAGCTAGCCTTGGGTTAGCCTTCAGGGAAAAATTAATGACATTTACCTTAATTTCCGGGAATACAAGATGTGAAAGTCCTTTTGGCAAAAAGAAAAGGGAAAATCTTGAAGAATATTAAAGCCAACACAAATGTGGATAAACTTGTCTTTATTAGGAGAAATGCTTCTACTTAAATAGTAGAAAAGGGTTGATGATCACTCATCAGGTAGACAGAGTGGCTGAAGGGGTCACATTGGGATGAGTTCATACCAGGATCAGTCAAGGGCAGGTATGATATTCTGGAATGGGTGAATATTGCACCAGACCCATTTTCAGAAGGTGAGGGATTCCTAAAATCAAAAGCAAAACCAACTAAATCTTTGCACATATCTTTATTTGAAGGCGATATCAAAATAGCATTAATGGCACAATTTACGGCACCTCTCTTGTCCACTTCTGCTGTGACTATTCCCCCTGGATCTCAGGCTATCCTAGACTCCCAAATATTATATGAGTTACCTGAGTGTACATTTCTAGAGTTATACTCTCCTCCCTTGCTAGGACACAATGAACCCTATCTCTGCCCAGAAATCTTGGATGTCTCTCATAAGGACCCTATTCAATTGTTAGTTGTCAACTTAACCACTCTCCCCATACATGTGTCTAGATGGCAGGTTGTTTGCTATGGCAATTTTTTGAATGCTCCTGAAGTCCTATGACTACATCCCTTTGGTATGTTCCAAACTTTAATTTACCTGAAGACAAGCTCCAAGTCCTATTCTTGTTAACTGCTCAAGACTTTCCACAACTATCCCTGGTGCAACAGAAAGAGGTTCTTGATCTGCTAGATCAGTTTTCAGATATCTTTACTAAAGACAGCACTGATTAAGGTCTTGCTAAAGGAGTTTTTCATCATATTGATACTGGTGATGAACTACTGACAATTGAACTCTTTAATCAAAAAGGATTCCTACCCCTTATCACACACTGATGATGCTCTCCGCTGCCTTGGAGGTTCCAAGTTCTTCTCTGCTATGGACCTAGCCTCTGGGTACTGGTAATTTAATCTTTCTTCCAAGGATAGACAGAAAGCTGCGCTCATCACTTCTGAGGGATTCTAGAGCCTATGCAAATGCTGCAAGGACTCTACAATGCTCCAGCTACTTTTCAACAAGCCATGGACTCCATCCTCCATGATTTAAAGCTCTCATGTGTCATAGTGTACTTAGATGATATAACAATCTTTGGTGATACCTTTACCAACCACCTGGTCTATCTCACAAAAGTGTTCATAAAGATTTGAGAAGCTGGTTTTAAGTTAATACCATCTAAGTGTGCCTTCTCCAAGGAATGCTTTGAGTTCTTGGGGCATGAGGTGACTCAGACAGGAATTTTCCCCATGACTAAGAAAGTTGAGACTGAAGACCAAATGCTTCCTCCCAACAACCTGCAAGAATTTCAAGTCTTTCTGGTCATGATGGGATACTACAGACAACTTGTTCCCAATTTTGCTGACACTAGCAACCCCTTAGTCCAGCTGTTGTGCAACGTCCCTTTTGAATGGACCGCCAGCCATCAACAAACCTTTGAGACCCTTAAGCAAAAACTTAAGGAGGACCCTATCCTAGTATATCCTGACTACAATAAGGAATTTATCCTATATACTGATGCTAGCAACCTGGCCATTGGAGCCATCTTGGCTCAACTGGATGATGAAGGGGCAGATCACCCTTGTGATATTAGGTTCATTGACCACAAATGATCAGGCTAATCATTTTACACAGATCTTTATCAGTTACTGCTGTATTATCATTAGGTCAATATTCTATTAAATGTAGTAATTATATTCCGTATAATCACTAGTCTAATATAATTGATATGGCAGTTATACGCTGTGTAACTAATAGTTTATTATGATAGATGCAACAACTATATGCCATATTATCACAGAACATTGTTCCTATATGTGTAGTGATTATAAGCTGTATAATTTCTAGTTTATTATAATTGACATTAGCATTATACGCTGTATCAATGTTGGCCAATATAATGATTATCACTAATTACACAGTGTGTAATCATGTAATCATCAATTGTATATTGCTCATTCCATCCTACTGGATGTTGTATCAACTCAGTCCCACCAAACCTGATGGATGTATATGAGTATATCAAACAAGTGATGTGTTGTAACTGTGCTGTTTTAGCAGAGTTACAAGTGGATAAATATTTAGAAACTAGATAATAATCTTTATTGAGAGATAGTGATTATATAGTCATTGTGAATCAAGGATAACAGGAACATGATTATGCCAATCACACTGTTGGATGGTAAAGGGGGTGGCTTGATCCTGGTAATGAGTCAAGCACCAAAACAAGGTATCCACTGTAGGGAATCATCATCTGTTCATGTTGTTGGATTTGGTAATTTAAGTTAACTTCCTAGTCTGGCTTTTAGTGGCCAGATAATCAGATTGTGGGTCACAAACCCGCTTGTTTGGAACCTTGCTGGCAATTTGAGCCTGCTGTTTTAACAGATGCGCATATTGCTAAGAAATACCAAGTTTGGATCAGCATCACACAGCGTATAATTGAGTTCCTTATTGGTTTGGGTCAGCATTACACGGCAGATAATCCACAAGTTGATATTGTATCAAATCTGCTATTAAATGGTGTATAATCCCCAATTTGACCGGTTAAATTAATAAGCAGAAGGCTTGCTAGCCAGAAAAGGACCACTGATTAAGCCCTACAAATGGAATACCAGAATTCTACCTTCCAATGCTGGGGGACAGTTTAGGGACTATTTATAAGTGTCAACTAAATACAGCAAGTTTCCAAGCACAATAATAGGAGTGTAAGATACAGCCAATCAATAAATGACAGTAGGCTAGCTCAAGAAGAGCTTAGGCTGTAGCTGAAGTGCCATGTACGCCTGCTAAGGCCAGTAGTAACACACGTGCCAAGAACAGCCAATCAGGATAGGCACAGCCAGCAACAATGGACCTACTGCAAAGGTAGCCACTGAGAACTGTCTGAAAGGACAAGAAAAAGGGTTTTTGCAGTATATATTGATACAAACGCCTGAAAGGATGACAACAAGTTCTTAGTTACACCTGGATAGATTGCAGCCGCTGGCTAGATTGTACTCCAGTTTCAATAAACATAATTATCTTCAAAGTTCTATTCTATTGTAGTATGTAGTGCTCTTGCATAGAATTAGGTAGAGTAAATTGGCAAGGCTAACATCTATCTGTAACTTTGAACATACCAGCAATAACCCAAGTTGCTCAACAGTGGGTTTGTCTGGGCCTGGGCAGGCTATTTTTAGCTGCCCAGTAAACCCAGATCAAGCCCACCCTCCATTAAGTAATTTGGGTCCCCAATTGGGTATCTCTTTTTAATCAAGTTCCTGGGCCTCAGGAAAGCCTGTCAAGCCAGTCCCAAAAAGTTTGTCAAATTGGGAAAACCCCAATAACCTCAGAAGCCAAACCTTCCTGAATCAATGGCCAGCCAAGATGGACCACCAAAAAGCCAAAAAAATGTTCCTAAAACCCCAAAAATGACCTTGAAGCAGCCAACCAAACAGTAGAACCTGAGATGCCAAGCCTTGCTACTAAGATAGTACCAGAAGAATGCCCAGAGGCACTTGTAAGTGAGTAAGTATATAAATCAGAAGCACTTAAAAAAGTTCTAAATTGTCATCCTTATCAAATAAAGTTGTTATGAACCTTTTGTTCATCAATCTGTTTCCATACCTATTTTTAATACTCTGCCATCTGCATACACCCAAGCGTCAGCACTCATCCACTTGGATAGATAGCCAGACTTCAGTTAAAAAACAGAAGCCTTTTACTACTATTGTCCACCCAATGCCTCATTTGGCCCTGTGCATTTCACTGAGTATCCCCCAAATCCTGACCACAAACCCCAGACCTTGAAAGACTTGCAGTGGTACACCCGCACAAATGCACCCAAGGAACCCTACCAAATTGTCTGTGACAGCAAAGCAATCACCATATACCCTTTGATTTTCAACAGGAAGTACAACAATCCTGTTGCCTATCTAGTCCCCATGGAACCACCTCTGACACCAAACCAACCATCTCAACCCCACTGTCAGGATTGACAATTATTTACCTTTGGAAGCCTGGTCCCAAGGGCGGGATTCAAACCCTGAAGCTTAATTCCTGCAGGCCGTTGGCCCCATGAACCAAGGGCCTGCCTACCCGCATTTTTCTGAGATTGAGCCTTTGCAAGCTGAAGCTCCTGCTAAGTCCTGATGTCAGGAATGCTCTTCTAGACCCTACTGACAACAATTTATCTCTTGGTGCATAAGCAGAAATACCCCCTTCTTTGGGGTTAATTGGGTCTCCTAAAATTATTGGGTTAGTTAGTAGCAACTGTTCTTTTTTACCTGAATTCTATGGCTCCAATTTAGCTCCAGACAAAGGAAATTCAACAATGGGATTTGAACCCGGGTCTTCCCCTGTCTGTGTTTACCTTCCATTTAAAGAAACTGTTAGTTTAGCTAAAAACAAATTGTTACCTTCAATTAGCAATTCCAGCCAATCAGCTGTTGCAATGATCCTTTTGATAGATACTTTTAAGCATTCTAATGACGTTGACAACAGTTTTGACTTTGATTTGGTTACAACTTGCCCGTTGGCCACTGGTTCTGCTGCTAGTCCCTGCTCTCCTTCCCCAGTTTTGACTGGGTAATAGCTGGTCATCTCCTGCTTTTGTCTGTTCCTTTGGTTGGTTAATTTAAATCAAATATTGTTTTAAACCACTCTGAGGTCAGTATAATGGCTCCAATAAGTCAAATAATTCTAATTTTAATACCAAACTCCCCAGGATCTCCAAATTCCTCCAAATATCTCCAACTTCATCTCCATGAGTTTGATCTCCTTTCGTTTCCTCCAGTTTATCATTTTTCTACCATGCTATATAAGGCTGGTAAGTTATGATCTATTACTTGTTCAATCAATAAAGTCTACATTCACCCAAGTGAATTATCTTGCTTATCTTTTATTTGACTTAAGCCTCTGAATTCCAAACCATGAAATTACCCAAGACTCCTCCTTTGGAGTCTCTTGGGTATAAATGGTTATTCTGGATAGTCCTGATTACAACGGTGTTTACGAGTGCTTCTATGGGTTCAAACACTGATTTGTGTACAACGCCAGAGTCCCAATTCCTTGACAGTTCCTGGAGACGTGTGATTCCAGGAGTCTGGTATACTGCAACTCCTCTTTCAAACAACCCTCCTGTTTGAGAAGTAACCAAGGTCTATGGTTCCACCAGCTAGGTTACTAAGCCCCAAGTCTTCCGTCCCTTGGCTTTGGCATTTTTACTGTGTTATCTGGGAGTGTACTTCTTCTTGGGGCGCTTAAACCCCCTGCTAGGCAGGTATCAACTTGTTGGAGAATTATTACATTTAGGAATGGTCTCTTTGTCTGTGGGGTCTCTGGTCATGGGACTAAATCCCTCTGCAATCATTCACCACCTAGGAAGATTACTTCCTAGTGGGTGGGTGCCTGACACCTGAAGTCATAATACCAGCACAGGCTTGACCATGGTGGTTCCAGAGGAGGAGCTTCTCAAATTGCCTAATGAAGGCAGAGAAAGTTCCTCTGTGAACTTCATGAACTTGAATTCCTCTCAGATAACCAATCAAATTCAATTGCCAAAGGAAAAAACCAGCTTTTGGCCCAACCCTGTGACCACAGCCAAAAATCAAGAAAATCAAGTGACCAACTTGGACAGTCTGACATATGAGGGAGCACCCAGCCAAGGTGTCATTTTGCTGCTCCCACACCCGGGCCTCCTGGCCACCCACCTGTATTTTTCCCAATATTTTGATGAAACATCATGAGAAATACTAAGTTTGGAGGTGGGGTCCTATATATGCCTATAGATCTTGCACTCAAACCTTATTGCCATTTTTAAATAAAGATTATGTTATTTTGGCTCACACAGCTATTACCGCTTATTTTATTTGCCATCTACTAAATCAGCCCCCAATCCTCTGGACCTCCTGTCCCACTGCACGTCAATTTCTGTCCTTCAAGTGTTCCTTTTGGCCTGGTCCATTTCATGGATCATCCTCTGAAGCCCAAATACAAGGACTATACCCCAGAAAGAATACTTTAACTTGAACTTGACCCCCTGGCCCAGATACAATAAGCTGTCAGATACAACTTCCAAGGCCTGTGGATTTTCTCAGCACCCAAGCTATTTAGGAGAAATTTTAACTACCTACCCGCTTACAACGTCCATATAGAGTTGCCTGTGACCCCAAAACCTATGCCTGCTTCCTTCCCAGATCTTCCTACTGACCACACCACTAAGCTGTTTGGTATTGTGTACACCACCCTCACTGGAGTGATTGTCACTATAATCCCAGCTGCCGGCCCATGGTCTTGGGTGGTGAAGTCCTTCTCCTACCTTTTCAAGTTAGCACCTCTCTTGTGGTGGGCTCTGCCCGCAAAAACCCAGCCCAAGTTATCCCAGAAAACAACAGGCTGTCCGTCTACAATTGGTTCCCTGACACTATGGCAATCTTTTTAAAGCCTGGTACCCTGAGCCCCAAGATGTTGTATATCTTGGGGCATATTTTATGCTTTTGTTATTAATTATCACTTATTACATCTACAGGTTGACCTCAAATCTGACCTCTTCCATGTGGAAGAACACAAACCTGAATGACCCCAAGAAGACCAACCCTGCTGCCACCACCACTGCTGATACATCCAAGACTCCTTCTCCACAAGTGAAAAATGTCATTGTCAACCAATCCCTTGCCAATTTAGATATGCTCCAGATGGGGAAACTTACACTTGAAGAAGCTCAAAGAGCCATGCCAGTCCTCCACTGCATTTCCAAGTTAACACCCCTTCCTACTCCACTGACACCAAGAAGGTACTCAGGGTTGCATCCATGCTCTCAGGGGACGCCCTAGACTGTTTTGGCAAGGCCACTGCAGAAGATGTGGAATTCTGCTTAGACTATGCCAAGTTTGAAGCAGAATTAAGGCCACTGGTGAAGACTGCAACACTAGATACTACGCCCTAAACTCCCTACTAGAAATCCAACAAGGCTCCCAACCCATCCAGATGTATATTAAAAAATTCCTCCAACTAAAAACCCACACCCAAATTGAGGACAAATTAGTAGCCATATTGTTCCAAAAGGGGGTGAACCCAGCCATTAAGGACCTGTTGAGACACTACCCCCACTCTTGGTTTAGAAGAGCTGGTCCCCCTGTGCAAGAGCCTCAGCATGAATCAAGAAAACGTCAACGCTACCCAGCACTGCCAGGCCTAAACCCCCACAACCAACAGAGCAGGGATGACCCCCGAAGAACTTCAGAGACAATATAGAGAGGGACTATGTTTCCACTGCCACAAAGCAGGGCACTTGACCAGAGCCTGTTCTACGAAAACCCCTGGCCCCATTTCCTTGGCCCAAATAAAGGCCTCCTCTCAGTCTTACAAATTTATCCTAGTATCAGTCTATGTCAAAGGAACAATCCAAGGATTGAAGGCATTCATTGACACTGACCTAGCTCACTAGTTAGGCCTAACTGCTTCTGAAAACTGCTTACAGATTGTCATGGGAAACAAAACAAAGGACAGAGGCTATGAATTTGAACAAGAGCTGCCCCTAGTCATAAGGAACAATATGTACCTGTCATCTCTCATCTTACTGAAGGGCCTACTGCATCCCCTAATCTTAGGAGACTCCTGGTCTGATAGACACAGACTCATCCTCAATTACCAAGAACAGAGTGTCATCTTGGGAGACCAAGGGAACCTTTACACTATACCCTTTTGTACCCACCCAGAGGGACTTGCCCAAGGACTCATGACTATACATGTAGAACCCAGAGTGGGAATCCTACTGGCATCCCTAGAGAAATGGAACTACATATTCAGCAAGGAAGCTGCAACCCAACTCCCTGGACATTTGAAATACGACCACACCATTGACCTCTTACCCGGTACCAAACCTAAGCATGACCCAATCTACAGATGCAAACACAAATAACAACTAGCACTAAAGGTTTAAATCAAATACATGACCAAGAAAGGCTTCATCCCTGTGTCCAAGAGCCCTTGTTTGTCCCCATTGTTGTTTGTGGGGAAGAAAGATGGTGAAATGTGCCCGTGTATCATCTATCAAAAACTAAACAACATTACAATCAAGAACCGCTACCCTATCCCCAACGCTGAAAATCTGTGCAATGTATTGACTGGAGCTCAAGTGTATTACAAAATTAACCTCTGCAATGCACTCAACCAGATCCACATCAAAGAGGGCAAAAAGTATAAGACTGCATTCAAAACACACTATGATCTTAACAAGTACCTAGTAATGTCATTTGGTTTATGCAATGCCCCCAGTACCTTCCAGAGTATAATAAACTCGGTTTTGAGCAAATTCCTGGACCAATTCTGTGTGGCCTACTTGTATGATATCTTGGTTTATATCTGGGACCACCAGGAACATTTGGATCACCTACACCAGATAATGGATTGACTTTCCCAGGCAAACCTCCATGTAAAGCTCACAAAATGTGAATTCTTCCAGCCAGAAGTGGAGTTCCTGGGTTACATTATTAAGACTGGTGGGTTAGCAATGGTACAGGATAAGGTAGAGGCAGTGACAGCCTGGCCTGTGCCCACATGCAGGAAAGATGTGAGAAGTTTCCTGGGCCTGGCTAACTACTGCCGGGATTTCATCAATTTTTTTTCTCAGATCACGCTACCCCTGACCCAGCTCTGTTCAGAGAAGGTCCAATTTATATGGTCCCCAGAATGCTCTATGGCTTTTGAGACACTGAAGACTGCCTTTACTTCTGCTCTGGTGTTATCAATGCCAGACCACTCCAACCCTTTGTTTTAGAAACTGACACGGCCAACTTTGCAGTGGGTGGGGTCCTTTTTCAGGAAGGAGAGGATAGTATGCTACATCCTGTAGCATATTATTCCAAGAAGATGTTGCCAGCCAAAGCAAACCACCCCATCTACAACAAGGAAATGCTAACCATAATGAAGACACTGAAACACTGGTGCAGATACCTATGTAGCGCTGAGTTCCTGGTCAAAGTCCTGATGGACCATAAAAACCTTGTCTATTTCTTTAGGCCAAGAAAGCTGAACCAGAGGAAAGCTAGTTGGGCCCTTGAACTGGAAGATTATTTCCTCACAATCAACTACAATCCTGGCAAAGTTAATGCAGTCCCAGATGCACTAAGTAGAAGAGCTGACTTGATCCCCACTCACATGGAGACCCGCGACCACAACATCCAAGTCCTCCTAGACCCAGCAAGCTTGGGTATTCTCCTGTGATTAATGAAAGTTAGAGCCAGCAGACCATAAGTTCTAAAGGACCAAGCACTCAGCAATTTCACCAAGATTATGATCTCTGACCTCAACAGATCCCTGGATAGTGCTCACTACCAAAAAGGCTACTCATTGAAAGGGAAAAGTTAATGCTCCACAATAGGATCTTTGTACCAGAAGGAAACATCAGGACCAACATACTAAGAGACTATCACAATTCCAGAATGGCTGGACACCCAGGGAGACTCAAGATTCTCCGGAGTATCAGAAGTAATTTTGCCTGGCCAAAAATGGACCAAGAAGTAAGCACTTACTTGAAGGGATGTGAAACTTGTGGTCGTAACAAACCCCGTAGAGAAAAACCTGAAGGACTTCTAAGACCCCTGGGTATACCCCACAGACCTTGGTGATCTGTGTCCATGGACTACATTGTGGAACTGCCCCTTTCCCTCTCCTTTAATGCAATTCTGGTCATGGTAGGCTGCTTCACCAAGATGGCTTACTTTGTTCCAACCATCACCCATTGCACAGCTGCAGAGACAGCCCAACATTTCTATGACCGCATCCTCACCCAATACAGAACACCTGAGAAAATCCTCACAGACAGAGGACCACAATTCACTTCAAACTAATGGACACAGGTGATGAAAGACTTGGGAATTAAGCGTTGTGTATCCAACTCTTACCATCCACAGACCAACGGCCAAACAGAAAGGGTGAAACAGATCCTTTAACAATACCTTCAATGCTATGTAAACGCTAACCAGGATAGCTGGGCCACCATGCTCCTCATGGCCCAGTTTTCTTAAAACATCAAAGACCACGCCTCCATAGGCATGTCTCCATTCAAAGTCAATTATAGGCTTGATTCTACCTGGGACCCCAAGATTAGCCAGAAGGAAACCAACGTCACTGGACATTCCTGGGTTGAACGGATCCACAACACACAGAAAACATGCTTAACCAACCTGAACCACACAGTGCAAACATATAAAGCCTAGGCCAACCTCAAACACACTCCAGGCCCACCCTTGCTAGTTGGAGATGAAGTATACATAGACTCCCAAAATGTACCCCTACATGTGCCCTGTAGGAAGTTAGCCCACCAAAGAAGTGCCCCCCCGCAAAATCACTAAGATAGTGGGGGAAGTTGCCTACAAGCTAACCTACCCACTCCTGGAAGATTCACAATGTGTTCCACTCCTCTATGCTGTTAAAAAAATGGGAACTTGATTCCTCATCAACAACTTAAAACAACCCCACCCATCCAAACAGACCACTCTGAAGAATATGAAGTCAATTATCTACACAGTAACTGTGGTGAAATAGCTATGAGCTATGATGCTATTTACCAGCTTCTATTGGCAAGACTAGGCTATAGGCCTTATCTGTTGGTCATAAGATGCTATAGGCATTTCCTGTTGTCTATACAAAGCTAAGGGCTTTGTCTGTTGGCCAGACCATTCAACATGTCACATCTGTTGCTCAGATGAATTACAAGTGATCTGTTAAATTTTGTATTCCATAATCTGTTCAGATTATGCCCAATTTGCCACAATTTCCTTTGTAACAACCAGTTGCCAACTGACACTGCTGATCTAACTTACAACCACTCTTTCCAGTTGTAATCTCCACATGAAACTTTAGCAGCTAACTTGATCAATCATCAATATTCCATATTGTTGATCAACATTTCAGTTGGCTATTATCTCACAAATGCCTATATAATCTTCACTTGAATTACGTAATAAATTAGAGACCTTTTATTGTAAACCAAATACCGCTGTTTCTCCTTTAACTTGGATAAGTTACTTGTCAACTGCCTTTGCAGAGGTTCAGACCTTGGGTCTGTACAACCATGATAGCTCCTGTAAACTATAAACAGATGTTGAGCTCGTGTTTTCAGCACTGTTAATATAGAGACACCTAGGAATCATAAGTCTGCTGTATGCCACTTATCAATTCTGAATCCTCTATTTCCCCTTCCCCAGTATCCATTGTCAGTCTGGATTCCAACTGATTAACATACACACATTCCTCTGCCAGCCCTGTTCTGACTCTGTTGTCTTGTTGCTGACCAACAACTGAATCCTTCCCTAAGTATATATTGTCTATCTGGTATCTGAATGACTAGTATACACCAACTCTGTATCCTGTCCTGTTGCTCTGTTGCTAACCAACACCTGAACCTCTTTTGCTGTTGTTCTTACTATGATCTTCATATATTGATCATAGCCAGCAACTCCTCAGTTTTATGCTGGCAAGGCATATTCTGTTGTACTCCACTTTGCCTAGCGCTCACATATCCAAGTACTGCTTAAGCCCAACAATCTGTTAGAGAAGTCACCACAGCAACAGAAAACATTATCAAAAGCCCCAGTACTACGTCAAATAGAAATAATACCCAATAGAGGAAAGCACTTAAGAACCATTGAGTAACCTAACAATGCCCAGGAAGCTGTCCAACTCTACCTGAACAAAAAGGACCAGAAGGAAGGCCTCTTGGGGGAAAAGGGGGATGATGTCAGGATTAACAATTCTCTAACTTTGGAATCCTGGTCCCAAGGGCGGGATTTGAAACCTGAAGCTAAATTCCTGCAGGCTGCCGGCCCCATGGACCAAGGGCCTGCCTGCCCACGTTTTTCTGAGATTGAGCCTCTGCAAGTGCTGTAAATTTTGCCATTAGTGCCGTTTTGATATGGACTTCAAATATTGATATGTGCAAAGATTTAGTTGGTTTTACTTTTGATTTTGGGAATTTTTCAGGGATCCAACCAGTGGGGGGCTCCTGAGAACTTGCAGGCGGACGGCCTGCAGGCCCGGTAGGGAGAGCCCACCACAAGATTGGGGCTAACTTCACAATATAAGATAACAATTTTACAAGGACTGCCCAAGGTCCGCATACAGGCACCATAGAATCAATCAACCCTGTGAGGGTGATATACATCACCCCAAATATCTGGGTGGAGGTGGATTCATTAGTGGCAACAGATTCTTGCAGGCAGTTGGGCCGCGGGGTGAGGGGGTGGTGTCATTGGAACCAAATATGCAGGCCAGAAGTTATACTTGTCTTGGAATAGCAGAGGGGGCCGGATGATTTTGGTGCCTTGTCTGTAAAGGACTTCCGTCTCTCTAGTTCTAGATTTGGGGTTATGGATCAGGATTTCCTCTAGAGTAAAATCAGAATACACTGGGTTGGGTGGGTACTTGGTGAAATGTACTGGGCCAAAGGGAGCTCCTGGTGGACAGTAAAGGTCAGGCGGCTGGTCTGCAGTTTCTTGGGGTAGGTGAGTGTGGGGTGCAGAACCGCAAGACGTAGGCTGTAAATGAAATAGAACTAATAACAAGTATGGTATGATCTGGTTGAACCAAAGGTTCATGTCACTTTATTGCAAGAATGGCAATGGGCATCTTCCTGGAAGTCCAGGGTATAAGTATGCCCATCTGTCATGGTAAACCTTTCACAAAATTCTGTGGCCCAGGTTTTCCTGTTTATCAGGTCTTCCCAGTCTTTGGTGGCATCAATTGCAGGGGTTATTCCATTGGCTGGCTCAAATTGAGAATGCTCAAATTTCCTAGTCAGGTTGTGGGATTGGTTGTCTCTGGGTGGCCCACGTTCTATGGGAAGGTTCTCTGTTTCCCCTTCCGCGTGGGCCTGAGTTATTCTGGGATCTGTGGCTGGGCCCGCCCGCTGATTGATTGAGTTAACAGGAACCTTTAGCGTGGGGAGTATTGATGTAAGTGAATTAGATTTATCAAGCTTCAAAGGATTTTCTGAAGTTAAATCCTGCTCTGGTTTGAGCCCAAAAAACTGTGGGCAACCAGAAGGCTGGCCCTGCAGGCTGGCGGCCCGCAGGGAGCCAGGGTTTGAATCCCGTAGTTAAGGCCTTTCAATAAGCATAGTCAATAAGAATTTGTCACTTGTGACAGAATGCCTCACCTTCCACAAATGGGTCTGTCTCAATATCCACCCATTCTGGAATATCATACCTGCCCTTGACTGATCCTGGTATGACCTCATCCCAACGTGACTCCTTCTGCCACTCTGTCTACCTAATGAGTGATCACCAACCCTTGTCTACTATTTAAGTAGAAGCATTTCTCCTAATAAAGACAAGTTCATCCACATTTGTGTTGGCTTTAGTATTCTTCAAGCTTTTTCATTTCCTTTTTGCCAAAAGGACTTTCACATCTTGTATTCCAGGAAATTAAGGTATGTGCCCTTAATTTTGCCCCAAAGGCTAACCAGAGGCTAGCTTTGAAACTCAAATCTTTTGTTATAAAGATTTCCTATTGTGTCCTCCCAGATGTTGTCCCCAGGAGCCAAACACAACAAAATGGTGCTCATTACAGGGGCTACAAGCCCCTTGGTTTCCCTGTTCTCACACACATTCTCTGGCCCTTCTCCCTTTGTTTCTGAAGTACCCAAACAACCTAAATTTTCTAGTCCTCCTCTAGAAGAAGACATCACCAATGCCCCCTCAAATCCCATGGTACTGGTACTGTCCCACAGGGCCGCATGGCCCCCCTTCCAGCTTTCTCTCTCAACTACAAACAAGCTTGTGCTGCTGCCTGATCTCTCCTCCATTCTGGCACTGTGGTAATGCACACTATCCCTGGTCTCCATCCCAGGTATGCTTTCAAAGACCTGTACTCCTTCCTCTTGGACTTTGGTCTCCCCCGCGCTGATGGAGTCCATTGATATGATTGCTGTGTTAGTCAACCAGTTTATTTGACCCGCCCTGGTTCACCATCAAATTGCATTAGGATCCCATAATCAGCTTTTAAATGCTGTAACCACTGCTGTCTAAAACAACCATGCTCAAAATATGGCATATCAAGAATGGTCCCATAGCCTCTTTGTGTGTATTTCAGATAATCAGCGCAACTTGCTGGCCTCCCAAAAGTACTTGACCTCCTCACTGAATTCCCTTTTTTCTTGCTCCCTGGATACATAAAGGATTGACTATGAAAATTGGATGAGCATCAAGCAACATGGTGTGGACAAATTGATACCTCTCTGCTAAAGCATTGCCAGGACTTTGAGACTCTGGTTAGCAAACTTAACCAATTTTGAGTACATATTAATTCTCAGCTTGAATTGATTGGGACTAATGTTGATACTTGGGGCCGCCATCTGCAGCATCAATATGGTCTAGATAAGGCTGACTAGGTGACACTCTTTACCAAGTACTAAATTATGTAGATGATAGAGTAGCATCCATTGAGGTGACTCTGCCTGCTCCTCCTGTTGAGACCCCATCTGATTTTGAAACCAAGGTATGGGAGGCAATTGCCAAACTCAAGGCTAGCACTTTACGTCAATCTTTTGTTCAAAACCCTCCTCCAGTTGAACCTATGTCCAACCCTTGCATTGCTTTGCTCACTGATCAAGTAGCTACCTTATAAGGAGAAATTGAGTACTTAAGACAACACCTCTCTAATCCTGATGACTTGTACTCTGAGTCTGAAGGTGAAGAGGAAACTGAAGTTGCTAGTACTCCTGCTCATTGCAATCATGGTTGTTGACCCAGGGTTGGCCTGGAAGGCCAACCCTGGGTCAACTGTCCCCTTGCACTGGATCAGCTAGCAGAAGTAATGAATTATATTGCTGATAGGCAGGACGCATTGGAGAGAGGTACAAAACCTTTCTTGTTTTACCAAGACAATGAATGGACAGGTCATCCCCTTGGTTGCTCAGACCACTTCCCTGACCGCTTGCCTCAATGGGATCACTGGTACCCTGTTGATGCAACAGATTAAGATTGACAAATTCAGAGCTGCTGCTGCCGCCACCACTAGAGATATTAGTGGACAGAACAGCTCTACCTTGGATACCCTAGAGGAAAGCCTTCAACTCCTCTGGGCTAGACAACCTGCTGCTGAATCTGAGTTTGAGGGCAATCCCCACATTAACGTCCTCAACCCAGGTGACAACATCCAATCCACCTCCTCATCCATTGACCCCAATTACAAGCCTGTGTTCAAGCAGATATTTGACCCTAAAACTTATACCATTGCTGCCTTTCTGACAATCTACATGACAGCAATGCTCAGGGCCACTGATGAACTTAAGAAGGAGCATATTCTTACCTGCCTGCATCCCATGTGCCAAGTAATTGTGGTCCCCAAACTCCCTTCTATTGTCACTTGGGAGGACATGAAGCAACTCCTAATTGAAGAATTTGGAGGAAATCTCAGCTTGGAAGTCAAGAAGGATGTGTTTATGCATATTGCTTTCAAGCCCAAAGAAACCTTGGCTGGGTTTGCCAATTGTTTCTACATTGAAGGACAGCAGTTGATCACCAGTTGCCAATTAACTCCTCAGGAAGCATACACAGCATGTTCAAACGCTTTGAAGGTGAACTAACTCGAATGTCTTCACTTCAAGGCCCATAAAGCTTCCTTTACTTCAATGAAGAGTATCAAGACCCTCTTGCAGTACATGAACTTGACCCATGGGGTACTGCGGTATGCAAAAATAAGGCCAACAATGCAGGAACCACCTCCTGCACTCCGTGCATTATGATCCTAGGCTCAAGTGGACAATCCAAGAGACAAGGATGTCATAACTGTGGTCAAATAGGGCATCACTCATGTATCTGCACCAACCCTCAGGTATAGGGTTGCAACCCAAAGATACAGGCGGGAAAAGAGAGGTCAGCTTAGAAGCAGAGACACTCTCTGCTGACCAATCTCCCCTGTCTCTTCCTGATCCCCTGTCTGACAGGAATCTTTCCCTTCAGCTGGCCCAACTATCCTTCACTTGTTCCATAACCTCTCCAGTGATTCCAAACCAAAAGATTCTGACTACAATGAGCCTGATGATTATGGCTACTCTGTGCTGGCAGTGCCAGAGACAGTCTTTATTCCTTACAAGCTATGTTCAGGGAAAACCACAACTACAACTTGCCCATCTTCAAATGAAGCCAAGGCTGTAGTGGCTTGTTCTTACTTGTATCAGGCTCATTGTCCCCCTGTCTTGGTAGATTCCTCTGAAGAGGCTGCTGAACTAGAAGAGGCTCTCTTTCAGAATGTGACTGTATTGCTCCCCTTGCAGATTGTGTATAAGGAAATTCCTGCCTTACAATGCATGCTGGCCAAATGGGAGAAAGAATTAGAAGCTGCCCAGGATGTGCTGGCTGTCTTACCCCCTTTGGAAAAGATACTACTCATGTGGAATTATTGATCCAAAAGATTAAGATCAAGGCTATCTTGGACACAGGCTCCCCTTTCAACATCATTTCCTCCAAGTTGATGAAGAAGCTCAAGCTGGCCCCTGACCTCAACTACACTCAATCATATGGTACTGCTGGAATGGCTCAAACTTGAGCCATTGGTGCTTACTCTGCCCTGCCAATGAGGTTTGGGAAGCTTCTTATTGCATCCCCTGCAGTTGTTCTTGAAAAAAAGGTACAGTCTCCTGGTTGGTACACAATTCCTTTGAGAGTACAATGGGATTGTGAACCTTCAAGATGGGTACCTATTGCTCTTAGGGTATGAGATCCCTCTAATCTTTGAAGAACCCCTGCATCTCCTGGGAAAACGTCTGAAGACTTGTGTGCTAGAGTACCCCACTGGTATCTTCTCACTCAATTACAGGACTCATTCTTCCAATATGTGTTCCCCTCCTCCTTCCTGTCCTGCAGAGGAAGGTGTTCCTCTTCTTGCCCCTGCAGCTATTACCATCCCTCCAGGCTCCCAAGGGATTATAGACTCCCAGATATCCTACAAACTTCCTGAAATATCCTTTCTGGAGCTATATTAACCTGATTTGTTAAGCCATAAAGAGCCTTGGTTATGCCCTGGGATTTTGTACCAAACTCATAAGGAGCTTGTACAGCTGTTGTTGGCTAACCTGACTGCCCTGCCTATGCAGTTTGTTGTGTTCTGAGGCGCGGCACAGACACACAACAGGGAATCCTAACCTTAGGATTGGATTTGTACTAAGTCTCAGTTAGATGACAGGGAAGGCTTTGTTATTACCTTGCAGCCCTGGAAGAATAATCTCTGCTAGTTGTGGCTAGAGAGAGGCGCAGAAGTACTGAAGACACAAAGACAAAAATGCGAATAGAACTTAATTTTTATTGGTGAATATGAAATGGAATATATAGTGGTTAGAAAATACCACAAAACAATACCAGGATGGTAGAATCACTCACCACCAGCATGAGTGGGGCAAGTGAGTTGCGCAGAATCAAGAAACTAAACAATTGTATTTCCTGATTCAGTCATCAACTCATTTTAAGAGGTGAAAGCAAAAGCAAGAGATTTGTCTTCAAATGGTCCACCAAAGGCGAGATTGACACATGGTGAATAGCGGTATTTACAACATTGTCCTTCCCTAGATTGGCTTTAGGGGGTGGTACTTGCGGAGGAACTTGGCATGCACTCAAGCAAAAGGACGACCACTGGAGAGGAGCTTTACAGTGTATTTGGACCCTTGTTAAAATTCATTTCCAAAGGGCTGATCCACAGAGTGTCCAAATTATGCGCGCGCCCACCTACTCTGTGTTGGTAGTAAAGAACATGGTCACCAACTTCAGATTCAGGCAAAGGAGAGCGTCCAGCATTATTGGGAGAAAGCTCAAGCATCTTAGTTTTGTATGCAGAAGTGTAGGCAGTGGCCTGTATATCAATTATGCAGTTGACTAGATCCTTGATGTGATTGTCAGGATTCATGGCCTTATCAGAGGAAAGCAGGGGGCCCCTAAGAGCAAAGGGGTAGTAGCCTTGCGCCCATACAGCACAGCAAAAGGGGAGTGCCCAGTGACTTAATGTTTGCTAAGGCAATACGCAAAGAGAGCAGCAGGTAAGTATAGGTCCCAGTTGGCAGCATCAGAGTAGATGAGCTTCCTCATGATGGAGACCAGTGTTGAATTTGCACACTTGACTGCCCCATTAGTAGAAGGGTTGTAGAGGGCAGAGAAAGACTGGTGAGACCCCAAAGCTTTGATAAAAGAGGCTACCAGCTTGGCATTAAAGTTAGTCCCATTATCTGAGAGCAACACTTGAGGACAGCCATGGCGGTAGAAAACATCTTGTAACAGGAAGGCAGCAGTTGTCTATTCTGTGATGTCCTTTGTAGGGAAAGCCTCTACCCACTTGCTGAAGTGATCAACAGCAATCAGGATAAAGCAACACTTAGAACGTGAGTGGGGGAGAGGACCTACCACGTCAATGCTGACAGTATGAAAAGCATGTTGAGTGGAAACTAATTTGAAAGAGTGGGCAGCAGCCCAAGGCCTCTGCAGCTGGCAGTTGTGGCAACTAGCTATGACGTCTGCAATCAGCAGGCAAAGGTTTTCCCAGAAGTAATTCTTCTGAAGCCAGTCAAAATTCTTGGCAATGCCTCCATGCCCAGTCTCTTTATGAGCTTGCAACACCAACAAGAGGCAAAGACTGGGCCGTACATAAGACAGATATTGATCTCATACTTTCTTGAAGAATTGATTGTTGCGTATGAGGGTATCTTTGGATAGCTTGGACAAAGCCAGTTGGACCTCTTCTATCTCACTTTCCCAAGAAGAAGGGTATCCAATTAGTTTGTACAACTGGTCAGCCTCTGCAGGATGTAAAGCAAGAATGGGCATTCTGGATAGCCCATCAGTGTTCTGATGTTAAATCCCAGGACAATGGAGCACAGTGTGTTGTAACCTTGCAGACGTAGGGTCCATCTAGCTAGGCGACCTTCTGGTCCTTAAGTTGTTATAACTATTTAAGCAAAGCGTGGTCAGTGACAACTGTGAAATGGGTACCATACACGTAGTGGCGGAGATACTTGACTGCATGCAACACAGCAAGACACTCCTTCTCTGTGACACTATAATTCTTCTCATGCTTATTTAGCACGCAGGAAGTGTAAGCCACAGGATGGTCTACACCATCATTGTCTAGTTGGACCAGAATAGCCCCAATAGCAAGATTGCTAGCGTCAGTGTATAGGATGAACTCCTTATCATAGTCAGGATATACTAGGATTGGTGCCTCTTTGAGCTTTTGCTTAAGGGTTTCAAAGGCTTGCTGCTGACTGGCGGTCCATTCAAAAGGAACATTACGTAACAGCTGGACTAGAGGTTCACTAGTATCAGCAAAGTCAGGGATAAACTTTCTATAGTAGCCCATCACTACTAGAAAGACTTGTACCTCTTGCAGGTTGGTGGACGGAAGCATTTTGTTGATGGCTTTAACCTTCTTAGTCATTGGGCAAATCCCTGTCTAGGTTACTTCATGGCCTATGAATTCAAGACACTCTTTGAAGAAAGCGCACTTGGAAGGTTTTAGTTTGAGGCCAGCTTCTTGAATCTTTATGAACACCTCTTTGAGATGAGCCAGGTGATTGGTGAAGGTAGTGCTGAAAACTGTTATATCATCCAAGTATACTAGAATGCATGACAGCTTCAAGTTGCAGAGGATGGAGTCCATGGCCCTTTGGAAGGTGACCGGGGCATTGCAGAGTCCCTGCAGCATGCAAGTAGGCTCAAAAAGCCCTTCAGATGTAATGAGTGCGGTTTTTTTGGCAATCCTTGGGCAACAGGTCAACTTGCCAGTATCCAGATGCCAGATCCATTGCAGAGAAAAACTTAGAGCCTCCAAGACGTCAGAGAGCATCATCAATTTGCGGCAAGGGGTAGGAATCCTTTTTGGTTAAAGAGTTCAATTGTCAGTAGTCCATCACCAGTATTATTCTGATGACTAACTCCTTTAGTAAGACCTTAATCAGTGCTGCCTTTAGGAAAGATATCTGAAGACTGATCTAGTAGATCAAGCACCTCTTTCTGTTGTACCAGGAATAGTTGTGGAAAGTCTTGAGCAGTTAACAAGGATAGGACTTGGAGCTTGTCTTCAGGTAAATTAAAGTTTGGAACATACCAAAGGGATGAAGAGACAGGACATCAGGAGCGCCCAACAACTTGTCATATCCAACAATCTTCCCCCTAGACACGGTCATGGGGAGTGCAGCCAGGTTGGCTACCAATAATTGAACAGGGTCCTTATGGGAGACATCTAGGATTCCAGGACAGAGATAAGGTTTTTTGTGCCCTAATGAGGGGGGAGAGTACAACTCCAAGAAGGTTTGTTCAGGTAGTTCATATGATATCTGGGAGTCTAGGATGACCTGGGAGCCAGGGGGATGATGACAGCGGATGTGGCTAGGAGAGGGATCCCCTCAGACAGAGGACAAGCCATGGGTGGACATTTCATGTTTGAAGAGTGGGTGTGATATTTGAGGTTGAAACCCCCAGTGGGATATTCCAAGGCACATGTCTTGAGACGTTTCCCAGGAATTTTAACCAGCTCTTCAAAGATCAGAGGGACTTTTTATCCTAGAATAGAGAGGTGATCATCTTTCAAGTTGATTATCCCATTATATTCCCTAAGGAACTGTGTCAACTAAGAGATTGTAACTCTTGTTTTCCAAGACAACTGCTGGCGCAGCTAGGAGAAGCTTTCCAAACCGCATGGGTAGAGCGGAGTACGCCCCTATGGCGCGGGTCATAGATAGTCCAGCTGTGCCATACAACTGGTGATAATTAAGGTCAGGGGCAAGTTTGAGTTTCTTCACAAGTTTGGAGGAGACAACGTTGACTGGCAAGCCAGTGTCTAAAACAGCCTTGATCTTTACTTTTTGAATGAATATCTCTACTCGAGTGGTAGTGCAACCAAAGGATGGAAGGGTAGCCAAGATATCTTGAGCCTCTGCTAGTTCCTTATCCCACTTTTTAATCATGAATCTTAATCCTGGGAACTCCTTATAAACAGTTTGGAGAGGAAGCAAAACAGATACATTATTAAAGACAACGTCAGCAACCTTGGCAGCTTCTTCTGAAGCCTCTACTAGCACAGGGAACCTCTTAGATTGAGTGAGATAAGGGCAAGAGACAGTTTATTTGTCTTCAGATAAAGTTTTAGCAGTAGTTTTAGTCTTTCCTGATTGCAATTTATAGGGGACTGTAATGGTTTCAGGAACAGCCAGAACAGAGTACCCATATGCATTGGCGTTGTCTGTATCAGAGTCATCCAGGTCAGAGTTATCAGAGATATTGTGGAATAATAGGAGGATAGGAGGAGCCTCATTATCAGCAGGCTCAGAGTCAGATATAGAGAGAGGGATTGAAAGAGACAGAGAATAATTGTCAACCAAGAGCGTCTCTGCCTCTAGATTGACTGCTCTTTTCCCGCCTGCTCTTTTGGATCAGCTCCTTTAACCCGTGGGTTGGTGCATACTTGAGAATGGTGACCTATCTGACCACAGTTGTGGCAACTTTGGCGTTGAGGAGGATTTTGCAAGCTGATGGTAAGAATGCAAGGACCACAGGAAGACAAACCAGATTTAGAAGCAGCTTCAACTTTCCCTAACAACTGGTCCAGAATGGGTAAGGTGCATGTCCTGCAACAGCGTCTTTATACTCTTCATAGAGGAAAGCATAGCTTTATGGGCTTTGAAGTGAAGACACAGAAGCTGGTTAACTTTGAGGGCTTGAGCGCAAGCCATGTAAGCTTCATGGGCTGTCAATTGTCTGCTCATTATAAGAGGCTGTTCTTTCATTTAGAATCTGTCTGCAAACTCAGCTAGCGTCTCTTTAGGCTTGAAAGCAATGTGCATAAAAGCGTCCTTCTTTACTTCCAGGCTAAGGTCAACAAAGAACTCATTAATCAGAAGCTTCTTCATATTTTCCCACGTCTCAATGGTGGGTAGTTCAGGCACCACCACCTCCTGGAAAATTGGGTGTAGATAGGTCAAAATATGTTCCTTCTTAACCTCATCTGATGCTTGTCTCATGGCAGTTTCATAGATAGTTAGGAAAGCTGCAATGGTTGAGATTCTGGGGTCAAAGAATTGTTTAAAGGTAGGCTTGAAATGTGCTTTGGGAGTTGGACCACCATTGTTGCTATTGAGTATGATTATACTTGGGGAAAACTCTGCTTTGGATTCAGAGGGGGGCTGTCTAGCCCACAGCTGACAAACAATTTCTTCAAGGATAGTCAGGGTCTCAACAGCACGGGCACCCGTATTGACAGCTTGAGTGGTCTGTTAATCAGTAACATCTAGGCTCCAACCTTGGGAGGCACTTCTATGGAGAGCTCAGCCAGTTGAGAGGTAAGGGATGGCCCCACTGAGAGGCAAGGGGCAAACCTGTTGTTCACGGAGTCAATCAATTCACTCATCTCTTGTACATCTCTATCCAGCTCAGTATGGTCCCGCTTCAAATGATCCACCTTGTTAGCTAGGGCAAAAAGTTCCCTGGCGCATTGGATTTGAGGGGCTCCTGGTAAGCCAGGGCAGCAACCATCTTTGTCAACAACCCCAACTGGACTAGCAACAGTTGTCAGCATCTTGCGTAAGGCAGCAAGTTCTTCCTATAGCTCAGCAACTTGAGCAGTCAACTCAAGCACCTGGGGGTCAGGTTGAGGAGCCTCAGTAGGAAGGCCTTGACTGCAATTAGTTGTATGTAGCTCTCAAATAGCATCCCATATTCTCTGCTCTCTATCCACCAAGTCATCAGAAGGGGGAGAAGGCAAAACATCTGGCTTGGGCATAGATAATTCATTCACTTGACTCTGGAGTTTGGCTATAGCAGCGGCAGTGGCAGCTCTCTCTTGATCAAACACTGTACTGAGTTCATTAAGGCTGTTAGCAGCAAAGTCTGCTACCTGCTGTAGTTGCTCAAATGAATACGTGCTGAATGCATTGAGCTACTGTAAAAGTTGTTTGAAGTCAGAGAGATAAGCGTGTAAGGTGGAATCTACTTGAGTTCACCAGGGTTGTTCTAGCTGGTAAAACTTGTGTAGACACTCTCTGACGTATTCAGGGATGGACTAGAACATTTTTTTGATAGAATTAACCAAACGGGTCTGGGAGGTAACAAAGTTGCGCTGATTGTCAGATACCAAGGAAAACAGGGAATGGATCCACTGTTGGTAGGTAGCAAACTGGTCCCAGTGATGAGTAACTGCTGCTGGTAGAGAGGAGATTTATTGGTTGTGGAGCCCTAACACCATTTGATGGTGGGCCAAGGCAGGCTGCACAAAAGACAATAGTAAGTGCTTAGCAGAGCCAGCTGCTGAGAGGAGATGCTATGGAATTTGAGGAGCCACAATTAATTTTTAGTGTCGTAACTGTGCTGTTTTAGCAGAGTTACATGGAGAAAAATATTTAGAAGCTAGATAATAACCTTTATTGTGAGATAGTGATTATATTGTTCATATGAATCATGGATAACAGGAACATGATTGGTGATCACATGGTTGGATGGAAGAAGGGGGTGGCTTGATCCTGATAACAATTCAAGCACCAAAACAAGGTATCCACCGTAAAGGATTATCATCTGTTCATGTTGTTGAATTTGGTAATTCAAGTTGACTTCCTAGTCTGGCTTTGAGTGACCAGATTATAAGATTGCAGGTCACAAACCTGCTTGGTTGGAACCTTGCTGGTGGGTTGAGCCTGCGGTTTTGACACCCCCCCCCACTGAAGGTTGGCCTCCTCTGGGGGTAGGTCATCAGGGAGGTTGTAAGGAGCCCAGGCGCCATATTGAACTAGCTGCTGTTCTGTAGCAGGTAGGGCGGTTTCCTGTTGTTTCTGTCTTGCTTTGCAGGATTGTAGGCGGTCATGGTGTAGGGTCTTGTCTTGCTTATGTTTGTCAAGCCCTTGCACAAGATAAGTGTTATTGTTGTTTACCTTTAGAATGATTGATGACCCCACTTTTTCAGGTTGTAACTTGCTCTTGTCAACATTCATGACCCATACTTTGTCCCCAACTTCATTTCTATTGCAGATGAGGACAAATGTCTTTTGCAGACGTTCATTCTCTTTGGCTGTTTGCTTGCTGTTAGCCTTCATTACTTGAGGGTCTGAGCAGGAGGGAACTTCACTTGGAATTTCCTGTTTAGGTTCTGCCAATGCTTGAATGATATTTGGCTGTGTGCTGTATACCAGTTCAAACAGGCTTTTCCTGGGAGATCTGTTCACTTGGGCTTGATACACAAGTGGTGCAGTTGGTAGCTGCTTATATCAATCTTCAGGTCTCCTGGCGGTGAGTTTGGCTAGGGCTTGCACAAGGCTACCATTAAGCCACTTTAATTGTCCATTGGCCTGTGGGTGGTATGGTGTTGTTAGAGTGTGTTTGACCCCATTCTTGGTGAGATATACGTTGGTGTTTTTGGAGGTTAACTCTTTGCCTCCATTGGTTATCAGTAGTTCTGGCTTTCCAAACTTCCTGATTATTTCTTTGCCAATAAATTGTCAAACATCATTGCGGTGTGTGCCTTTACTGCTTGGGCTACTGGCCATCTTGTCGCAAAGTCAATGGTAATGATGATGTATTTCTTGTTGTTGTGTTTTCCTGGCATGGGGCCAACAATGTCAAGAGCCCATACTTTGAAAGTTAGTTGTGTGCAGATGGGAAGTACTGACTTTGGCAGGGTTTTGCTTTTGGCAAACTTTTTGCACACCTCACATTGGTCTAAGACTTCCTGGACATTGCGGTATAAGGTTGGCCACCAGGCTTTATGTTTTAGGAACTCATATAGGTTTCTTCTCTTGGTATGTCCAAGGTCTCTGTGATAGCAAAGGATAGTGTCAACTTGCTGATGTGTGGGGATGTAGGGAATGGTTGTGCCGTTAGTCATCTTTCTGTGAAGAGTCCCATATACGTCAGCAAAGAGACGTTCATTATTGATGACTGTTTCTTTGGTTATGTCAGTTGTGCCTGGGGGGAACCCTTTGTCTTTTGTTTGTAAACCAGGAGAGGCCAGTCTGGGTTGAGCCCATTCTCTCCTCTTGAAGCACGGACATATAGACGGGACAGGGTATCTGCCATGGCAAGCTCAGCCCCAGGCTTGTACTGGATGAGCATGTTAAACCTCTCTAATAGTTCCATCCACCGCGCTTGGCGGCGCAACAGATTTGCTTGGGTCTTGAAATAGATGAGTGACTTGTGACTGGTTAATGCTGTGAATTCTTCCTGGCGTTTTAGGTAGCAGCGCCATTTGACTAGGCAGTGCACAATAGCCAGCAGTTCCTTGTTGTGGATAGGATATCAACACTTGTTATCTGTCAATTTCTGTGATTTGTAGGCTATGGGCAGGAAGTCACTGTCACTATTTTTGATTTTTAGTACTCCCCCAATTGATGCATCTGAGGCGTTGGTTTCCATCTGATATTTCCTGTCACGTTTGGGTATTGCAGGATGGGAGCTGTTGTGAGCTTCTCTTTGAGGCGTCTAAAACAGATGTCACATTGGGGGGTCCACACAAACTTAGATTTGGCGCTGGTTATGGCGGATAAGGGGGCAGTCAAGATGCCACAGTCAGGTATGAAGCGTTGTACATAGACTACCATTCCCAAGAAAGTGTGGAGTTCCAACTTATCCTTGGGTGATGGCATCTTGCAGATGGACTGTATCTTTTGACTGTCAGGTTTGATGCCGTCCTTTGAGACTATATGTCCCAGGAAGGGTAGTTGCTCACGGAAGAACTGGCAATTAGAGGGCTTGGCCAACAGTTTGTGTTGTACCAAGGTTGCAAAGACTGCCTCCAGGTCTTTGTGGTGCTGTTCCACTGAGGGACTGTAGACAATAATGTCATCTAGGTACACTAGGGCGTGTTTGCCTATGTGGGGCGCAAACACTTTGTTCATGAAGGTTACAAAGGCAGACGGGGCATTAGTCATGCCAAAGTTGAGCACCACACATTTGTAGGAGCCGTATTTAGTGCAGAAGGCCGTTTTGGGGATGTCTTCCTCCTTGATACAAATCTGATTGTAGCCTGCGGTTAGATCATTCTTGGAGAAGACAGTGGCTCCTCTCAAGGCATCAAAGAGGTTGTCAATCAGTGGCAGTAGGTAACAATTATTAATGGTAACTTTGTTTAGGGCGTGATAGTCTGTGACCAGGCATAAGGTATTGTCCTTCTTAGCCACAAAGAATACGGCGGCCCCAAAGGGAGACTATGAGGGGCGGATAAGTCCTTTTTCCAATGCTTCCTTGAGGTAGGCGCATAAGGCGCCGTCTTCATTTGGGGTCAGCCTGTAGATAGGGCGCGCCTTGGGTACAGCCCCCTTGAGTTGGATAGAGTGCTGAATATGCTTCTCAGGAGGCAGCCCAGGTAACGCTTTCTTAAAGATTTCTGGGTGGCGGGCCACAATGTTGCGGTCCTGAGGCTTGGAGGTGTCCTGGTGGTCTTTGAAGTGTATGGTCTTGTACTGGCAGGAGTCCCAGTCAATTGACTTCAAATCTTTCTTCTCACCCTGGGTCTCTGTGATATTCACAAAGACGTGGCCGCGTAGTAGTTGGTCCACGGAGTCAGGGTAGATCTGGTGATTGACACCTTCACGCTTGATGGTCAATACTGAGGTCGCCCAGTCTACATGAGGGTTGTTCTTTTGTAACCAGTCTAGTCCCAGTACAATGTCAAACTTGGGAAAGTCAATGACGGGACCTTGAATGGTGGAGTGGAGATTCTCAAGCATGACGGAGAAGGTGGCAGTTTCCTTTGTCACAGCAATGTGGTATTCATCAGCCAAGACCACATTTTTAATCCACAAAGAATTAGTGGCCAGCTTGAACTTATTCACAAAGCTGCTGTTGACTAAGGTTTGGTCTGCGCCTGAGTCCAAGAGTGCTGAGCCTGTGTAACTGCAAAAGCGGAAAGGATAGGACATCAATTTATTGGGATGTCTGGTGATGGTGTACAGTACTGGGTCTTCCAAGGGCACCTGGATCATTGGGCATTGGTCCACGTCCTTGGGTTGGTATTCATTGTTGGGCAAGTCAGGAGTTGCATAGAGAGAGCTTGGCTTTCTTAGTGCTCTCCCCAGGCTTTTCCCTCATCTGGGTTGCCTTGTGCGGCAGTGACGCGGAAATGGGTACGGTTTGACTGGCCATTGCTTCCATTTCCATGTCCATTGGAACCTGTGGGCTTGTTGTTGGTGTTGTTTCTGTTGCCTCCAGGAGGTGGCTGAGAGGAGCGCCTGCTTGGATGGGAATCCTTGGGTCTTTTTTGTTTCCCAGTTTTTGCCTTGTGAAGAGCGTTGGATGTCTGTTCCACTTTATCTGCTTCACAGTATAGGCTTTGCAGGTTGATCACCTGATCCAGGTTCACATGTCTCATGACATGCAACTTGAGAGCGTCATAGTACATGAGGTGTGTGGCTGGGGTGTTAAAGGCCATGTTGGAGGGTGCACAAAGGCGGAGTTCCTTGTAGGCGCGGGTGAGTTCCTTTACAGTGCCTGTCTGGGTCAGGTTCTTTACTTGGCAAATGATTATGAGCGCTGTATCCTTTAGCACAAATTTTTCCAGGAAGTCTTGCTTAAAGGGGTCTCAGTTCTTGTCAGTGTGCTTTGTGTGCCACTTGTTGCACCAGGTGCCAGTCTCATGGGTCAGGCAAATGGAAATCTCTGCAATCCAAAATTGCTGTGGGTATTACATCTGAGCTAGCTTACTCTGGGGGGACTGGATCCATGCGGCAGTGGTGTTGTTGTTGGCCCTGACAAAAGGTTCCAAGGCGGCGCTTCATAGACTTTGAGCTACATAGGCGGGCATGGTGGTCTTGTTGGCTGGTTGCAGCATTGATGGCGGAGCCTGAAAGAACCCTTGTGCAGACATGGCGTTGAAGACAGGTAGCAGGATTACCGTGTTTTGGTATAGGACAAAACCATTGGGTATCGCGGTACCAGGAGTGTACGGAGTCCAGTCGGGCAGGAGGCCAGACATAATTCTGTCAAGGATTTGTTGGCCGCGGAGTGTGCAGGCAACAGGCAGAATTTTTCAAGATAAGGTAGGATGGAGAACCTACCTGTGCTACCAATGTTGTAACTGTGCTGTTTTAGCAGAGTTACATGGGGAAAAATATTTAGAAGCTTGATAATAATCTTTATTGTGAGATAGTGATTATATAGCTCATGTGAATCAATGGATAACAGGAACATGATTGGTGATCACACAGTTGGATGGAAGAAGGGGGTGGCTTGATCCTGATAACAATTCAAGTGCCAAAACAAGGTATCCACCGTAAAGGATCATCATCTGTTCATGTTGTTGAATTTGGTAATTTGAGTTGACTTCCTAGTCTGGCTTTGAGTGACCAAATAATCAAATTGTGGGTCACAAACCCGCTTGGTTGGAACCTTGCTGGCAGGTTGAGCCTGCAGTTTTGACAGTAGTATTCTGCCCAATTGAACTGAAGCTGGAGGTAAGGGATGGCCCTATCACAGGCTATCCTAAGGGCTACTGCCATGACTTGTTCCAAGTTAGGGGTACCCAAAGGGTAGGCCACTAGACAGGGACCACTCCCAAGGTTCAGCACAGTAGGGATAATAGGTGGGTTGGCAATATCTTCCTCAATAGGAGGGCTAGTAATTTCAGGTGAAGCCGGCTCTTGTATAGGCAGAGGCAAAGGACCTGAAAACGTGGACGCAAAAGGGATAACCAAGGGGCTTACAGCCCCTGTAGTGAGCACCATTTTTGTCGTGTTCTGAGGTGCAGCTCAGACACACAACAGGGAATCCTAACCTTAGGATTGGATTTGTACTAAGTCTTGGTTAGATGACAGGGAAGTTTATGCAATTACTTTGTGGCCCTGATTGAATAAGATCTGCTAGACGTGGCTAGAGAAAAGCGGAAGTATGTGGAGACACAAAGACAAAAATGTGACAGTGTCAGGAATGACAATTTGGATGCTCTGAAATCTCAAAATACGGAATTGGATTCAAACCCTGGACAAAACCCTTTGCAGACCGCCAGACGCATAGGCTGTGAACGCAATAACCTACTACTAATTGATGAAGTTGCTGCCAGCCTGCCAGGACCCAAACCCTTAGTTTCCCCGCAGGATTCTGCAAGCAAACTGCCAGTGCAAGATGCCAGGAATTTCCTCAAGGTGCCAACACCTGACACCAGCAGTTTGCCCAGTGAAATAGACAAATTTATCCCTTAAAGTTATTCCAAACTCCCCCAAAGTCCCGGAGAAGGCACTGAACCCAAAGAGGCACCCAATACCCAAATCAATAAACAGAAGGATTTGAAGTCTTCTCACCCCAAAGCAGCCAATGGCAAACCGCCAGTGCCAAGCGCCACACTGCCATCTGAGACACCTGATGCCAACCCGCCCAAGCCCAGAAAACCCAACCAGGTAGTGAAGCCTAGCAGTGTTGTATAAATACCTGCCAGGCCAAGATCAACCCACATTGTCATTTTTAAATAAAGGTTATGAGATATTGGTTTCCCCAACTATTGCCGTATTTTTATTCTTTCCATCTTCCAGTTAACCCCAAGATTGTCTGCCCCCCCCTTCCAGCCTGCCAGCTACATACCGCCCGCCAGGTGCCCCCTTTGGTCCTGTCCATTTCACAGAGTACCCCTTAAAGCCTGAGTACAAGGACTACACCACTGACAACATACTAGCCCGGGATCCCTTGGCCAGAACTACCAAGTTAACCAGATATAACCAAGAAGGCCCTTGGTACATTACCAAACCCCACCTGTTCAGAGATAAATACAACTTCCTTCCTGTCTACCAAATGGACATGGAACCACCTGTCACCCCCAAACCAATGCCTGCCTCCGCCGCTGAGCTCCCACTGGACCATACCAACAAGCTTTTTGGAATTGTATATATTACCCTCACGGGAGTAATAGATACTATTGTCCCAGCTGCCGGTCTGTGGTTGTGGGTGGGCAAGTCAATGTCCTACCTCATTAAGTTAGCACCAATCCTTTGGTGGGCTCTGCCCACCCAGTCCGCAACCTGCCAGTTCCCAACCACTAGCAAGCCGGCCAATCAGGGTTGGTTCCCTGAAAAATAGAACTTAATTTTTATTGGTGAATATGAAATGGAATATATAGTGGTTAGAATACCACAAAACATTACCAGGACAGTAGGATCACTTGACACCAGCATGAGTGGGGCAAGTGAGATGCGCAGAGTCAAGAAACCAATCTTTGTATTTCCTGATTCAGCCATCAACTCATTTTGAGAGGCAAAAGAAAAGGCAAGAGATTTTTCTATGAGATGGCCCACCAAAGGCAAAATCAACACATGGTGAATAGCGGTATTCACAACACAGGTGAACAAGGGCCAGGTTGTTGGACATGTCTGCATATTGGGTTCAGAGAAAGCGGCGTCCCTCTACCCCTTTGGAACATTTAGCAATTTCAACTTACCTGAAGGAGGCCCTCAGGTTCTCTCTCTGTTCACTACCGCAGACTTCCCACAACTGTTACCCATTCAACAAAAAGATGTTCTGGAACTGCTAGACCAGTTTAAGGATGTCTTTGACTCTGGACCCACCAACTATAGACTATCAAAGAGGGTTATCCACCAGATAGATACGGGTGATGTCCTGCCCTTTTGTGCCAAACCTTACTGCCGCAGCAGGGTAGAGGATGCTCAGGTCTCCAAGAAACCTAGGCAATTCTTAGACACTGGGCTACTAGCTCCCTCTCAGAGCCCTTGGGCTTCCCATTGTTAATCCTCAAAAAAAAGGATGTAAGCCACCACATTATGATGGATTACTGCTGCCTGAACTTGCTTACCAAAAAGGACTCTTATCCTCTGCCTAGAATTGATGATGCGCTTAGAAGATTAGGGGGATCAAAGTTTTTCTCTGCTATGAATCTTGCCTCAAGATACTGGCAGGCTGACTTGTCTCCTGAAGATAGTAAAAAGGCTGCATTTATCACCTCAGAAGGTCTTTTTGAACCCACTTGTATGCCCCAAGGACTCTGCAATGCCTCTGCTACATTTCAATGGGCTATGGACTCCATCCTGCAAGATTTGAAGCTCTCCTGCATCCTCATATACCTTGATAATATTACTGTGTTCAGCTCCACCTTTACTGACCATTTGGACCACCTCAAGACTGTCTTCCTCAAAATTTGGGAGGCAGTCCTGAAACTCAAACCCTCCAAATGCTCCTTTTTCATGAAACAACTTGAATTCTTGGGCCACAAGGTCATCCAAACTGGAATATGCCCTATGAATAATAAGATGAAAGCCATTGACAAGATGCAGCCCCCCCACAAACCTACAAGAGGTCCAAGTAATTCTTGGCATGATGGGGTACTATTGACAATTCATCTCTGATTTTGCTGAATTAAGAGAACCTCTTTTCCAGCTCCTTTGCAATTTACCCTTTGAGTGGACTGACAGCCAACAACAGTCTTTTGAAGCGCTGAAGGCCAAGCTCAAAGAGGCTCCTATCCTAGTCTACCCTGATTATGATAAAGAGTTTATCTTGTACACTGACACAAGCGGAGTAACTGTGGGTGCCATCTTAGCCCAGCTTGACAATGAAGGTGTAGACCAACCTTTGGCCTATTCTTTGCAAGTCTTTAACAAATATGAGAAGAATTATAGCGTCACAGAAAAGGAATTTCTAGCTGTTCTGCATGCAGTTAAATAGTTCAGACACTATATTTACATGACTCAGTTCACAATAGTTACAGACCACTCCTTCCTAAAGTGGCTACAACAATTAAAGGAGCCCAAAGGTCAACTAGCCTGTTGGGCTTTACGCCTGCAAGGATATGATTTCACCATAGTGCATTGACCTGGTGCGCAACAACAGAATGCTGATGGTTTGTCAAGGATTCCCATATTAGCCAACCATCCTGCTGACGCTGATTGCCTATACAAGTTGATATGGTACCCTGACTCCTGGACCACTGAACCAGAAGGCATTTTTCTGGCCCTGCAATTCCTATCAAAGGACACTGTGATTTGATATATACAACTCTTCAAGAAAGTCAACAACGCTTTTCTGCCCTACGTTCATCCTAGCATGAGGGTTGCCATCATCCTCTAAGCCCACATTGACACAGGATACGGAGGCATAGCAAAGACTTATGACTGGTTGTGTAAAAACTTCTATTGGGAGAATATTTTCCTCCTAATTCCTGACGTCCTTGCCTCCTGTCATTCTTGTCAGCTTCAACGCACCTGACCTTCACAACATCAGTTCAAGCTCATCCCCCCTAAGCATGCCTTCCACACTGTGAGTATTGACACTGTTGGGCCTCTCCTGCGTTCTAGGTCTGGGTGTTGATTCATCTTGGTAGCCATTGACCACTTTAGCAAATGGGTTGAAGCCAGAGCAACCAAAGATATAACTGCCAAGACCACAGCTAATTTCTTGTTGCAAGACATCTTCTACCGTCATGGTTGCCCTCAAGTCCTGCTTTCTGCCAATGGGACCAACTTTAATGCTTGCCTCATAATGTCCATTTTAGAAGCTATGGGTACACATCAATCCTTCTCTGCACCATATAACCCATCAACCAACGGGACTGTGGAACAAGCAAACTCCACCCTTGTGTCTATCATGCGGAAACTTATCCTCTCTGATGCTGCTAGCTGGGATATGTTCCTCCCTGCTGCCCTCTTTGCATATAGACTCAGCAGACACCAAGTGACTGGCCAGTCCCCCTTTGCCATGCTTTATGGACAAGAAGCCACTACCCCCTCAATTTTGGGACCCCCATTGATGGAGGTTGACACCTCTACTAATCCCAAAGCTCATGTCAAAGACTTGACTAACTGTACCATTGACATCCAAGCTAACGCCTATTCTACTGCTTACAAGGTCAAAACCCTGGAGCTCTTGCCCTCTAATGCTTCCAGAGCCCCCCTCCCTGAATACCAAGTTGGTGACCTAGTTCTCTATTATCAAAATTGTACTGAAGGTTGTGCTCATAAGCTGGATTCCCTCTGGGTTGGACCTTGTGAAGTCACCTACAAGAAGGGTGTTGAGTATACTGTGAAGCTACTATCCCCCAGCTGTCCTTTTGCCCAGGTACACTCCAAATTCCTCCTCAAATATCAACTCCCTGTGTTCAATCTTGAGGGGAGAGATGTCATAAATTGTGCCATTAATGCCATTTCAATATGGCCTTCAAATATTGATATATGCAAAGATTTAGTTGGTTCTGCTTTTGATTTTGGGAATTATTTGCCTTCTGCAAATGGGTCTGGCTCAATATCCACCCATTCTGGAATATTATACCTGCCCTTGACTAATTCTGGAATGACCTCATCTCAACGTGACCACTTCTGCCACTCTGTCTACCTAATGAGTGATCTCTGACCCTTGTCTACTATTTAAGTAGAACCATTTCTCCTAATAAAGACAAGTTTATCCACATTTGTGTTGGCTTTAGTATTCTTCAAGATTTTTTCTTTCATTTTTGCCAAAAGGACTTTCACATCTTGTATTCCAGAAATTAAGGTACATGCCCTTAATTTTTCCCTGAAGGCTAACTTAAGGCTAGCTTCAAACCTCAAATCTTTTGTTATAAAGATTTCCTACCGTGTCCTCCTGGATGTTGTCCCCAGGATCCAAACACAACAGCAAGCTGAAGCCCCTGCTAAGTCCCAAGGCCAGAATACCAGCACAGGATCAATTATGATGGTGCCAGAGGAGAAGTTTTTTGAATTGCCTAATGGAGGCAGAGAAAGCTCCTCTTTGAACTTCATGAACATGAAGTCCTCTCAAACAACCAATCAAATTCCTATGCCAAGAGAAATCACAGGCTTTAGGCCTGGCCCTGTGACCACAGGCAAAATCAAGAAAATCAAGTGACCAATTTGGACAGTCTAACATATGAGGGAGCACCCAGCTGAGGTGCCATTTTGCCGCTCCCACACCCGGGCCTCCTGGCCACCTGCCTGTATTTTCCCCAATATTTTGATGAAACCATCATGAGAAATACTAAGTTTGGAGGCAGGGTCCTATATATGCCTATAGATCTTGCACTCAAACCTTATTGCCATTTTTAAATAAAGGTTATGTTCTTTGGCTCACACAGCTATTACTGCTTATTGTATTTGCCATCTACCAAATCAGCCTTCAATCCTCCAGACCTCCTGGGTCAGGCACCCACCCACTAGGAAGTAATCTCCCTAGGTGGTGAATGATTGCAGAGGGATTCAATCTTGTGATCAGATATCCCACAGGCAAGGAGACCATCCCTAAATGGAATAACTCTCCAAAGAGTTGGTACCTGCCTATCAGGGGATTAAAGCGCCCCAAGAAGAAGTACGCTCCCAGATAACACAATAAAAAGGCTGAAGCCAAGGGACTGAAAACTTGGGGCTTATTAACCTGGGTGGTGGAATCATAGACCTTGGTTTCTTCCCGGACAGGTGGGTTATTCAATAGAGTAGTTGAAGTATACCAGACTCCCGGAATCTCACAGCGCCAGGAGCTGTCAAGGAATTGGGACTCTGGCGTTGTACCCAAATCTGTAAGAGAGGAGGGCTAAACTAACTAAGTTTGGCTCCCATCCCGGTGAGAGGAACCACCAGGATGCTGCCCAGTGAAGAACAAGGATGGCTGCTCTAAGGGAGGACCAGAAGGAGGACACTGGGGACAGTTGAGGGAAGTAGGAGTTCAATCCCATCAACACAAGGCCAGTAATCACCCAAGGAGCACGAGAGACAACGGGAGGAGGAATCTCAAGAACCTCAGGGGGGACCAATGCGCTCTCATTTGGGCTAAAAGGGGGAGGCACAGATGTCTTCTCCCCCTCGGTGGAGGGCAAGACATAATCAATAACATTCAAATCTAAGCCATCACACGTCAAGCTTTTCACCATGGCCTCTCCAGAGAGGAGGAGACCACTAGGGAAATTCAGAAGGCTAGAGGGGTGGTCCCCACAAGCTGGGCCAAAGAAGTGATTTTTGACCACAAGTCTGGCAAGGTTGACCAAAGGAGCAACAGGAACAGGGCCAAGGAAAACACAAATTTTAACACAGGGAGTATCATGGTTGTGATCTCCTCAAAATTTGGTGAAGATTTGTATGGTTTCTGTATGGTAAACAATAAAAAAATAGGGCACTAGGAAAGCCACAAGCAGAAGACCAGAGAAAGCAGCAGAGCGGGTCTGGGTGGCTTGACAGTGGTCTTGGACAGCTTGGGTAGGCGTAAAAGAAAAAACAGGTTTGAAACTGATGAATTTAAAGAGAAAACCAAAGTAAAAATAGGATTTTATAATGATTTTAACTATAAAATTAGAGTTCAAGCGTAAGCTTTGAAAGCAAAAGTAAAGACAATAGTGACTATACACTTGAGTCTGTTTTAATGATCCCAGAAGAGGGGCCAAGTTTGAAGCGGGTTGCAGTAAGTTAAACTTAAAGATAATGACTAACACTTTAAAATCTAATTGATAGGGACTCCAAAACAGGGGCTCCAAACAACACAATTTTTTAAAATAAGTGCAAACAGAATTCCAAAATTTTAATGAAATTGACAATTGACAAGCAGGGGACATAAAGTCCCCTGACATGGTTAAAAGAGAGTGAGTTGCTGTGAAATGATCACCTGACCATTTTGTGTTACAGGTGATTGGCTGGGTGATAAAATTTGCTGGTCAGAGCCAGGGGTGCTGGAGAGTTTCAGATTAATTTCTGCAGGTCCATCTGATTGGCTGGAAAACACCTCAACCAGTTCAGGTTCATTTGAATTTCTGGTCCTAGATGTGGCATCATTTGATTGGGCAGTCCTGATTGTTTTTAAAAGGGGACAACACCATGCTAACAAATAGTCCAAATTGACCAGCATTTCTTCCCAGGCTGGAGCAGCCAAAGCCAGAGGGTCTGCAGGGTAGGCCAGAAAAAATCTTTCATCAATAGTATGAGCTAAATCTCCTAGAGAATTGAGTGGCTTGGCTGTAATTTTTGCCCCTTTTTTGGTGTGGCGGGGGAAAACAGTTTGATCCAAGGCCAGAGGTGGCAGTGAATTTATAAAATCAGCGCGTGAACCCATAGAAGCGCTGGTAAACACTGTTGTTGTCAGGACTATCCAGAATAACCATTTGTATCCAAGAGACTCCATAAGAGGAGTCTTGGGTAATTTCATGGTTTGGAATTTAGAGGTTTAATTCAAAATAAAGATAAGCAAAAACAAATCACTTGGGTGAATGTATACTTTATTGATTGAACAAATTCTGAAATAGAGCTTACCAGCTTTTTATAGCATGATAGCAGAAAATAATATAGGAAGAGGATGTTAGGGAATCTGGAGATGAAATGTGGGGATTTGACAGTTAGGATCTTCAAACTGGGGAAGGTAAATTATTTCCTTGTGTTTTAAAATTCTCTGAGCAAAAATATCATATATTCCTTAACTATCCTCTCAGGAATGGCTTGGAGAGTCTGTACTTAACCCCACATAAGGTGGGGACCAGGAGGTTGGCTTGGCCTCAACAACAACAGGAACAGCAAACAACAGACCCAAAATCAAAGGGAAGATGTTACCCGCTTCCCAAATGTTGCCAACATCACCGAGCGTAACTCCTAGGCAGTTCAAATTGACGTTGTCAAACACTGATTGGCTGGAGACCTGCTTGGAAGGTAATGATTGGCTTGAAGTCAAATTAACGCTTGTTTTAAAGAGGTCTGTATTAACTGAATCAAAAGACAACCCAGGGTTGAAACCTGTTGATGAAAACAATGGCTTGGAAGCCATTTCCAGGCCTAAACCATAAGGTAATAAAGAACAGATACTACTTACTAACCCATTCCCTTTAGAAAGTTCAAAAGCAGATGAAGGGGCACACAAATCTGCCTCTTTAAATAAGAGTAAATTGTTGTCAAGAATGTTTGAAGAAGCATTCATGACATCCTGTCCCACCACCCATCAATTTCTGTCCTCCAAGTGTTCCTTTTGGCCTGGTCCATTTCACAGATCATCCTCTGAAGCCTGAATACAAGGACTATACCCCAGAAAGAATACTTGAACTTGAACTTGACCCCCTGGCCCAGATACAATAAGCTGTCAGATACAACTTCCAAGGCCTGTGGATTTTCTCAGCACCCAAGCTATTTAGGAGAAATTTTAACTACCTACCCGCTTACAACGTCCATATAGAGTTGCCTGTGACCCCAAAACCTATGCCTGCTTCCTTCCCAGATCTTCCTACTGACCACACCACTAAGCTGTTTGGTATTGTGTACACCACCCTCACTGGAGTGATTGTCACTATAATCCTGGCTGCTGGCCCATGGTCTTGGGTGAGAAAGTCCTTCTCCTACCTTTTCAAGTTAGCACCTCTCTTGTGGTGGGCTCTGCCCGCAAAAAACCCAGCCCAAGTTATCCTGGAAAACAATGGGCCGGCTGTTCACAATTGGTTCCCTGACACTCACCCACCTCTGATGCTGCTGGCCAGAGTAGTTAATTCCTGGGAGTGCTTTACCTGGCGCTCACAGGATTGATTGACTCCACCTTGCTAACAGCTGGGCCTTGGGCTGCGGCTGAGAAGGCCCTTTCCTACCTGGTAAAGTTAGGTCCCATCATCTGGTGGGCCATGCCAGTACCTGCTTCAACTCATCCCTCACCTGCTGGAGCCCCACAGTACTCTTGGTATCCTGACAGGCATCCTGCTTTGTAGTTCTTGCATATGCAAGTTTGGTTACCCTGTCAATTGGGTTTTTGCATCATGCAGTATTCTTCTGAACGACCTTCTATATTAATTGTAGACTTTGATGCGTCTACAGGCGTGAATGTTTGGCAGTAGCATATCCTGCATTATTATTCAGGAACCCTCAGTCTTATTGGCTGATGAGCGTTCTGTGATTATAGTCATGAATCATCAAGCCTGTTTACTCAGGTTCAATCCAATGAGGAGACCATTATCAGATCAGGATCAATCTTCAGAGTAATATTAAGAGCACTGATTGCTCGAGGCCAAGAACGAGATCAGCTGATACTTTTGTAAGCTTGGCAGCTTTATAGTGATTGGTTGTCTTTAACCAATCAGTCAGAAGATGATGGTCAAATCTACCATACTATTTTGAAAGCCTGACACCCGCAAAAGTGATTCATAATTTGTACCAAGGATTTGACAATCCCGCATTTTTACCTTTAGGTTCTGAATTTAAAGCATTGAATTGATTTTTTAAATCAACTTTCTATCTGTCCTTGACAGGGCAACCACCTAGTTTCTAATATTTTCTCCAGAGCTCTGATCTTTGGAGCTATTTTTAGCCGCTCCAGTTATCACTCGAGGCCCTCCACTTTCTTCTTTGAAGCCTCCTATCTTCTTTAGTGCCACACATTACAGTTAGATAATTCTGGTATTCACCTTACACTGAAAAAATCTTATCCAACCCCCTATAATACCATCTTAAATACTACAAGTTTATAAAAAGAACCGAGGCCTAGCTATGATTGGCTGCAGCTGTCTAATCATATTTTTTGCTCACAGGACGAAAGGTGAAGGCAGAAGGAAAATCAAACTGTAACATTGAGCTAATAGCAATAAGTAAAGCTCTCTGATTTTAATATTATCCATCCAAAAATAGGGTATTTAGCATTTTTTCGGTGGGTGAAAATAGGGAGCCCTGCGTCAAGAGCTTATCCCACATCAAATCAAAAGAGCAGACGCATTTCCTTATCGCTCCTCTCAGCCAAAAAATCTAGCTCCCCATACTCCAAGGCTGAAAATATTTCATAAGGAACTTATCTTTTGTATACTAAAGTCATTTTGGCCCTCAAATCGGTAGCTTTCAAACATTATGGACCCATCGTATTTTTTCTGTTAAAAAAGTCAGAATAGGTTGACCAAGGATATTACTTTAGATATTAATCTAGTTAAAACCAGCATCTACTTTTTAAGCCCTAGACTTCAAGTGCTCATTGCATATCGGTTTATTCCTAAAGCGCCTCATTTTAAAAACGGTCAAGTTGGGAAATAGCCATATATATGCTTCTCGTAGAGCTTGAAATCGCATACTTTTTACTAAACTGTACATTCTCTGGCCCCTCTTAGTGAGATATTTATGGTTAAGCCATAAAAGGTTCGCCGTAAAGGAGACTAATTAAAAGAGTTGAATTGTTAAAACATGGTTTGACTTTATAGCCAAAGTAGAAAAAGGACCAGTAGTAAACATGATTAATTTGTCGAAGGTTTGATTTGGCATATGTTTTTATAAAAAACATTTTTTCGTCCAAAAGTATAAATCATCTGAAAAAATGTTTTCTATAAGCAATCTATCATTTTATTATGTTCCATCCACGGCTATCCATTCGTTACTCAAAGATTCCTTAGTAGATGGCTCTCTTCAGCAGTACATCCAAGCGTGTTGTTTCAAAAAAGATCCAATTTATGTTTGCACAGGGGCACTCTTTCGGGGTGCCTCGGTATTTCTCTAGCTCCCACATCAATTTTCACAAACTGCTTTTGGTATTACTAGTTAATCTGGCGCTTACTGATAATATTCAGGACCTTCCGAGCTTCGGGGTAAAGGCAGCTAAAAAATTCCCAGGCCGCAAAGTTTCTCCCCCCCCAAAGAAAGAAATCCCCAATGTTAAAAGGGTTATTGCTGTTGCCAGCGGAAAGGGAGGAGTTGGAAAATCTACTACAGCAGGTAGCCGGTTTTAGGACCATTTGATTAAATAATTTCACCTACTAACATGTAATGGTTTTAGTGAATTTGGCGCTTGCCCTTTCTCGCCTCAAGAGAAAGGTTGGCATTTTAGACGCAGACATATTTGGCCCCTCAATTCCAATGCTCATGAACCTAAAAGACTCGCCGGAGTTGTTATATGAAGGTGAGTATTTTTTAAATGTAGATTGAGATATCTACGTTTTGTAAATACCCAGTTCCGTTTAATCTATTATGCCTCTGTGTTGCATATTGATATCTTTTTTAGGACAGATGAAACCTTTGAAGAATTATGGTGTTGAGTGCATGTCTATGGGGTTTTTAGTAGATCCCAAGGATGCTATTGCTTGGAGGGGAATGATGGTATACCCTCAATTGGTTCTTTGTAACTTAGTTTAGGTTATGAAAGCGCTTCAGCAGTTGCTTTACCAAGTTTCTTGGTCAGAACTTGACTTACTAGTCATAGATATGCCTCCAGGAACAGGAGATACTCAGCTCACAATAGGCCAGCTTGTTCCCCTAGCAGGTACCAACAAATAGGGTTATTTTAATCAGTAGGTGCTATTATTGTTTCTACTCCACAAGATGTTGCCTTGATTGATGCCAGGAAGGGGGTAGACTTTTTCAAAAAAGTCAACGTCCCGGTAAAGTATTTTTTACTTTTTAGCTCTAACTGTGTTCCTCACATTCAATATATTATCTTAGTTTGGTTTAATATCTATAGACTTAAGGCATAAAACAACAGCTAAACCATTTCAGATTCTTGGGCTTGTTCAAAACATGAGCCACTACTGCTGTCCCAAATGTTCAGATGTTTCTTATCCATTTGGCCATGAAGGTGCTTCAAAGCTAGCTTCAGAAATGGACTTGTCTTATCTAGGAGACCTTCCTCTCAACCCTCTTCTATGCAAGCTGTCTGACGAAGGAACACCAATTGTAGTTTCCCACCCTGAAAGTAGAGAATCACAGCTGTACTTGGAAATTGCAAGAAAGGTTGATAATCTTGTGATGATCGATTCATGTTCTAATTGATATTTCCTTGCTTGAGCCAGATGCAAAGCCATCAACTCAATCAAATAAAAGTTAAATAAGTTTACCACAAATCTTTAGCTCCTTAAGAGCTTAAGCTTTGAATGATATATATACCTAAGGGTGAGTCTGGGCAAAGTTGAAGCTTAATCCAAAATACTTGAACTTGAATATTTCAATAGTAAACTAGAATAATTAGAAGGCCCATAATAGTAATGCTTAAATGGCTTTATAAACAAACTAGAACATGTAAATTTTTATGGATTAGTAAAAAATCCAGCATCTGAAACCACTGATAAAACAACAAAGCAGAATGTTAGAGGCTTTGTTATTTTTTTCTGGAATTTCATCCCAATTATGTAAATGCTATCAAAAAGTGACTACCTTAAGTTGTCCCTGGTTACCCAAAAAACAATTAACCCGGAAAATGGTTTTTGGACCGGTCAATATCTATTACCCAAAGTCATAGGACTGCAAGCTTTCTGGTATTTGATTCTCCATCCCCAATTTAATTGCTTAGTGATAGCTCGGGAACTAATATATTTAACCAAAATCAACTTACAGAATCTCATTTAAAAGAGCCATTGAAACTAAATCAAAACACAACACATTCAGCCTACTATCCTAAAAAATGGCCAACTACTTAAACCCAAAGGCAATGCTATTGGCTCTTCTTCCAGAATCACTATCTAACCCTCTTCTTTGCAGCCTTTAGATATCAGCCTATAGCTAGTAAGTTTTTTGTCCCAATTACATCTTTTTTGCAGGGCTGTCATTTTAATTGCAATGCACTTTTTGCAACTAACCATAAATTTTTCTAAAATCTCTTCAGGCCACAGAAAGATTTATAAATGAAGCATTGCAAGCATCCACTGACTTGTAATTTGATGAACATGCTTTCTTCTAGGGAACATGCAGTCTTGATTTTTAGATTTATTGTGGATTTGCACTCCCAAGGAGTTTCAATCATGGCTTTAGCAGTTTTGACTCTTTGTGTTCATTTTTTGTCCTCAAATTTGCCTTCTTGTTGTTGTGTTTATCAGTGTGAGTTTATCAATCCTCTGACAGATCCTTTTCTAAATTTGGGTCTTTTTTCATTTGCCCTTATTGTTTAACTATCTTTTCCTTGTTGTGACACAGTTGATCCAACTATACTCATATGTATGTTGTGACTCATAATCCACTTTGTGAACTATATAAAGATTCCTTATTCTCCAATAAAAGAAGGCCTCTTTTACATCATCATTTTCTCTTTCCTGGTTAGGAAAAGCTAAAGAATTTATCCACAATTCATCTCTTCTCAAAACAAGCCAGGTTGCTTGCCCCTTGTTGCATTTTCTCTAACCACCACCTCTGCTACCATTTACAACATCCCACAATGTTGAAGAGTTGTCCTCCCCCCTCTTCTATCAAAGGCAAAGCCAACACATCAAGGTTAAACACAGCTTCTATAGCTCTAGCTAATTTTGCACCTGTAAGCACAAAATCTCTCCTCTAAAAATCTTTTGGCAAATCTACTCTTTAAATTAGCTAACAAATATGCTTATAATATTCACATGCTATAAAGTTTCACCAATTTTGATATAGGAGCTTGATGATCCCCCAATTCTTTTTAAAAAGAACAAGTATTCTTTAGTCATCTTCTTGGCAACCTCAGAGAGGCAAGAGGTGTTCTTCTTGTAAAAATTGTTCCTTGTCCTCAACTTTTTTCAGCTCATCCTACAGAAATCATCATTCTTATATCACATCCAGCAGGGTATGTCATCTAGAAGACACTATCTAGAAGAGTACCATATAGAAGACATGATCCAAAACACCATCTATAAAGGCAACATACAGAGATCCTATCTCAAATTTCTGGTCCAGTAACGCCTGATAACTTTAAGCATAGATCAGATCCCAAAGGTGCCTTAAAAGACAAAAAAACAGGTGTCCAGACTCAGAATTGGTCAAGAATAAGAAATATGAAATAAATAGTGGCTGGTTAGTGTGGTGCTCCAGGGTAGAGTATATGACACTATAGCCCTAGAGGAAGCTTCTTCTAGAGAAGGTGGGGGATTATACTTAGTGCTAAGTTACAAAGCAGGTAAAAGCATAGAGCACTTAAAACCAGGCCTGGAGATAAAACTATAAACTGTTAAAACAGCTGTGAGAGCTTCCTTTTACCTGAAAGTAGGGCAGGCAGCAAGAAAACAGAGTCTGGGAAGAGTTTGGTGTCTGGGTTAGCTTATCTTAATGTGATTTAATAAGCCAATAAGTCCTAGAAGTAGATATGTGAGTATTAAAAGTGATTTAGTGATATCTATTGTAGAAACAGCAGGGTTGAGCCGCCAACAAGGTTCCAATTAAGTAGGTTTGTGACTTGCAATTCAACTTTCTGATGACCTGTAGCCAAGTAGGGAAGTCAAATTGAGTTACCACAAAAAGAAAAGTGAGCAATTGATGATCCTAAAGGATGGATACCTGTGACAATATGACAGTCACTATTGAGTATTTAGCCAAATAAATGCTCCAAAATATAAAGTTATCTCTGTTTTTCTGATTATTGCATGTAGATAGGTTGGATTGGAAGTCTTAAGGTAAAGATTCCTGAAAACTGGATATCTAGGTTCAATAAAAAAACAGAAGGCAAGATTGGCTGAGTCAATCTGGGAGACTGGGTGTCTCAAAAACAGTTTAATTAATTGGGAAGATTAATAAATAAATACACAGGAATATAATTAATGAGGATTTAATTATATTGGTTAAATTGTCTTGACTATGTCAAGAAGTTTGGTTAAGGTCAACCATAAGTAAACCCCCAAATTTTGGGTTAAAAGCACCGCTTTGGCAAATTCATTGGGTCAAAAGCGCCGCCACACTGCCTAATGGATTTGCAAAGCGCCAAGGTTCTGCTATCAAATTTTTTCAGGCACTGGGGCGCTGCCTGGGGAAGTTCCTGGGCACTGTGGTGGCGCCTGGTTCAAGTTTTGAAGCGTTTTAATGGGTTTAAGGCAAAAAATCATTAAATGCAAAGATAACTAAATAAAGGCAAGGATGCCTAGGAATTCAGGGTTGATCAGCTGGTTCCCAGTTGGAACATTAATAGCTGAGTTTTGGGATGTTTAATCCACAGGGTTTTGGTGCCGGGAGCTGAGAAGCTCCATACTGAATTGGTACATTGGGATGGATGGAGTCAGGTGAATTCTTCCCATTGTAGGTTGATTCTCATAGGCTGAGAAATATTGGTGATCTTTTAGGTAAAGATCTAGGTTTGGATGACTTTAACATCTTAGATCACGTGAGATGAATCATAGATTGATTCAGGAACCAGAGGGGTTTTCAGCCAAATATGCCCCAAATGGTATATAAGCAAAAACAGCTACACTTTAATAAAGATATATTGTCAATTTTGACGCTTTCCCCTCAACTATATTTTCAATTATTATGTCTTCTTTGTTAAATTTTGAAAGAGCCAAATTTGGAGTACTTTGTGTGGAAGCCACTGCTGCCAGAAAAGAGGTTCCTACAAGTTTGTTGGAAGAAGCTTGGGCAAGCTTGGAGGTCACCAAGACTGCCTGAGGAGTTCTTGGTGGAAGTAAAGGCTGCATTTGAAGAGTTATACTCCAATTACTTTGCAAAAGAAGGGACTCCTGCCCAAGGAAACCAAATCTATGTGTGGGATTCCTGGAACTTGTTAGTAGGATGGGACAAAATCTTACAACAAGTGAAAGCAAAGGCAAATTGTGAAATTGAGGCTTTAAGGGCAAGGGAGGAAAAGAGCATTGAGATCATGGCCCGTTGGTGGGATGATAACAAAGTGTTTTCCCATAAAATTACCTCTCTGAAGACAAAGCTCTTCAAAGCTTTGTCAAAGGAAGGTAATGGGAATAAGAGTCAAGGGCAGGATAATGGCGGAATGGACTGGTTGGACCTGGATCCGCCACAATACCTTGATTCAGCACTTGACTCAATACCTAGATCAAGCCATCCTCCTAAACATACAACCAATTAATCATAACAATCATGTTCCTACTATCCATTATTCACTCACACTATATAATCTCAATAAAGATAATTATCTAGTCTTCAAATATTTCCCCCTTGTAACTTTGCTAAAACAGCACAATTACAACATTAATAGCACAGGCAGGTTCTCCATCCTAAATCTCCCTTCAAAATTCTGCCTGCTGCCTGTACTTGGCGCGGTCAACAAATATACAAAAGAATCATGTCTGGCCTTCCTGTGGACTGGATACCCTGTGCACCAGGAACCAAAACACCAGAAGGATTCATACTGTATCAAAGCATGGTAATGCTAGTCCCTGCCTTCAACACTATATCAGCACAATGGTTCTTCTAAGCTTCTACCACCACATCTTGAGTGACAGACAAAAGTACCATACCAGCCCATTTAGCTCAACGGCTCTGTAGCGCTCCCTTTGAATCATTCACTGGAGCCAATGACAATAACACTACAGAGCAGATACAATCTTCCCAGAACAAGCTGGTGCAAATGGAATGCCATAACATTTCTGGATTGCAGAGATATTCTTTTTTCCTTATGCACAACACAGGAACTTGGTGCAACAAGTGGCATGAAGACCACATCAAGAAGGACTAGGACGCCTTAAAGCAGGACTTCTTGGAAAGATTCTTGATAAAGGATACCGTTCTCATGATAATATGTCAAGTAAAGAACCTGACCCAGACTGGCACAGTAAAAGAACTCACCCACACATATAAGGCCCTTTGCCTTTGGGCGCCTTAAGACATGGTATTTGACAACCCAGCTACACATCTCATGTACTATGATGCCTTTAAGCCACACATTATGAGACATGTCAACCTGGACCAGGTGATCAACCTGAAGAGCCTTTACTGCAACGTAGAGAAAGAAGAGCAAACATCTACCGCCCTTCATAAGGCACAGACTGAAAAGAGAGACTCAAGGACTATCACCTTCCAGGACACTCCACTTGTCCTCTGCCTGGAAACAGCCACAACAGAAGTAAAAGCCATAAAGCCTCATGATCAAATGGCCACAGTAACAGAAACAATGGTCAATAAACCCACACACACTTTAGAGGCACCACTACCCAGGACAATCAGGACAAGGGAAAAGCTCAGGGGGAGCATTAAGCAAGCCAAGCTCTCCCTGCCAAACTTCTGACTCATCTAATGATGAGTACTGCCCTAAAGACGTGGACCAATGTCCAATGATCCAGGTCCCCTAAGAGGACACATTACTCTAAACCATTGCCAGATATCCCAATAAACTGATGTCTTACCCTTTTTCTTTTGCAGTTACACCAACTCAGCACTTCTGGACTCAGGCGCAGATCACACACTTGTCAATAGAAAATTTGTGGACAAGTTTAAGCTGGTCATTAATCCTTTGCAAATTAAGAACACTGACCTAGCTGATGAATATCACATTGCTGTGACACAAGAGACTCCCCCTTTTCCATTGCTCTAGAGAACCTCAATTCCATTGTAAAAGGACCCATCATTGATTTCCTCAGATTTGACGTTGTACTTGGCTTGGACTAGCTAAGAAGAAATAAGCCTCACGTAGACTGGGCCACCTCTGTATTGGCCATCAAGCATGAAGGGGTTAACCATCAGATCTACCCTGACTCTGTAGACCAACTCTTACAAGATCACATCTTTGTACATATCACAGAGACTCTTGAAGAAAAAGACAATCTCAAAGCAATTGATTGGGACTCCTGCCAGTACAAGGTCATACACTTCAAGGAACACCAGGATACTACCACTCCCCAGGATCAAGAATTTTTAGCCCAACATCTAGAGATCTTCAAAGAAGCGCCGTCAGGGTTACCCCCAGAGAAACACATACAGCAAAATATCCAACTCAAAGGAGCAGTACCCAAAGCTTGGTCCATATATTGTCTAACCCCAAACAAAGATAACACACTGCACATATAACTCAAGGAAGCACAGGAAAAGGGGCTTATATGCTCTTCAAAATCCCCCTTTAAACTTGTTGTGAAGTGATTGGATGTAAACTAGCCTTCACTGTAACAACTAACTGATCCATTAAGCTTGGTGGACAATAGAGCAATGATACTCTTGTACTGGATGATAACTAGTCCAATTGATCAACTAAGTTGAGCTCTGAGGGTATATTAACTAGTAATCATCTGATCATTATGTTAATAATGAGCTAAGTGATAGATAAACCTGGCTGCAGAACAGAGGATCCTGGCGCTCTGTGGTTCCTATTATCCCTCAAATACCATATGACTCTCTTCTTGATTTATAAATAAAATATCAAATTTACATAACTTATACTTTATTATACACATTAGGCTAGATATATACCTTGACCTAATCTTTAGTAATAATTAAGGTCATATTTGAGTTAAGTAATTACATTTACTCATACACCATACCCAAATTGCGACATTTGGTGCTCACTTTAGCATGCAACAGCCCAACAATACTTGCTGCCCTATTGGGGACTCATCTTTTGTGTGGGGAGGAGAAGGAGATATACTTCTCCATGATTTCCTTTGCCATCTGTAAGACCACCCTGATGGGCTCTTCATGGAAATTGATTGCCTTGCTGGAACAAGGGATGGTCTGCCTAATGAATTTGTTGTGTTTGGTCAATTTATGAATAACGTACAACACCCCCGCCAGATTGAGGATCAGTCCCCCTTGCACCTCAACGTCCCAATGCTAGGGATGCAGCCTCCAAAGCACAATTCTGTGCCTTGAACCAGAGGAATACCTTGCCTCTGCCCAGAAGAAGTTATAACTTTAGCATCTCCTCAATTATCCAGAATTTTAAGCCAACCAATCTATCTAAGTTTGATAAAAAGGCAAACGTTCATATGTTTCTCTGTCTTTATAATAACTCCATGTATTGAGCAGACAAAGCCATGAAGAACACTGCCATTTTCAGCTGTCTGTATTCAGAAACACAGACTATAATAATGCCAAGGCTGCCTGAGCAAGGCTGGACCTACAAGAATGTGTCCAGGGCTTTTATTGAAGAGTTCAGTAGTGAGGAAGCTCTGTTTTTCTGCAAAATGGAGTTCACAGAAGGGAAAATTAAGAAGGGGGAAAGCCTAATGGATTTCTCCAAGCGCTTCTACCTGGAAGCACAGACCCTAGTGTCAATGGATGCAGCTACTTTTGTTGATGTAAAAGGAGCCCTTCTTAACTATTTACGTCCTAACACAGAGCTTTTCATTGCTCTAAAGTCTGGCATCTATAGTGCAAGAACAGTACCTGAACTCATGCATCATCTGGGATGTTTCAAAGAGCAGTTTAAGGTTCCTTTCCCAGATTATAAGAAATCCACCTCCTTCTCTTCTAACAAACCCAAAGACAAGACTTGGGAGAAGGATCCCTTGAAAAAGTCAACAACTGTTGCAACACCCTCAACCAACAGTAATACAATCACTTGCACATGTTACAAGTACTGGCAATTAGGAAATCTTTCTCAGGATTGCAAACAACCCAAGGCTAATGTCCGGCACTTGGGCCAGGAAGACAGCAAAGAGGACAAGCCAGTAGACAACAACAAGGACCAAGAAGAAGATGGGAAGGAGTAAAAAACTGCTAAGCAGTCAGGTTGAGGAGAAAATCCTGAATGCTAGTTGTAATCAACCCTCTACACCAAGCAATCCAGACCTCAACATTCCTGATTGCAATGAAGGCCTTCTAGATCAAGAAGCCTTCCCAGAAAGATACTTGTCTGATAAGGAAGAAATAAATGAAGACTTGCTTCACAGAGCTTTAGCTGTTAACATGGTCACCAGGAAACAGGCAATTTGTACAGAAAACCTACCTTCCCAAGAAGCCGTTGATACTGTCTCCATACCTTACAATGAGCATCTTTCCATGCCTTACTCTGAGGTCACCCATGAAAGCAACAGTGTTAAGAAGTTGTCTCAACTATTAAGGTCTGTGCAAGTCTCCACAAACTTGGATACCTTAAAGTCTCTAAAGCCAGAGTTAACAGCTGCACTGGAATAATTTCTCACCCAGTTTAAAGGGTTAGATATTCATAAGGTTACAGAAATCACCTCGCCTCATTATGAGGAAAGACACAATTGTACATAAATTGAACTGGTGGTTCATAAACTATGGATAAGAGCAATTCTGGACTCTGGAGCCCCTGGGAACATTGTTTTGACCAGGTTAGTCAAGAAGCTGAAACTTGCACTGGATTTAGACTACAACAAGGAATTTAGAACTGCCAGACCTGACAGAACAAAGGCACTGGGAGCCTACTCATCTTTACCATTACGCTTTGGTAAATTGGTGGTGACAGCCCCTGAAATAGTGCTGCACAAAGAGAGTTACAATGTTCTGATTGGAACAGGCTTCATGGCAACGTATGGTACTATCATTAATCATAGAGATAGTACCTTCAGCATTTTGGGCCACTCCATACAAATGTTTTACCACAGTGACGTATAAAAAGATCTTCCTACAAAAAAAGTACACTATATCAATATGGAATATGCCAATGGAGACATGCCGGTAGCATACACCTTGTGACAGCGCAAAATTAAGGTGTTGCTGCTGGCTACAAAGGAGTATAAAGGGATCCCCTTGTATTCTTCCAACAACTTCTCCATTCCAAGTGAATCCCAAGCAATTCACAATACAGGCCTGAGCCTCAGCTTTCCAAAAGGGATACACAGTGAAGTATTTGAGCTCCACAATGGTTTGCAACTAGAACCATGAATTCTACCTGGTATTGCCATGTCATCCTCACACGAGATCCTAGTACTCTTGGGAAATCTTTCTGATAAAGTGCTGAAGGTGAAGAAACATCAGCTTTTGGGCTATATGAAGTTGGAAGAAAACTCTAGCCTCACAGATGTCATCCCATTTGGTGAATTCAGCAAGTTTGTGTTACCGTGCAATTAGCCAAGTGTTCTATTGCTAATTCTGCGCAACTCTCTAAATGGTCTGATAGAAGACCATAAAGACCAAGCTATACGCTTTTTTGAGAAATACAAAGATGTCTTTGTGGAGAAGAATCATGACCTAGGGAAAGCTCTGGGAGTTGAACATGTATTGGATACGCAAAGGATTGCGCCTATACACTCAAGACCAATAAAACACAGTTTGGCCAACCAAGCCATTGTCAATGAAGAGTTACAGAAACTACTCACAGCCAACTTTTTGGTTCCCAGCAAGAGTCCTTGGTCTTCACCATTGTTGATTGTGAAGAAAAAGGACAGGTCAAATCATGTGGTAATGGATTATTGCAAGTTGAACTCAGTTACAAAAAAAGATTCTTATCCGTTGCCTTGTATTGACAACACACTGGATAAGTTAGGAAGCGCAAAGTACTTTAGTGCAATGGATCTGATCAGTGGCTACTGGCAGATTGACCTTTCAAAGACAGATCAGAAAAAGTGTGCCATTATTACAGAACAAGGCCTTTTCCAGCCAACTAGGATGCCACAAGGACTTGAAAATGCCCCCACAACTTTCTGATGAGCCATGGATTCTGTGATGGGAGACCTTAAGTTAGCTTGTGTACTGGTTTATCTCAACAACATAAATGTCTTTTCACGGACGTTTGACCAACATTTGGAACATTTAGAGGCAGTATTCTAATGACTTATTGCGGCTAATCTCAAGCTGAAACCAAGGAAGTGTAACTTCTTTAAAGAACATTTGTAATTACTTGGCTATATCATCAGTAAAGATGGCTTACAGCCTGTACCTGCTAAAGTCAAAGCCATCATACACATGCAAACGCTGCCTAACAAAAGAGATGTTCAGGTGTTCCTAGGAATGATTGGTTACTACATAAGGTTTATTACAAACTTTGCAGGACTAGGAGGTCCACTTTTTCACTTTTTGAAGAATGAAGTGGAATTCTCATGGACAGCAGGATGCCAGCAAGTCTTTGAGGACCTGAAAGCTACATTGGTATTAGAGCCAGTACTGGAATATCCTAACTTTGATTGATCTTTCATTGTGCACACGGACACTAGTTTGACAAAAATTGACACTGTCCTTTCTCAGATGGACAATGATGATCAAGACCACTCTGTAGGATATTATTCCTGTACACTTAATAGACATGAACAGAATTACACAGTCACTGAGAGGGAATTCCTGGCAGTTATCTATGCCTGTCAACAATTCAGAGTATACCTCCATGGAGTACACTTTACAGTGGTAACAAATCATGCCTCACTTAAATGGTTGAAAACCCTGAATGACCCTGAAGGACAACTAGCACAATGGGCTATTAAGCTACAGGCTTATGATTATGAGATAATTCATTGCACAGACACTATGCACCAGAATACAGATTGTCTTTCACAACTCCCTACCATTGCCTTGGTTTCCTCTGCGGCAGACAAGCTTTATGATAAAATAATGCTGAATCCTTCTATGTGGAGGGAGGAGCCGCTCAAGATTCAGAAAATTCTGAAGACTCTTGCGGTGGACACTTGTGTCAAGGATAATCAGCTTTTTAAGTTGTATAGGGAAGTGATTAATATAAATTTGTCCATCCTTACATACAGATGCAGTAGTATCAGAACATTGTACTGTGGGCTATGGCAGTATCCATAAGACCCTCAACCTGCTACAGCAGCATTGCTACTGGGAATGAATGTATTTGGATGTAGCAGAAACCCTGGCTGCTTGCCATGACTGCACTATAGAGCAACCAAAGGTCTTGCGCTATCAACACCAATTAATCTGACCTGGTTTTGCATTACACACTGTCACTATAGATGTAGTAGGGCCCCTTCCACTGACTGCTAGCAAGAACAAGTTTATAATTGTAGCTGTGGATCAGCTCACCAAATGGGTGGAAGCAAAGGGAATTCTCAATCAGTTGGCACTGACCACAGCCAAATTCTTCTAGAAAACATACTCCACAAACATGGCTACCCACAAACATTGCTAACAGATAATGGGACAAACTTCATGGGATACATGATACCCAGGCTGAACAAACTTATGGGTATTTGTGGTACTGTCAACACCATATTATCCTCAAAAAATGGAATGGTAGAAAGAACAAACAGAAGTCTTGTAAAGATCTTAAAGAAGCTGAGCCATTACCACAAAATGGAATGAAATACTTATCTTCTGGTGGCTACTTTTTCTTACAACATAGGATTTCACAGGGCCACGGGAAAAAGCCCTTTCCAGATTCTTTACGGTTGACAACCAAGTCTTCCTTCACATCTCTACAGCTTAGTTAAAACAAACAATCCTCTCACTACTGATGCTTATCTGAAGAAATTAGCACAGACTTTAATTAAGCTACAGTATGAGGCATACTCTACCAATTTGGCAACAAAGGAGAAAGATATGGATTTTGCAGTAAAAACTTGGCCAGCCCTTGCTGCATACAAGATATGAAGCTTGGTATACTTCTACAGCAACCAAGGGTACAGTTGCAAAAGCAAAATTGCCTCACTATGGCAAGGCCCAGTCAAAGTAGTCCAGAAAGTGGGAGTAGATAGCTACACTCTCAAGGATCTGGAAACAGACCAGCTGATTACTCAAGTCCATGCACAATATATGTGCAAGGCTTTAAGTGGTCAAGCATAAACCCCTTTATGGATAAAAATCTGGAAAAAGAAAAACCTAATGAAAATAGTCCATGGATTGTTATCCTATTTGCATCAAGGAAGAGATAAGGCTTATAGTAAAGAAGAATAGGATGTGTCAGGCAAATCAGTGCTTTATTAAGTTGCTATTGCCTCTAGCCTCAGACGTAATTGAATGAGGACCTTGGCAACTGCTGCGTAGATTAACCAGACACTAGGCAGCCAACAGAATGCAAAAGGAAGAAAATGAGACTCATCTACAGGAAGGAAATTAACACAGTTTATGCCAATAGAATAAGGGCACACAAGTCCAAGCAAGACGCATCCCCAGAGAAGACTCTCTCTCTGGGCATATTTCTCTGGTGTCTTAACTCCTACAAAGTACATTACTCCAAGAAGCCACTCAATATACTCAGGCATATGGTGCAGCCTCTGATGATAAACGACCTTGGTGCCACTAAGCACTAAGTTTCCAACTAACGTCATTGACTGACGGCTTCCTGCTCAATTATAACTGAGAAGGTCCAGGGTAGTACTCATAGCTTGTTGCAAGCAATATTTATGACTATCTGAACCATGCCACAAGAGCACAGGGCCAAAAGCAGACCTAGGATTGGACCACATGGTAAAGACTAGCTCAAAAAGTTCAAGGGCACAAGATATCTGATTGTCTGTTAAACATAACCCATCAAAGGAGAAGACTTGAAGGCAAAACTGGGCATATATTATTAGTTTTACCCAAGGTATAAGCCAGTGAATTTCATTTCCCACTTTGAGTCTTTTTGTGGAGATCATGTAAGGGTTCTCCAGAGCTAACATAAGTGTTGACCACATAACCACTGGCTCACAGAAATGCAGAGTAGGAATCTTTTCCCAACAAAGGATAGAAGTCATTTTGATATAGGAACCTTGACTATTCTCTTTTATTATTCCAGAAGAATGGTCTACTTCACCTTTGTTCAACTCTTGAAGGAGATTGATCAAGCTTGGCCCAGGTTCATTGGATCTATTAGTGGACACAGGTGTAGGAGTTTTGCTCTTACTAATACAGTTCCTCTTGGCAATAGTGGAAAGTTGTGAAGAAGTAGGCATGTCATAGTCTTGTGCTACAGAGTTATTTGAAGGGGTGCTTGGCTTATACAATACTTTACTAGAGGAGCTGTAAAGAGCTGCGTCTATTTCACTGCCTAAAATTTTGTGAAATCAGTCTCTTCTGAGACTAGCACGGGTGAGCAAACCAGTATGTTGTCAACAGGAACTTGGTTATTACCCTTTGGGCCTTGCTGGTTCTTGGTTTTGGAACATCCATGTAGTGTAAAACTGGCTTTCTGTCCCTTTTTGGTTGGTTCACCATACTGAAAGAGGTTGTTAGACTTTTAAAGTAATGTCTAATTTAGCGGGGGAAATGTTGTGAAGTGATTGGATGTAAACTAGCCTTCACTGTAACAACTAACTTATCCATTAAGCTTTGTGGACAATAGAGCAATGGTACTCTTGTACTGGATGATAACTAGTTCAATTGATCAACTAAGTTGAGCTCTGAGGGTATATTAACTAATAATTGTCTGATTATTAGGTTAATAATGGGATAAGTGATAGATAAATCTGGCTGCATAACAAAGGATCCTGGCGCTTTGTGGTTTCTATTAATTATTCAAATACTATATAACTATCTTCTTTATTTATAAATAAAAGACTGAATTTACATAAATTATACTTTATTATACGCATTAGGCTAGATATATATCTTGACCTAATCTTTAGTAATAATTAAGGTTGTATTCAAGTTAAGCAGCAACAGTTATCCATAAAACATACCCAAATTGCAACAGCGCTGCTGTGTTCTTTGTGGAAAAAAGGACAGAACCTTTAGGCTTGTCACTGACTATCAAGCACTAAACAAGGTTACCATCAAAAATTGTTACCCACTTCCACTTATTGACAGCCTCTTTGACTCCTTGGGCAGAGCAACTGTCTCTACAAGATTGACCTGACTGCAGGTTACAACTAAATTCACATCAAAGAGGAAGACATACCAAGACAGCCTTTTGTACTAAGTACACTTGTAAAAGTGTGCTGTGCTCAACTTTGGAATGACAAATGCCCTATTGACCTTTGTTACTTTCATGAATGAGGTCTTTGCGCCCCATATTAGCAAACATGCACTGGTCTACTTAGACAACATCCTTGTGTACAGCCCCTCAGTAGAACAATACAACAAAGACTTAGAGGCAGTCTTTTCAACCTTAGCACAACACAAGCTCCTTTTTAAACCGTCCAAGTGTCAGTTTTACCACAAACAGCTCTCATTCCTTGACCATGTAGTATCAAAAGACGGTATTAAACCAAATAATTAAAAGATTCAAGCTATCTGCAAGATGCCACAGCCCAAAGATAAGACCAAACTCCTTAAATTCCTGGGGATGGTTGCCTACTTCCAAAAATTTATCCCCAACTGTGGTGTCCTGACAGTCTCCCTGTTGGCCATAACTGGCTCTGAATCTAAGTTTATATGGACCCCCCAACATGACCTCTGTTTTTGGTGTCTAAAGGAGAAGCTTACAAATGCCCCCATCCTCCAATACCCTAAGCAGGAGGGAGATTACCAGATGGAGACCAACACTTCCAATGCTTCCATTGGAGGCGTATTGGGGATTAAAACCATCAATGGTGACTTTTTACCAGTAGCCTACAAGTTGTGTAAACTAATGAACAGCAAATGTTGCTACCCCATCAATGATAAGGAACTACTAGAAATTGTACACTGTCTTTTTAAGTGGTGTTGTTACCTGGAACACCAAGAATTCACCACCCTAACTGACCACAAGTCTCTCATATATCTCAAAACTTAAGCCAACCAATTGATGAGGAGCGCCTTTTGGGGAAGCTTTGAATATGGAAATGAGAAAGAAGAGAAGTATATTTTATTAAATAATACTTTAGGCTTATATAGCTTTAGCTGTGGCAGAGATTTAGTTGGATCAAACCTAGGGGTTGGTCATTTGCAGGATGGTTTCAAGTCACTGGATACTTGGACAGTCATGTGATACTGCTTGGTTGCCATTTCTGGTATGTCAAACTGTATATTGGAAGGGCACCAAATTGCACAATGACTGGATGTTAAGTGAGTTAGCTACCAGAATACTTGTACATCCAGATCCTTGAAACCCTCCTTAAGGGGTTACTCTGGTACATCAGGAGGGGACTTTGTCTTGACAGCTGCCGCCTGATGTTCCTGGAGTTGTTTGCTAGTTGGTACCAGCCAGGTTGAGTGTTCTCCTTTGCTAAGGCGGAGGCAATTTCTGTGGTATTTCTTGACAACAGGGTCTTTGGCACCTTGAAATTTCACTAGATATGTGTTTATGTCTGATCTGTACTTGATGATTCTTCCTGGTCCCCTGTGTACTGAGTCTAGCTTCTTTCTGTTTCCAGCCAGGACCCAGACAGGGAGTTGATGGGGAGTGGTTCCTCTGTAGAGATTACCTTTTGTGTTTTGAGCCTTTTTGTTTCTGTCATTTTAGCTTTGAGGCAGTAGTGTTGTAGATTTGTTACTTGTTCTACTATGGGGGGTTCCCCAGGGGGATCTTTATGTATGGTTGATTGTTGCGGGTAACTATCTCTGGTTTGTATCTGTATGTTAGTTAAAACTGTGAGTAGCCTGTCCCTTGATTGGTGCAGACCCAGGATACTAATAATGCATGTTTCATGTATAGTGGCCATGTGTCTTTGGATTCAACATTAATTATTTTCTCAAGGGTTCTAATAAAGCTGCTGTTTAGGCGTTCAACTCTGCTGTTAGTCTGTGGCCTGTAAGGCAAGGTTGTAGAATGTTTGATTTTTTTAGATTTTAAATTGTTGTTTACTACATGACCTGATAACTCTGGTGCTCCATCAGTTATTATGTAGTCTGGAGTGCTGTAGTCAGCTATGATTGCTTTGTTAATGCATTGGTTTATTTTTTCTGCTTTGTGGTCCTTTGTTGCCCAGCAGATGGGCCAGCGTGTAGCAAAGTCAATGGCTACAATTAAGAAACATTAGTTTTTTTCTGGGAAGGGCCCCACTATGTCTAGCCCCCAAACCTTGAATGGTTCAGGGTCCAGTACTGGGTTGACCATTGGCTGAGGAGCCTTTGTAATAGTGTATTTCTCACACACTGTGCACTTTTTAAGAACATCAATTATATCTTGTTTAAGATTGAGCCACCTACTATCTATTTTAGAGTGAGGGTTAGATTGTTAGCCTTTGTATGTCCTATTAGGCAGTGATGTCTTAAAATGGTGTCAACTCTTTGTGCAAGTGGGATGTAGGGAAAATGTTTGTCATTAATGATTTGATATACAGTGCCATTTGATACATGGAAGTATTTTTTGTTCCTTACTAATGTATCATGGGTTAGCTGGTGTGTTGAGGGGTCTTTCCCTTTGGTTTTATACTCAGTATTATATAGGTTTGGCCAGTCAGGGTCCAGGTGGTCAGGATGATCCTCTCTTGGCTGACATAGCCTAGAGAGGGCATCAGCTGTGACCAGCTCTTCCCCCTTTTTGTATTGGATGTCCAAATTGAGCTGCTCCAGCAGGGACATCCATTTGTCTTGTGGCTGTGCAAGTGCGTTCTGAGTTTTGAAATAGATTAAGGATTTATGGCCAGTTAGTACTCAGACGCTTAAATGTCCTTCTAGATAACATTTCCATTTCTTGCATACGTGATATATTGCTAGCAATTCCTTATTGTGTATTGGGTACCTTTGCTCAGTGTTGGTTAATTTTCTGCTTTTGTAACACACTGGCAGGAAGTCTTGCTGCCCTGGCTGGCAGATGCGTAGGACTGTGCTAATGACGGTGTCACTGACATCCAACTCAAGCTTGTAGCACCTGTTGTCATTAGGGTATTGCAAGATTGGTGCTTTGATCAAAGCTTGTTTTAATAGTTGGAAATTCTTATTGCATTCTGGTGTCCAGATGAATTTCTTTTTGTCATTACCCTTGGTTAAGTCATTGATTGGTGCGGTGAGCTTTCCACAGTCTTTGATGCATTTCCTTAGGTAAGCTACCATTCCAAGAAAGCATCTAACTTGTTTAACAGAGGTGGGGTGTTGCATATTATTTATGGATTTTTTGGTGTATTTCCTCAAATTCATTGGAGTAAGCCATGATAGTGGTCTTATGAGGAAGATTGCTGAGCTGTATTGCAATGTCTTGGAGGGATTCAGTGACGCAGAAATTGTATGTGATGCCCGCTTTGAACTCTTCCCAGTTGCCAAGCTGGTCATCAGTTTGTGAGCCAACCCAGGTGGCAAACCAGTTAGCTGCAGCCCTGTACAGGCGTTTTCTGGCTTTCTGGACCCATTTTTTGTGGAGGATGCAGCTGGCGCAGAGTTTAGCAGCTGAGTGGTCTAGCTAGCTGATAACGTTTTCTTGTTTTTATCAAAGAACTTGTCAATACCAATGTATTTGGTGTTGATAACTTCACCTGTGATAGGTGGTTGTGTTTTTCTTTGTGGTTGAAGAGAGAAACTGTATTGAATTATCTTGGTGCATGCTTTGGGCATGACCAGACCTTTGAATATGGTGCCTCCACTAGGTATATCTTTGTCAATGTTGTGGGCGCGGAAGTACCTTTTCCAGGTCTCCTGGGATATGGCCTGGTTGAGTACGTGAGCAAAGGTGGGCAGGTTTTGGTCAGTCATTTTCTCTTTCATGGTGTGGTCAAAAAACTGTAGCTGCTACCAGTAATGAGGAGCGCCTTTTGGGAAAGCTTCAAATATAAAAATGAGAGAGAAGTTTATTTTATTGAATAATACTTTAGGCTTATATAGCTTTAGCTGTGGAGGAGATTTAGTTGGATCAAACCTAGGGGTTGGTCATGTACAGGATGGGTTCAAATCACTGGATACTTGGAAAGTCATGTGATATTGCTTTGTTGCCATTTCTGGTATGTCAAACTGTATATTGAGAGGGCACCAAATTGGACAATGACTGGATGTTAAGTGGGTTTGCGGTAGCCAGAATACTTGTACATCCAGATCCTTGACACTATCCAGGCGCCAGGCGTATTGGATGGATTTCTCAAAAGATTCAACATGAGTATTCAATATAAGCTGGGACTTGAACTGGTCATGGAAAACACACTCTCTTGCCTGTACATCAGAGCCATGAGAAATGAGAGCGTCCTGGACCAGGACTGGCCCCTTCTGGTACTCTGAACCAAGACCAAAGGCTTTCCCCAGGCATCACTGACATCACCAAGGAGACAGTCATTAATAATGACACATCTTCCCAGATGTATACGGGGGAACAGTTGGCATTCACACTGTCTGCATGTCAACTGCTACATTTGATTGTTAAAATTAATTTTATACCCAGGTCAACACATCAGAAAAGTATAGATAAAGTTTCCTATCATGTAGCCTAATGGAAGTTGACACTTTTTTAACAGGCAAAAACCTATTTCCTGAACATTTTACTCAATAAAGATAAGCTCCAAAATACTTTCGAGGGTAATATAGTCATGTAGAATCCAAAAATAAAATAAAAAATAGTGCAAATCTATCTAAAATATACTAAAAATCCACTTAAAAATAGTTTACTATGAAATTAATTATTTTCACTATAAAGTAATTATATTTACCATATAAAAAGTTCTTCTATTATATTTCAAAAAAAATTAAAATAAAATTTTATTAAATAAAGAAACTAAAGGTAAACACTTATTTTAAGAATAGCTGATATAATAGCAACCCAAAATACATATACTTTAGTACTGAAACACCTATTTAAGCTAGATAACACAGGCTCTAACATAAAAATCCTTTTAAAAAAAACTATGAATTCATTCTACCATTTTAATTTTAATTATCTTGTTAAATAATAATATTAGTTTTGAAATTAAAATTATATAATAAAATATCAGAAAGATCCAAACATGTTTATTTTAAACTAACTTGGAGGTTTGTTGCAAGAAAGTACAGTGGCAATCTTGCTTATCTGCTCCCCAAGCTCAGATAGCTTATACTTATTCTTGACAGCTGACTTAATCTGCCCTTTATAAATGCTAGCCTTGCACTGTTTTCTCCTCTTTGGAGCCCTTACTTCCATATTCCAAAGGGAGGAGACAGTCTTCCCTGTTCAGCCTTAAGGTGCTCAAAAAAGGTGTTGTATCTGGAATTTACACCAAAGGAGGACTTAAGATGTGTTGTGTTTGGCTCCAGGGGACAACATCCTGGAGGACACGGCAGGAAATCTTTATAAAAAAGATTTGAGGTTTGAAGCTAGCCTTGGGTTAGCCTTCAGGGAAAAATTAAGGGTACA